>CP119831.1:232500-394410 GCA_033953505.1 Leishmania tarentolae
CAGATTTACCCCCGCCGCTCGGTGTCTGCGCAGCCGAAGACGTACCAGGAGCAGCGTGAGGAGGAGATGATGGGTCGTGGCAGGGCAGACGGCACGGGGTTCACAGACTCGAAGCAAGTGCTGAATGCGGCCATCAACGTGCAGAAGGATGCGCTTCAGTCCCTCCAGCGCACAGAGCGATTGCAAAATGTGACGGAGGAGACGGGCAAGACAACGTTGGCAGAGCTTCAGAAGCAGACGGAGCGCATGTACCAGATCGACGAGGAGCTGCAGAACTTGCAGGGCCAACTCGACCATGCCGCCCGTGATATACGCTGGTTCTACCGCCAGCTGGCACGCGACAAGTGCTTTCTCTCTCTGTTTGGGCTCTGCATAGTGGCGCTGCTCGTGCTGGTCTTTGTCTCCATCTGGACGAAGCGCACAAGGGCTTAGCGGTGGCGTGAGACACTCCTGTGTGTTTGTGGTGGACTCCTTCGCACGTGCGACAGGAGGGGCGTACCAGGCGGGAGGACGTCTGCATGAGGCGCGAGGGGAGAGGGGAGGGGGGGGGAGGGATGCAAGGCCAAAGGGTCAGAACGGAAGGAAAAAAGGGGGATGCATCCAGACGCACCTGTCACTCTTGCGGCACTCCCTGCACACTTGCCGACCAACCCCTCTTTCTCTCTCGTGCTGTGTTGCCTGTGCGTGCCCACACATGCGCGCCGACTGGTTGCGTACTTTCATCTTTTTGTTGCACCACCACTTACTTTCACCCTTCGCTTTGCCGCCCCCGCCCTAATTTTGGTATTTTCGATTTCTGCGTTGGGTCTCCTCGTTGCTGTTGCGACCTGTTTTTTATTTTTATTATTGGTGTGTGTGAGAGAGAGGGGGGGATGTAGGAGGAGTACGACTCTTTGGAATCCCTGCCAATACCCTCTGCTGCTGCTTGGTCTTCTCTCCCTCATTCTGTGCTGTTGTGGTTCTTTTGCAGTGGTGCGAGTCCCCCGCGACGCTTTCCTCTTCATTGGACGGCGGCGCTGTGTCTGTAGCACCCGTGTCTCCCTCTTGGAGGCTTCTTACCGTCTCAGATACATTTTGTTTTTACGTGTTGCCTCGTTGCTCGAACTCCAACATGCACACACACACACACCTGCACACATACACACATATATATATATATATATATGTATGCCTTTTCGGATCTCTCTCTTCATTTCTGGCCTTGCGGCTTCGTCGAGATGCAGCGAAGATGCAGACGAGGAAGGCGTGTGCATGTGTGTACGCCGATGTTTCGATGCATGTGGATGCATGTGTGCTCGTGTAGGTGGTGTGTGTGTGTGCGTGTGTACCTTCTGTATTTTACGTTTGCATCCTGATATATATATATATATATATATATCGAATATAGAGCCGGAACATGATGGCGATCTTGGGGCTGCTACATGTACGCAGACGCACACGCAAGCACAGGCGCCTGGGCTAATGGCAGTGATACTAGGAGACGAGAGTACTTCAGCACGCGCCGGCTTACAGTCACCCCTGTTATTTTGACCTATCCGCTATGGTACAGGCCCCTCTCAGGTTGACTCAGGTGAAGGTAGACGTCAGTGCCTTTGCCATACATGGGTGCGTGCCGTGTGGCGTGTACTGGACAGTGCTCACAAAGAGAGAGAGAGAGCGATCGCTTTCTCTCTTTTGCTCAGTTGTTGTCTCTTGGTCACTTCACTGCTGTCCTCGCGTGCCACGATGCTCGTGGTGCGCCCATTTTCTTGAGCTCGGTGGGAGGTGAGAGGGGGCATGTCAGGACCGGAGGTTTTTTCGTGTCTACTCGACGTGTGGTGTGCACCGCAGTGTCTCTGATTCACGAGAGAGGAGAGCGAGGCAGGGAGAAACAACGCAGGGGGATGAAGGGTCGCATCGCGGAGAAGACGTTGTTACTTGGCTCTCTCTGACTTCTTCGCTGTGTCTTGAAGGGGCGTCATCTATTACGCAGAATACATATTTACGTATAGACGTGTGTGTGTGTGTGCACTATCCTTCCACATCCCGACCAACACATAAACTATCGCTCCTCTCACTCTTTTTTCCTTTCGTCCTTCCTCTCCTGTGGCATTCTTTGGGCGCACTGCACTGCATACGTTTCTACCCTTCTGGTCGGCGTTGGGATGCGTATCGTACCTCCTCCCCCACATACAGGCCCTCCCCCGTGCGCGTCTGTGGTGGACTTCCCGTCTGCACCTTCCCTCCTCTCATTTCTTCTTTTCCATTTGGAAAACGCTTTGCGCCCCGACCGCCCCTCCCCAACCTCTCCTCCCCCCTCCCTCCCCCTGCCCCCACATGTGGTGCACCGCCCCTCCCCAACCTCTCCTCCCTTTTCTCCCCTTCACGCACTTCCCACACCCCTCCGTGCCCACGCCCTCTGGTGCCAGTACGCACTTTCTTTTCGCTGCCCTCCTTGATTCCTTCTCTCTCTCTCTCCGCTGTACTTCACGCCGGAGGCGGTTCCTCACAACGACAAGCACCCCCTATCCCTGACCCTCCACACACACACACACACACGCGCTCACGCAGAGAGAGAGAGACGGTCCTACGCGTACGCGCAGAGGCTTCGGCATGGGCGTGGACGTTTTCGCTTTGGAGTTATTCTTCTCTCTTCGTTTTTCTTTTTCTTTCCCTTCTCTCTTTCCTCACAGGTACATCTAAGCTGCATCCTTGCACACACACACACACACACACGCACACACACACACATACATACACGCACGCACGCACGCACTGATTCTCTCTCCCCTTTTCTTCTGCTTGGTTGCCTCCCCCTACATCTGCCTTGCTCGTTTATTTTATTCCTCTCGTTTTCCTACTTGCGTTGCACGTTTCCGTTTGGCTCCTTCGCTCCCTTCGCGGCGTGAAGGAGGGATACACGCGGTGTGTGCGTCTGGGGAGTCGGCTGTGCTGAGTTGGGGGATACTGGTCTTCTGCGTTTTTGTCTGCTCCTCTTTCTCCCTCCTTCAGTCGATCGTCACGCACCAGCGGGCAGCTCTATTACGCATACAGACGCGCGCACGCGTCCTCGACATTGCCCACGGAAGTGCCGGCACCCGCGAAGGCTGTTGTCCTTCTCGGCGAGACCTTTCAGAGAAACAAGTTTCAGGTCGTCGCATTGACGACTTTCTCATACACTTCCGGCTGCGTGACTTGTGTCTGCTCCTGCAGTGTGGGCGTGTGCGCTTGTGTCCTTCATGAGACTTCAGACTTTATAAGCGTGTCCGCACACAGACATACACACACACACACACACACACACACACACACACAATCACACACCAGCTCAGGGGCGAGGAGAGCGAGAGCGTCTTGCGTGTTTCTGCACCCTTCTCATCATCTAGCCATGCCAACCACTAGCGTCGCCGCCCAAGGCAGCAGTAGTAGTAGCGGCAGCGGCGTCTCTTCGTTCAGTGCCGGAGAGAGGTCTTCCCTGTCATACTCTTCGTCTCATGGCGGGACTTGGGAGGACGACCACACAGGAGCATCATCTTCGTCACCGTCGCGCGACTGGACATCGCCGCACGGAGACCAGCAACTTCTCTATGACGACGAGGATTCCACTCTCATTTCTGTGGAGTATATCCAGCGGCTCTGGCTCATGCGAGCAATCAGTCGCACTCTGCTCGCCCCTCTCGAGCGCGTGAAGTACGTCATGCAGTGCCAAAAGGAGCTTCAACGCGCGGGTGTCCTTCGGTGTGAATTCAAAACGGTGTGGTCCTGTGTGCGGTATCTCAAGCATGTGGAGGGCGCACGGAGCTTCTGGCGCGGCAACCTCATCCAGGTGGTCTCGCTTCTGCCTATACTGCTCGCGCAGATATTTATTGCGTACCCCACACAATCGTTCATCTTCAACTCCTGTGTGGTGCACTCCGTAACGGGCTACACAGTGGCCAGCTACGCCGCCCTTCTCGGGGGTGCACTGGCGGCCACGGCGGTGAGTTATCCACTGGAGTACGCGCGATTTCGTCTCGCTATCGACGTCAAATCATACGTCGGCGCCCCGTACCGGTTCCGCAACAGCTTTGCCTTCTTCTCCCATCCTGTGATGAGCGAATGCCCCCACTTCCTCTACCGAGGACTCACTCTCTTCATCTTCGGCAGCGTTGTCTACCAGTCGGTGCAGAGTGCCTTGCTGAACCTCGTGGCTCCGTACGTGCCGCCAGATGGGGAGGGCAGTGGCTGGACACCGGCGATCATTCAGACCGTGTGTGGCTTGGCGGTATCCGGCACGACAACGCTGTGTCTTCACCCGGTGGACCTTGTGCGCCATCGCATGATGGTCGCTGTTATGGAGGACCGGCTGCGGTACGCATCCGCCATGAAGTGCGTGGCCCGCATCGCGCAGAGGGAGGGCATCCGCGGCTTCTTTCGCGGTGGCACCGTTACCCTGACGAAGATGATAGCGGCAACAGGGCTTGTCTTGGCGGGGCTTCCGTACTAGGTGCATCCCGTTTTCTCACTGTAGGCCTTGCGTGCGTGCGTGTGTGTGTGTGTGTACATACGTGCACCCCTGTGTGATGAAACACACGCAGTGTGTTGATGTGTGTGGGCGGGGCGGGGCAGAGGCGAAGGCAGGCGGCAAAAAAGGATGGGGGAGGGGGAAGAGACAGTAGGCTGGCACCCAACTCACTTCTTCACCTCCTTCGTCGGCTCCCGCGATGGTGCGTGGTGGCGGGGAACACACACACACACACACACACACACACACACACACACACACACACACACGCACGCACGCACGCACACAGATGCACACCAAAGCAGCAGCATGCGGAGATAAGCTACGAGGAGGGTGGGAGTGGGACCACCTCTCCCCCTCGCTCTTTTCTGTGTTGGTATTGTCTCTCTCTCTCCCGTTACTCCACAGTTTTAGACCATCGCATGGACACGTCTGTGGTGGTGCCTGTGCCTCCATGCACCCGTGCGCTGATGCGAGGCGCAAATGCCTTGGACGGCGTGCCGTTTTTTCGGCCCTTCTACTCGTATTCTTCTTTGACCTTTGCTCACCTTTCACATTTTCTGTGTTGTTTTTCCTTCGCGTGTGTGCCCCCCCACTCCCCCCGCGCGCGCACACGCACACGCACACGCACACGCACACGCACACGCACACGCACACGCACACGCGCACACCCACTCTACAAACTTTCCTGGGGTTGTGGCTGGAGGGCTTTTGACAAGGGATAATGCCCATGTTGGCGACAGTGGCTGCAGGTGGTGAAGGGGAGGTGCTCAGGAATATTCGAATGATTTGATCGGCAACATTTGTCGGCGATGTGCGTGCGCTTTCGGAAATGGATAGCGAGCTCATCGTAGCTGTGATGGGCGCGCGTGTCTGAGAGTGCACGTGTATGCACGTACGGTTTCTTGCGCGTCTCTTCCATCACCGACACGGTTGTAGAGACAAACTCGCTGGCACATACACATACATACACACACATCCACACGCACCGATATGCCTCTTGAGGGCTGGGCGGATTCCGCTTGAGTCGCGCGGACACTTGGCGCACCGCATAGATGGCACAGACACATTCGCTGCCGCAGCTCTCTCCGACGTCACGTTGCCCCGGATCCGCCAGCCAACATAAGCAGCGGTGTTGCGCCCTGGAATTCCTATGCCGTAGGTGCTTGACACACACACACACACACACACACACACACACACACACAAACTTGAGAGGTGGCCGAGTTTTTGGCGAGGGGATGAATAGAGGCGGCCTCCCGCCTTCCCAAAACGCACATAGGGGTGGAGCACACCACTCCCCGCCCCCCTCCGAGACGCCACGCGCGGGGGTGCCCCCCTCTCCACTTCACTCGGGGTGTCTGTTCAAGCGGTAACAACGCAAGAGAAACATGAGGGACACACAAAATGGGTAGAAGCCTCAGGAGCGGAGGGAGGCGAAGGAGGGACGAGACCCCCCTTTTGGCAGTAGTGGTGGTGGAGGGCGTTCCTGCAGAGTTTACCAGTGCGTCTCCGCCTCCGTTTGTTTTCTCCAGCATGGACTTATCGTATTGTGTGTCTTTGTGTATGGTGTGGCTCAAGCAAATGTGTTCCTATGCATATGTGTGCGTGTGCGTGTGTGTGTGTGATGGCACACAGGGGGAGGATGATGTGCTCGATGCCTAAGGCTGAGCGGAAACGCTTGCACTTGCCTGTGCCACCAATGGATCTGTTTCTCAGTGGCGTGCGTACGCAGTTGCGTGAGGTCGCATCTCCGCAACGCCTGAGACACAGCTATGCTCACAGCGGGTCGTGCTCATGATCTTGTTATCCCTTTGCTTTCCTGCCATATCGACTGAGTACCGCTCTACTCCGCCCCCGAGAACCGACCTTTCTATTGCTCGTACGTCACTGTGCGCGGCGATGGGTGTGCTGTAGCACAACCCCCCCAAAAAATAAAATAAAAAGTTGCCCCTCCCTGGACTCCTAGACGTCTCAGTGGGGTGAGAGCACACTACCAAGGGGCCGCTGCAACCTTTCGTTGCTCATCGAGACACCCCCATCCACCCACCCACCCACACACACACACACGCACACCACACACACATAGACTTGTAAGCGGTGGAATACCAACGCACAGGCACACATACACCATTCATAGATTTACAGAGGGGGGGCGTCGTGTGTGGCGCTGTACGCTGCACCGCTCTCCACATCATGGCCGTCGCAGCGGATGCGTCTGTGTCAGACTCCATCGCTTACTTGCAGGATTTCGTAAATCAGTCGGACCGGCCTACACGCAATGCTCCGCCACAGGAAGCCGTCGACAGTATTCGCCCAGCGTTATGCGGCCCGTCTACCGCGGAACGTGGCTCTCCATCAAGCACATCAGTGCTGAGCAACCGAGGCAATAGTGCGCGGCTGCTGGGCGCCCGCGAAAATCTGCAAAGCGACAACACAAACGAAAGCAGTCACGCGCACAGTGGCGCAAGAGATACGTCCTCTGCGAGACGCCACATCGGCAACGGCAAAGATTTTGCACACGGCGCAAATGACCCTCGAAGCGGCGGCATTCTGATTGACACGCCGCTTTTCCAGCGCTCACACAACTCGGCAACGTTGGCCAGCGTGGCCCACTCTCCGTACATCCGCGAGGCCGCCCCTACGAGTGGCAACAACTCCGAACCGGCATACCCGCCCTTTTTTCTCAACAATAACAATGCTTTGAGAAGCGCCGCGTCGGTTGCTCCTTCGGCATCCTCATTCGGTACAATGTTCCGCTACGGGAAGAGCTCTGCCTCGCCTCCTGCCTTCTCCACCCACCGAAAGTCGTACACGTACACCGGCGGAGCGCTGGGCGGCGGGTGGGCAGCGACGGCGCCGCCGTCGGTGTCAAGGCGCGAGCAGTGCGGTGCTTCATCTTTTTCGTCTACACCGCCATACGGTCGCATGACTACCGCTGCGACTACCACGACGCCAGTCCCACGTGAGTGGCGGGAGTCGTCCGCACCACCGCCACGAATCTCTCGTCGTGGGGCTTTGCCGTCGTCGCTACTGTGGGGGTGGGGCGACAAGAGCGGTGAGGACACCCATCGTAGCGTTGCCGCAGCCTCCTCATATACCGCGACGGCAGCATCTCCGGTACCGTATGTGCCGTGCTGGCAGGGAGATAAGCATGTGCGTGGTGAGGACTCTGTACGAGACTCTTACGTGAACAGCGCCCACGCGTCGTGTTCGGCTCCGTCAGCGCTGTCGGCGTCTCATTCACCTCCTGCGGCCCCCGCAGCGCGCCGAGACGCCGCTTACGAAGAGGTAAGGGAGGATCAGAGCTCGCAGTCGTGGCGCCAGCCGCTTCGACGGCCACCGCTGGTACCGTCGCCTCCATGCGCTGCTTCGACAACAACGCCGCCCACCGTTTCTGCTGACCCTGTTGTGCATCCTTCTGATCGAGTTCAATTTGCCAGCTGCCTCAACGCCGATGATCACGCTGCCAACATCCGCTGCATCACACACTACCTCAAGAACTATTACGCCAGGGAAGCTGGAGAGGTAGAGCGCGGTGTAGAGTCGTTGAGTGCGGAAGATGTGGCTGGGCTGGCGCAGTGCTTTTACATCGATGTCTACCGTACAGTACGGCAGGCGCGCCGAGAAGTAGGGTTGGAGACGTCGTCCTTCCTGGTCGAAGACCCGACGGAGAACATTATTGCGAGTGTCGCACCAGAGCCTCCGTCTCCGCCGCCGGCGCCGCCGCAGCGGGAGCGACACGATAACTTCCTACCGCAACAGCAGTGCACCACCACAGCTGGCGCTCAAACTCAGCTAGCGGACAGGAGCGCGACCCCCGACAAGGGGCCCATCTTCCGGGCACCGAATTCCCAGCTTGCTTTCAACGACGGCGGCACGCACTCAGCTCAGATCATCATGGCGCGGCTGCCAGCTTTTCGCAACAACGATATAACCACCGCAGGCGGCGGGTCCTCGGTGCCGGGCCATCTCAGGTCATCGGCTATGCCGTCTGTGTCACCTGGCGCCTCGAGCACGGCGTCTGCGTCGCATGCTCACAAGGAAGCTCGTGCTTGTGCCGGTCCTTCGGGCTCAAACGCTGCTGGCGCTCGTGTGCCGCCGCACAACTTGGACAGCGAAAGCGCCGGGCCCACCTCTGTGGCGCAGATGGCCGCACCATCGCCGCCACCTCCACATATGCACCAGGCTGTCGCTACCGCGGGTGTAGCGCCACAGTGTGCAACCGTGCAACACCACCAGTCGTTGTCTTGTCAACCACGTACGGCCTTTGAGGTGTCACAGCATCGTCTTTTTTCGGGGCCGAACGGGCGTGTTGGGTCTCCTGCGGAGCCCTCGTCGTCGGCTCGGCTCAAGCACCGCCAAGGCGCCACGAACAACTCTGAACACCACAACCACCATGGGCGGCAAGGTGTGTCCCTGCACACCTGCGGGCGTGATGCTCACATGCGAGATGGATACGTGGACAGCAGCAGCAGCAGCAGCAGCTCGGGCAAAGGCGGTGACAACGGGGACGAGACGGGCCGGGTCGACGGACGTAGAAACTCTGGCGGTGGTGTCGATCGAGCGAAACTCGTGGCATCTCAGCCGTCAAGCGGCATTGTCAAGCGACCCCTCAAAGACCTCATGCCTCTCTTACGTTCTCGCGTCACTCTTGCTGTCAAGCACACCCACAACAGTCTCCGTCCGCATCTACGCCTCTTTCAAATCCTCGACTGCATGGACACCTACCGTGGGAGGGAGGTCCTCATGCCACACTTCACGTGGGCGACGCCGGCGGAGGCGCACCGACAAGATCGACTCCTGCCTGCAACTCGGTCCAAGCACGGCGCGCCGCTGCCGACGGGGCTCTCTCTTTCCCAGCAGGAGGTGCCGTACGAATGTGCGCTGAACCTCATTCACCTGGAGGCCGTGTACGTTGGCGCTGGGCGAGGCATCCCTGAGGCACACATGACCCTGTTTCGTCGTGCCAAATGCGGCGCCAGCAGTCATGGCATCAATTGCCGTGTCGATGGTGGCGCAGCGGTGATCGATCACAGAGGCTGTCCTGTGCCGAACGACATGTGTGCTGTCTTTGTCTTCGCATCTCGCCCAGTGGCGGTGTGCTTTATGCGGGAGGCCGATCGGCAGGCGTGGGTGGGCGCCATGATGGGTGTCGTGGAGCGCAACCGCACCTTGAAGGCATGACAGGTAGCCCCGCGTGAAGAGCAGGAATGGGGGGCGTTGCGGAGCAGGCGCTTGTGAGATAAAGAGATCTACCACACTGAGGTGCGTGCACGTGAGTCGTTACAGTGCGGCGTCCCCCCACCCCCTCCGTTCTCCCGCAGATGTGTGTGTGTGTGTGTGTGTGTGGGTGGGTGGTTGGTGTCCTGATTCGGCGGTGACTTCTCTTTTCCCCCTTCCTTGTATGCATATGTCTGCATTTTGTGATCTCCTTGTGTGTTCGTGCTTCTCATTTCTAGCGTTCCTATGCCCTCTTTCTTCGTCGAGTGGACCCCCCCCCCCACACACACACACATGCATTATACAAGAATCACGCGCAAGCCCTTTCTGCTTGCCATGCATGGATGACCCCTTCTTTGTTTGTCATTCGCCGGAGATTACCTGTTGTGCGTGACGGGATCTGAAAGCGCGATGTGCGTCCTGTGCACGCCCCCGATATACAACTGCGCACACCGATACACTCGTGCACCAGGCACAAGTTTTTCATGCGACTTCAGTCGTAGGGCGTGGAGAAGACCGAGGCCTTTGCTCCGCTGGTGCGCACTCCTTGCCGTGGTGCGCGTCGCCATCTCTGCACTCGCGTACGGTTCTCAACGTGCACTGTGAGGGGAGGGGCTTGGGCACACGGGGGGATGAAGGGCATGAAAAGGATGGCAAAGGCGTGGCCAAAGCACTCCACGCGTGCGCCAGTCTTTGCTCCCCCCCTGAGAGATTTCCTCGTCACTCTGTGCTCGTATGGGGCCGCCGCTCTCTCTCTGAGTCTTCGTTCTTTCATTTTGCCCCCCCCCCCCCCCCCAGCTGACGCTCCCTTACGGTGCCCCTCTTTCCTCTTTTGTCTCACCCTCTCCATCTTTTGTTGTGATGTTCGCCGTGACACTGCAACCCACAAAGGCACCACCCAGAGGCAGACGGGTAACATGCGTCTCCTGGTGTTATCCCCACACCTCCCCCCCTACGAGCACACACGCGACAACTCCTTCTCCTTTCAGCTCAAAGATGCCACACGAACCACAGGAAGTGTCGACATCGCCGGTACACGAGCGCGTCAGCACAGCACCCATATCTCACGCCCGCGAAGTATCGACCCCCCCCCCCCAAACACACACATAAATGGCGCAGAGAGGGTCTGGGACTGGGGGGGGGGGGAACAACGACTAACGCCCCTGCCGTGCGTGCTCGTCACGTCTTCGCCCTGCCTTACGCCTCCTGTCGGAGCAACGGCACCGCGGGACGGCGCTCTTTCGCATTTTCCTTTGTTTTCCCCCTTTTTTTTCGTTCAGGTCGCACGTGTGCCCCTCACACACTGGCAATGTTGGCCACTCTACCGTGGTACCTCAGGGCCCCGTGCCCACTCCTTGTGGGCAAGCCAGGAGTCTGCAGCCCCCCTCCCCCCTCCCCTAGGGCACGTTTGCCATCGCTGCTTGTCTGCTGACAGCCCTGAGCGGGTGCTGTGCCGGAGCGACCTCCCGTCATGGTCACGCTTGTACAGGTTCACTGAGAAACCTCTCCACCACTCAAGAACTAGACACCTCTACCTCCTGTGCGTTTCTGCTGGAGCTGCGTTGCGCTGATGTCGAGGGCAACCATGCGTCTCACCCGCGCTGTGTGCACTGAAATGGACATGTGCCGCACGACACCAAACAGTGCGGATGGGCCCGATGCCTGCGACATAGCTGTGGCGGGTGACAGAGGTAAGGCAACGATTGCTACATGCGTGTGTATACGTTGACCTGCTCATGGATGCGTTGGGCGACAGGTTGATGCCGCTCTCCTTTCCCCGGTACCCACATTTTCTCCTCCTCCCCCCTTTTTTTCTCGTATCTTTTACAGCTCACGCCCACCTAGTCAACCTGCTTTACCAGCCTGAGTGTGTACTCGGCGTACTGAAGTACCTCCCCATTACCCCACAACGGCGTCCACCTCTCTACGCAGACTCGTGCTCGCCGTCGCCGCTCCCCCCTCCAGTCTGCTCTATTTTTTGTTGCCTTATAGAAGCAGGTACACACCCTGCGCGTACGGTACGGGCGTGTGAGGAGTGTGTGCGCGGAGGTGTCAGAAACAGCATCGCCGTGTACAAGCCTGCATCTTGCATTGCTCCGTGTGCGCGCGTGCCGCTCTTTTTCTTTCGTTGCGTGCCATTGACTCGCTGCGTGGTTGGCGGGCTGACGCAGGCCACACGCTGTAACGTCCGTATGGTGCAGCTGCTTCGACCGCTATCCGTCTTTGTCTGATTGTTGTGCACAGTTGGCGAGAGGCAGGCCGCTACACACATCCACGCACGCGCAGACAGGGACGTCTTCTGTGCTCGTGAACTTGTGTGCCGGGGAAAGGACGTCTGTCTCCGTACGCGTGGGCATGCATGTGTGTGTGTCGCGCCATTGCGGAAAAATAGACAGGAACACACAAGCCTCACGTAGTCAAGGGTAGGTGCGTGGAGTGGAACAAGAAGGGCGCAAGCACGACTCCGAGAGAAGAGCGAGACCGGAGGAGCCAGGGAGAGCTACAGCGTGGCTGAACGCCCTCTTCTTGCGTGTCTACTTGCTGCTCCTCACTTTGCTGTCGCCCGTCTCCACTAGACGACTTGAAGGAAACAAAATCAGAAAGGAGAGGCGGTAGGAAACCGTACAGGTCAACCTGTGCTCATACACGCCCACACGTACACATCTTCGATACGCCTATAGTGTCCGAGACAAGCGTACCATTAACGTGAAACAGTGCGCTTAGCACGTGTATTTGCCTGTGTGTAGACACTGTTTTTCCCGTGGTCTTGTTGCCTGCCGTTGAGATAACCGTTGCTGACCATCATCATCCGCTTTTGTCTTCCACTTTGCACTGCGTTGTAAAGTGCTTCGTGTGTGTGTGTGTCTGTGTGTCTGTGCGTGCTCCGACGTTTCCTTTTCTTCTCCTCGTCGTTCTCAGTGAGAGAGGGGGGGGGAGAGCGTGGCGCAGCGGTTCTCGCACACGCATATGTGAAGCAGCCATCACCACCGCCTTGGCGTTTTTTTTCTACGTCTACGCTTTTCCTCCTGCTTTCACGTTTTGCCTTCGTCCGTCTCGTGGTAGAGAAATTTTCTGTGCTTACTGGAGTGGTGTGGAGGCGGACGCCGCACCTGCGCTCGTGTGTCTGCGTGCGTGACGTTTCCTTGCTATTGCTGTTCTAGTAGTGGTGCGAAGGGAGAGCGACACGCTCACGTGCTCCTGCGTGCCCATATACGCTCACGAATACGCCAGGGGACAAGGCAGGCACGAGGTTGGGAAAGGCGACAGTTTCGCTGCAAAGGAAGGAGGTGGAAGAGAGTGAGCGTGCTCGTGGCGGAGAGATCCTTCAGGCCAATCTGAGGGGGAGGAGGGGGGCGCAATTGCTGTGCTTACTGAAATCTTGTGAGCAGCTCTTGCTCTCTGCTTATTTTCTCTCTGAAAGTACTTGGTGCTTTCGGGGTGGTGTGCGCGTCTCCCACGCCGTGGTGTTCCGCTGACGCGAGCGTCTGAAGAGGGCGAAGGCCTTCCCTGCTCCCCCTTTATTCCTTTTATCGACCAGAGAGTTGCCTCACATCGCGCAGAATCTCTTCTGTGCGTCTTTCCTCGCCCCCAAAAGGAGGGAGGCGACGCGCAACAATCCAGCACGAAGGCGAGGCGGAAGAGTGGGGGCCATCAGGGACTACCTAACTATAAATATTTAACACCAAACCTATTTCTTTCTGACTGATAATTGTGTTTCTCACGACGTGTCTACTCTTCTTGTCCCTCCGCGTGTGGCGTGTGTGCGCAACGCGGCTATCGCTTATTTTTTTGTGCATCCTTTTCTTTGCCGTTTTCCACCTTCGGTGTGTGTGTCTGTGTGTGGTACTCTCGTCCTTGTGGTGGTTGTGGTTTGAGATCTTTTCCCTTCCTCGTAGGTCGCTGTGTCTCCCGTCTTCTCCCCTGCTCCCTAACCCTCTTCTATGTCGACGGCGCGTATTCTCTTTCTCTCACGCGTTTTTTTTTTTTTTTACAGCGATCGCCTTCACGAGGGTGGGAGAAAGGGACGTAATACGTACAGCTAGCGCACACGAGATACGCACAGTAAAAAAAAAAGTGGGCGGGTACGAAGGGACACACACACACACACACATACACACACAGTCACGCGTTCTTGCCACTCTCTCGATTTTGCTGGTTGTGTCCCCTTTCCCTGGCTTTTCAGGTCTTGTATCTTCCTTTTTTTGTTCCCCCCCCTCCCTCCCCCCGCTGCCACCTGTGTCTTTCTCAGGAACGGATCTTTGTGCTCCTCCCTCCCTTTTCCCATCTCGCGGTGTATATCGTCTCTCTCTCTCTCCCTCTTTCCCTCTCTTTCTTAGCCTCTTACTCGTGTTCATTGTATTGACGTGGTCTCTCCTTGACTGCGTTATACCCTCGGCGTTTTGGTCGCGTGTTGGCACTTCACTTTGTTTTCGACGCTCGCGGGAGCTCACACGTGTGTGTGTGTGTGTGCACCGATACACACACACACACACACACACACACACACACCCGTTTCTATGCTGCTCTTGTTGTTCTCTCTGTTTTATTTTTAGTTCTTGTCGTTCTGTATTGTGTTGTGTGCTCGTGCCTCTTTCTATTCACTTCACCCCGCCGCTTTTTTGTGTGACTCAGTGGTTGACCTTTTCGTTTTTTATTTTATTTTTTAAAGAGCTTTCCCTTCGCGTGTGTGCGTGTCTGCACTCCAGTTTCCGGCGACGCCTGCTATATATACATCTATCTCTCTCTCTATATGTACATACCTATACATATATATATATATATATACGTATAACTATACAACTCTAATAGATTTAATAGATACCGTTGCCGGGTGGACACCTTTTGCCGTGCTGTTGATTTCGTTTTGAGGTCGCTTGTCTCCTCCCCCCTTCTCCCTCCCTCCCTCTCTCCCTCTCTGTCACACGGCACACCGCTCCCCTCCACCTCTGGCTGATTGCGTCTCCTCTCTGCTCTGATTGAAAACTTGGTTCCCTTCTTGCCCTGGTTGTGGCGGCTGTGGCTGGTGCTGGTGCTTGTGGTTGGTTCGAGGGGTCTGTCTCTGCCTGTCTTCCTTTTGACCCTCCCCCTCCCCTTTTCTTTTTTCAGCGTTGTCTTACGCACGCGTTTCTTTCGCTCCGTTTTTGTTGTCTTCTGTGGCTGCGGCTCCTCCTCTGTGGATTTCTTCTGTTGGAGCCTCTTCTGCTGCGGTGTTGTCTCGCTTTCCCCCCCTTTCTTTGCGTCGCTCCTTTTATTACTTTGTCTCTCTGCGTGTCCGTGTGTGTGTGTGTGTGTGTGTGTGTGTGTGTGTGTGTCGGGGTTGTCTGGCGTCTGCATCTCCACCCACGCACCCGTCTCTCTCTCCCCCTCTCCCCCTCTCCCTCTCTCACTTGCTTCCCCAGCTCTTTATATCTACAGTCACCTGTGACTCCACCCCGTGTTCCCTTGCTGTGTGCCTCTCTACGCATGTGTGTCGTTCTGCAGAATTATTGGCTTCTCTCCCCACTGTGCGTTTTCCCCACCTTTTCTTCCTTCTTTCCTCATTTACTCTTGGCCACCCCCCCTGTCCTCCGGGGGTACGCCGCCTCGCTTCTGCCCCGTTTTCCCCTTTTTTTTTTCTTCTAAGCGACGCAGCTTTTGGTTGTTTACTCTGCCGCGTTCACAGTGTGTATTTACCGTTACCTTGTGCTCCTCCCTGCCTCCCCTTCTTTGTCGTGATATCGTGCGGTGCGCGTGCACGTGTGTGCCGAGGCTTCCCTTCGAAGGAAGACACACCCAAGGTGGCACGTATCGGTGTACACAGCAGTAGCAATTTGCTCGTGTGTCTTACATCCCCGAAGCTTTACATACACATACACACACACGCGCGCACACTTACGCACACATCTTCAGACCTCAGCAGCTGCCCTCTTTTTTCCTTGTTTCTCCTTTCAGCACAAGCGCACACGGACGGGCAGAGGGTGTGAGGCGAGCCGTTGGCCGGAGAGTGAAGAGGTCATTCTCTAAAGGTACGTCGTCCGCCTCCCCCCTCCTTCTCACACTGGGCTTCCCCTTTTCCCTCCTCTTCCCAGTTCCACTTGCGTCCTCGCGCCTCTTTGTGTTCTCATTGCCGTGTTTGGCACGTTAGCGCGAGCAGGACGGCCTCAACCTTGTTCGCTGCCGTTGTGGTGATCTCTCGGTCTGCGTCTCTCTCTCTCTCTATATATATTTGTTTTCCCTCCTGCCTGCTGTCTTGCACAGCTGAGAACATCTCGCGTACGGGCACAATTAGTGCATCCGTGCGAGAGAGGCGAGAGGGGTGAGAGAGGCGGAGCGGGACGGACGAGGAGACGACATGCCGTACGTTTCCGTACGTGCCGACCCTTCCGGGGAGGACCAGATTTTTGTGCTGCGGATTCTCTCCTTGACGTCGCGCCGCGCTGCCGCGGTGAAGAACCGCGCTGAGGCTGTCGTGGTGCCCACCACGCCACCGGGACTTGCAAAGACGCGCTCGCATTTTCCTCTGGGCGCTTCCTGTGTTAGCAGCGGCACTGGCGGAAAGGTCAGTGGGCGGGCGAGTTTTACCCGCCCCGCTGATGGCCGCGACAAGGACGGCGAGGGCGCGCTTGTGAGGGGCACGTCGCCGCTGGCAGCGTCAGTGAGCGGGGACACGGCGACAGTTCTCCACTCCCATGCTTCAGACCCGCTACACGCACCTGACGCGTGCCTTGAGCACGAACGCGGCGTCGGAAGCGCGGAAACGTCGCTCCCCGCCTCCGCCACGTCGCGGGGTGTGAAAGAGGCACTGACGAACGCAGCTGATTCCCCGACGTCACCGCCTTTGGCGACATCATCGATGTCTTCCGTGCGGCGTGCGATGGAGAAAGGCGCGCGCCCCATGCGCCGCCCGCGCAACACTTTCGCCTCCTCCCCTAGTGCACACGCTCGGAGTGACAGTAATGGCGACCTCAGCGAAGCGGCCAAGGCAGCAGCGTGGCGGCGCGACGCCGTGCGTCGTACCTTGTCGTTGCTGGGGCTTTCTACCTCCGCCGGCGTCTCCGTTGGTGTGGACCGTTGTGAGGGTGCGGCGTCGTCGTCCTCTCAGGTGCCGGAGGATGAGACCGCCGTTGATGAGCAGGCTCTTACCACAACAGTGTCACAATGTAGTGCTGAGGGTAGTCCGGGATCAGCACCAGCACCTGAAGTATCCCGACGAGCGGTGTTATCGGCCCCAGCGATGCCGGTCGAAAACACGCAGGGCAAGATCGACACCAGGTTCCCCGATTCGCCGGCGGTGGTGAATACGTTCGCTGCCTTTCTGCAGCTCATGCAGCCAGCTCCGTCACCCCCAAGCCTGACTGTGCCACGCCCGGGCTCCACGACGACAAGTGCGGCGCCGTGCTCGACAGTGCAAGACAGTGTGGCAGACAACATCCAGTCATCTTTCAGAATGCCCTCACCACCACCACCGCCGCCGCTTCTGCCATATACGGAGACGCTGGCTCCACAGGCCGCCTTTGGAGCTGGGAGCTTCACCACCCCGCAACACCTCGTCGCGCGTGTGCGACTACTTCTGCCGTGGACAGTCATCGCAGTAAAGAGGCGGCGTCGCATGGTTGGTGGTGTTGACGAGGTGGCTAATGATTTCACCTTGCCGCTGCTGTCGTCGTCCTTGCTTCCGATCCCGGCTGCCTCGGAGTGCGCCACGAGTGCGAATTCGCCCTCATTTGCACAGCCGCTGCAGCGCCGTGTACTGTCCACGGACTCTGCCGTCACCCCAGACCGTTCCTGTTTCACGGACGACGAGGTTGTGCTTGTCAGTGACCGCGTAGATGCGGTGCTGCCGACTTGGGCATACTTATCCTCACACATTGCCGACGTCACTACCTCAACACTCCTACTGTCGGTTCCCAGTGCTGCTCTTGCGGGGGACAACTCCACGATGACCTCGACGGGGAGCAGTCGACAGCGCCGTAGTCAAAGTCCTCCCAGCAGCATGGCCAGCTCTGTCGTCAGTGGAGTGCCTCCCCCGCTCCTGTCAATAACAGCGGCTCCGCTTGTTGTGGACGAGCTCGTGGAACGGCAGTCATGCTTGTACCCGTACGAGCTGGCGGAAGCCTGCGCTCTGGCACGACTACGACGGCGCAAGTCGAAAACAGCGGCCGCGACCCCATCGGCGCAGAGCTCTCTGCACCTGCTGCGACTGGAGCTGCAGGTCGACGTGCAGCATGTGCTACCCACGGTGGGGAACGTGGCGCCAGCCAAGAGGCAGTGTATCCTGGATCAGGCCCTTGCCGAGTTCACGCTGACGGGCGTTGTGCCCACCACGGTGCTGCGAGGCGTGCTGAACGACGCCGCTCTGCGGTTATTGGCTAGTGTAGACGATGACGTGCTGCTACGGATCGCTGGGGAGGTGGATCAGGCTAGTCACTTAGAGATCGAGCCCCATGACAGTGGCACAGCGAGCATCTCGGCAGTGCCCACCGTCACCGCTCAAGCCTGCTGCCAGCGCGTCGTGCCGCTCAGTCTCCATGTTCACACGCTCCAAAGGGAGCCGGGTGTTGCTGCTGGGGCCATGGCGGGGCCGCTGCTGTCAAGCACTTCGGTGCACTCTGCAACAGCCTCAACTATCTCTGGCGAAACAGACTCGCCGCACCGCATGCCGACGGGGGCCACCACCACGCCAACGCGACTGATCCTCATGATGCTCGTGCACGTGCAACAGAATGCCACCACATTGACAGCTCCTGTGGCCTATGAGACCCCGATGGCCGATGACGAGCAAAGATCGCAGCCGAATGGCCAGGATCGAGACGGCGCGTCAGTGACGGTGGAGGCCTCTTCCTCGTCCTCCTCCGCTCCAGATGCGACGACTCGCGTGGACGAACACGTCGCCGTGGCCTTGGCCAGCACCGCTGTGCTCCATCTCTTCCCGCCCACTTTCGGACTTTCACGCTTCACGACAAGGCTGTCCCTCTCCAGCGCAGTCGACTACGACGTCCTGTGCACCGCAACGAGGGCCAGTGATGTGGGCAACTTGCCAATCCCTACCGCGGAGACTGCGGAAGAAACTGCCGCTGCTTCAGAGCGCACCTCAGGAAGGCAGGCGGCAGAGTTCCGTGAAGACGCAACTGCGACGACGACTGGGGAGGGCACACGCGTAACTGGAGCAGAAGCGGCAATGAAGCCGTGGTCGTGGCAGGACATCTCCGTCGACTCTGTGCGGGCGTGGTGCGGCCTACCAGAGCTCAAGCCTCCTCCAACGCCAGCGGCGACGGAATCCTTCTCCTCTACCCCGTCGGTGCTCTCGCGCGTGGTGCCCCCTGTGGCTGGAGGGGCAGGCGGCACGGCACGCATGAGCACGTTGTCCACCTTCCAGCCGGTGTCAAAGCTGCCGGAGTCGCTCGACAAGACGAGCCCTGAAGCCGCCGCCGCTGCCGTTCCCGAGGGCGAAGCCGTTCGCGATATTGCGGCGGACCAGGTAGTGGGGCTTGAACGCGAGGGGAAAGCCCAGCTCAGCGAGGAGGGCAGGAAGGAGGGTGAGCTCGATGACAGCGGCGCTATCAGCGAGACACTTCGACGCTGTGATGTAGGCAAAGAGACGGCGATGCTGACAGGTGTCGTGGAGGCTGTGTACCGGTGCGTCGACACGCTGTGCAGGCACGCCAGGTCGCTGCAGGCGCTCACAGAGGTGGGCGAGGCGGGCGCCAACGAGGTCGTCAAAGGTGCAGTCGACTACTGGGGTGCAGAGAGCGAGGGGAAGCCGCAGACGGAGGCATCTGCTGACCAGCAGTGCATTGTGTCGTTCGAGGAGACCGGCTACACTCCAAACACAGATGCCACTCATGACCGCCGGCCCATCGACGATCATGCTCACCTGCACAACATTATGCTGGCCACCCAGCAGGTGCTTGTGTACGGACTGAAACGCTTGCTTATCACCGGTCTCTTCGCGTCAGAGTGCACCGACGAGAGCGAGATACCCGACTTCGCGGAGAGTGAGGCCGCCTGCGATGCCAAGAAACGAAGCGCATGTTGTCGCTCCCTCTTCTCTTCCATGCGCGCTAATGCCCAGGACAGCGATGAAAGCGCCGTGCCGCACACATGCGGTATTGCGCAGCAGCTGCGACGCTGGTTTTCTATGTACGGCCGCTACCTTGCCGAGCGTTTGTGTGCGCCGCTTGAGCAGCTGGAGACGTTCATTACAGAGACCACCAGCAGTGCTGCCATGACGCCGAAGACAGCTACAACGACCCTCAGCGTGCTTGATAAGGGCAACAAAAGCTTGAGTGACGTGCCGAGCACCTCACGTCGAGTTGTGCTCGGAGCACAGGTAGCGGTGAAGGAGACGCGCCGCCACCGCCGTCACATTGCAGGGGTAAAGGCTGCACAGAATAGCGCAAAGTGCAACGGCACCGGCAAGGCCGAGGAGGAGGACGCGTATGCGGTGGATCCCTCCGTGCTTCCGGCCTTGCCTATCGCAAAGGCAACGGTGCAGCTGTGCCGCACGATGGCCGGCACATCGGGATCGTACAACGATGCCGATGTTGCAGCTTCTTGGAAGGAGTCTTCAAGCCACCAGCACACACCCACGGCGTCCACCGACGACGGCGGCTTGGCGACGGTGCTGAACACAACGTCGTTAACTCAACTTCACTTCCGTCAGCACTACCGCTCCACCTCACAATCGCTTTCTGCCTCCATGCGCATGGTCGGTGCCACTGCGGGCGCTGTACATCCTCTTCACGAGCGCGTTGCACCCCTTATTAATACCATTACCAGCGTGCTAAGACTCTTTGAGGCGGAGGAGCGACGGTGGGCAGCGCTGCAGGAACCGCTAGAATGCCTGAGAGGACACTGGTGGGACATGCGGGTGATCATCAACGAGGAGCGTGTCCAGTGGTGCGAGTTAAGGCAGTCATCGCTGGTGTCCTTGGAAAGGCAGATGCGAGGTGCACTGGCCATGGAGGAGGCACGTGGATGGTCGTCTATTGTGGCAGAAGAGGTCATCGGTGCCGCCTCGACCGCTGCACTCGCCGCTAAGGGCGAGCCTGTATCCGCTGAGTCGTCTGAACTCGCCAAACTCACCATTCCAGGGAGCCAGCCTCGTACATCTAGCCAGCGCAGCGTTGCCCAGCAACCTACACTGACGCCTGTAGCCACACTGACGTTATTACCGGGTCTTGGTGACGCGCCCTTGCTTCCTACGCAGTTCCTCGAGGTACCGCAGAGGACAGTGATGATGGCGGAGGAGTGCAAGGGAGGGCGAGCCATGGGGGACTCGAGCGAGCGTGTGGAGGTGTCAGGGAAGGAGACTCTGCTGTCGCCATCGCTGCCGACGCCGTTGCACGCATCGGACGTTGTGCGCGACGCGCCTGAGGAGGCCGAGGAGGTGGAGTGGAAACACGCATCCGTTGGCGATGCTGCCATGGCCGAGGACGGCGAGACGGCCGAGAGTGGCAGCGACGGCATGGAGGCATCCACCAAGAGACGGGGTAACCGACTCACGGCGCCCACAGAGGCAGCGGCGCCACCTCTGTTGTGCCCTCTTTCTGTTGCCACGTCCAGCCATCTATGCACGACCCCAGCGCACCAGCAGACAGCGCAGCGCCACCAAGCGAAGATGAAAGACCGTGTGAAACGGTCGGGCCAGGCTCCGGTGATGAAGCCGCACCCGCAACACCAGTCCCGCAGCAGAGCAGCTGGCTCACCTGCGCAAGCCTCGAAAAGAGGCGCTACGTCTCCGACATCTCTGCAACATGCGAGAGCGTCAACAGCAGCTTCAAACGGCTCTGCGCGACCGTTGCAGCAGCGAGGCACTGCCTCCACCGAACTCGGTGCCGGTGGCGCGGCGCCTGTGGAGGGTGCACTGGCACTTGTGATGCGCCAGGTGCAGCAGCGTAGCACACCGGCGCCACTGAACATGGATGTGGTCGTGCTTCGCCAGGCCACGCCGTTCGTGGCTGTTGGCGCTGTTCTTTTCTTTCTCCTTCTCTTTCTGTAAGAGCGGTGATGAGGGATCGGGCGGGTTGCGGGGACTGTGCCACCGATCCGACTCTCGGCACATCTCCACGCCCGCATAGGTGCGTATGTATCCGCGGGCGCGCCGCATGTGATCGATTTCGTTGCCCTCTTTTCTCTCGAGTATCTTACAGGCCGCGTAGCCCGTTGCGTGTGATGTGGTGGAGGGCCATCTCGGCTTCTGCGCCGTATGTGCGTAGTTGATGTGACGTCTGTTGCCGCCGTTGGCTCAAGTGAATGGAGAAGCATGCGATAACGACAGGAAGGAGGTGAGACGAGACGTCGCCACCGTGCTCGAGGCACCCTTCTGGTCTTTGAATGATGTGTGCTTCCTCCAAAGCTGTAGACGGGTGCCACCAGCACGTGTGACTGGACCGTGCACCGCACGCGCGGTGAAGGCTGCGTCATAATGCGGTACGTGCTTCTCTGGTGTGGCAAGGCGGCGACGATGGGGAGGGGAAGGGGGAGTGGTGGAGGGGAGTACAACCCTCGGCTGCGTCCGTGCAGGATGTGGGGTGGGAGGGTGAGGTACGTGCACATAGACATTGTTTCTCTGCTACACAAAGGATGCGACTGCTCCTCTCCGTCGGATGACGTTGCACATTGTGGAGGCCGGACATGTGTGCCGTGTCGACACGGTAAGCAAGCGACATGGACGCCCAAGAAGCAGCCGTCAGCGATGCAGAAGAGTTCTCTAGCGCCGTCCCCAGAGGCCAAGAGGGAGCGGGCGGCATGCCGGGTATGGGTGCGGTGCACGTGTCCGCCTCCTTCCTCCTCACTGACGTCCGCATTGCCACCCTGGCCACGAGTGTGGCCGTCTCTCTCTCCCTTCTTTTCTCGTCTTTTGCCGTCTCTCGCCGTATCTCTGCGCCTCTTAACACCCAACGACTTTGCATGTGGCGTGGACGCACACGCACGCCTACAAAAACGTGCGGTCGTGTTGAGAGAAGCCGCAGACTGTGTCCGTGTTCGTCTACCACGATTACAGTTTACCCACCGTTAACCTCCCCATCGGACCCTTTCCCACCTGAACACGTTCGACGTGGCCTCGCGTGCGTCTGTGTGCCTCTCCTGTGAGCGGGGAGGGGGAGATGTCCGTAGTTGCTCGGCAGCGTGCGCGTAGGTGGCAGGTATTTACGGCATAGGAGGAACCGCCATGAAGGGACTGCGGCAGTTCTTCCCTCACGGGTATCTCTGCTTCACCCCCGCCGCTGTCATCCTCTCTTTCCTTTCTTCCACTACCCCTCCCCTCCCCTCCCCTCCCTTCCCTCCCTTCCCTCCCCTCCCTCCCCTCCTCCCCTCCCTCCCCTCCCTCCTCCTCCCCCTCCCTCCGCTCCCCTCCCCTCCCTTCCGCTCCCCACTTCACAACGGCGGGCACTGCCCCCCCCCCTCTACAGGGAAGCAACAGGAAAGAAGTACACATCGGGAAAATGAGCCACAAGTATATCTTCAAGTACATCATCATCGGCGACATGAGCGTCGGAAAAAGCTGTCTCATGCACCTGTTCACCGAACAACGGTACCGCAAGGACCTTCCACACACCATTGGTGTTGACTTCGGCACCACGGTCGTGGACATCAACGGTGAGCTCGTGAAGCTGCAGATGTGGGATACGGCAGGGCAAGAGCGCTTCCGCTCTGTCACACGGGGCTACTACCGCGGCGCCGCTGGCGCACTTCTTGTGTACGACATTAGCCGACGATCGACCTACGCCCACATAGGCACTTGGCTGACCGATGCTCGCGCGAACACGGGGCCAGAGACCGTCTTTATTTTGGTGGGCAACAAGTCAGACCTGGAGGAGGAGCGAGAGGTGTCCTATGAGGAGGCTGCGGAGTTCGCCGCCGAGCATAACCTTCTTTTCGTGGAGTGCAGCTCACTCAATGGCAACAACGTCGAGGAGGTCTTCTTGTCCACGGCACGCCGCATTCACGCGAAGGTGAAGAGCGGTGTGATGAACCCCGTCGATCCGGAGAGTGGCGTGCAGCTCCACGCGGCCGCCATATCCACCTCCACCGCCAACGGTGACCAGGCTGGGGGTTCCGTTGACTTAAAGGCTGGCACGAGTGGCGGCGTCGCTGCAACAGCAGAGTCGAGCTGCTGCTAGGAGGAGCTCCCCCTGCTCCGTTCATCGGACCTCCCACAAGGCACGCATAGACACATATAGGTGTCCAAAGACCGTAGAGGAACCAAAAGGCAGATTGCGTGTGTGTGTATACTTCTCTGCGCACGCAGGTGTGATACGTGTAAGCATGTCAGAAGGAGTTGGCTGAG
This sequence comes from Leishmania tarentolae, assembly GCA_033953505.1. NCBI lineage: Eukaryota > Euglenozoa > Kinetoplastea > Trypanosomatida > Trypanosomatidae > Leishmania > Leishmania tarentolae. The sequence goes on from CP119831.1 coordinate 256,479, forward strand.
AGAGAGGGAGAGGGCAAAGGTGGACGAGAAGGAGGGCCGCTTCAAGAGTGGAAGCGATGGTGATAGTCAGGCTGCTCCGCCGACTCTGAATGGCCACAGTGAGCTGGCGTGAGCGTACTTTCTTGTGTACACATGCGCATTGGGGAGATGCGCTGTTGTAACCAGGCTTGCTTCAGGCGGTCCCACCCAACCGAGCCCACTTTTCCTTTGCCTGACCACCTTGTCTTGATGCGATTCTCGTTCTTCGTTGCACGTGGCGTCGACTCCCCTCCTCCTCCTCCTCTTCCTCCGCTCCTCCCCGCTGTGCGGTGCCCGGCGTTATGCTATGTTTGCTGGAGGTTTGCCCCGCCTTCTTTTTTTTCTTTGGGTGCCCTCTGTGGAGGGAGGAGAGCGGAGAGCGGGCTCAAGGGGCGGCCGGGGGGGGGCAGGCTGGAGGCGAAGCGGATCCGTGCATCCATCCCCATACACACATACGGGCGCACCATCAGCATCCTCTCCTTCTCACACACCCTCCCCTTTCTTGTGTTTCTATCACAAAAGTGTACGCTGTTCCCTTCCCCCGCGCGCGCTCTCTCTCGCATCTACCTCATCCTTTCGTGTCTTGTTCGCTTCCCGCCCTCTCCACTGTTGCTCACTGGTGCTGCTCTCGTGTGCATCGCGCTAGCCGCAGCAGCAGTACGCAGTTTTTAACACCAACTGCATTTGCACACGTCTCTCACCCTACCACCTGCCGACGTGTATCTGTGTATATGTATGCTTGTGTGTGTGTGTGTGTGTGTGTGTGTGGAGGGGGATGTGGGGCGGGGGCGGTGAAGCTGTAAGGGAAGGCGGTCGATGATGGCGGTAAAAGGTATGGACGGCCGTCTCGACATATACGTGTGTGCTCGGCCAGCCAACTTCCACCACCCATTGTCGTCCTTTCTTTTCTCCAGCGTGGCGCCTTCGGAGGCCGTTCTCTCTCCCTCCCTCTCCGGTGGTACTTCGCTCCTCTGGCCACTGCGTGGAAGCCCCGCTGTAGGTGCTGCCGGTGCCATCGTCAGGGTGCCACTCCGGACATCCGCTGCTGCTGCTGCTGCGTGCGGGAACTAGTACCATGTGTGGCTGCCAGCGTGTGCGTGCATGTGTGCTGGTGCTCTGTGCTAGCACAAGTGGCGCTCTTCTTGCCGACACGAATGGCGGTATCGCTGATACCTGGGCACTTGCATTCAACTCATCACGAACAGCATCACCTGGAGACGGTCACCCCACTCCATGTCGCTTTCTCACTCCTTGCCGTCATGCATGCGCATACACTTGCGCACTGCATCATTCAAGCATGCTGGGGTGGTTTCACCAACTTGCACTTTTTTTTTACGTGTGCTGCTGCCTGTCTCGGTCTCTCTCTCTCTCTCTCTTTGCTTATGTTTTTCTGTACTGCGCCGTTGGTCTTTTCACAGTCGGTGTCGTGCCCTGCGCCCTTCTCTCCCTCCATCGGTGTGGTGGCAAACACATTCACACACCACACTCTGACGCACACATCATTATCATTGACGCGACGCACAGTGAAGAAGATCCTCGCTGCTGCTCAGCGCATATTCAGCAGCGCCTCTCGCGGTACAGATAGGAACGACATCCTTCTCCCTACCCACCGCCCAGCACCATGCCTCCGTCTCACGTCCGCAAGGAGGAGGCGGAGCTCCGCCAGATCGCGCGGAGGTCTCGGCTTGTCCGCAAGGAGATGCAACAGCGCGAGCGGAAGCAGCGTCAGCGTGAGCGGCGCGCGGCCGCCAAGAATGGCGAGGCGGTTACGGCTGCGCCGCAGGCCGCTGCGTCTTCGACACCGAAAAGGCGAGGAGCCATTATTCTCCCAGATGAGGTCCAGGAGCTGCGCCAGCGACTCACGGGCGCCGACGCCGCCAGCTCTGCGCCTGTGGCCAGCGCTCCTGAGCGGAAGACGAGCAGGGCGACAACAAAGAAGGCCGCCCGCTCTCCTGCCAAGAGGTCCGCAGTTGCTGTCGGAACCAGCAACCACAGCACCTCCTCTTCCTCCTCCTCCTCCTCCACGCCCACTCCTACGTATCGCCAGGAGGTGCACTTCAAGAAGAAGATGCTCTATGTAGATGTGGTGCTGCACCACATCCCGCCTCAGAAGATCGACGTCAGCGAGACGGACGCGAATCAGCTGGTGGTCGACACGTGCGGCCACACGAAAAAGTACCGCCTTGTGCTGCCCTACCCGAAGGGCATGCGGTGCGACGCGGCGGCGGCCACGTACGAGCTTGAGAGCGGCATCCTGCAGTGCCGCCTTCCCATCGTGGACGGCACGATTCCGGCCAGTCTCGAGGCAGAGAACGAGAGGATGGTCGAAAACATGCGCCAGCAGAAGGCGCTGCGGTTTCGCGTGACGCAGGATGGCGACTTGACGGTACGCACTCGGCAGGCGTTGCTGGCACCAACGCCTGCGGCCCAGGCTGCACTGCAAGATGCGAAGAAGGCGGTGACAGCACAGCGCAGCGACGATGCGAACAGTGATAACGGGGCTGCTGATGCGGAGGAGCGAGAGGCGAAGGGGAAGGAAAAGACAGGTAGCCCCCAATCTCGGAAGCGTGTTCGCGACGGCGATGAGGATGGAAAGGAGATGCCGCAGCAGACCAGGTCTGCATTAACAAAGAAAGCGAAGGGTGCGGCTGCTTCGGAGAACGCTGCGCCAAAGGAGGCCGCCGCAACATCAAAGCCAGCCGTGAAGGGGCCGAAGATCGACGTCTTCGAAGCTGAGCACGCCATGGCGATGGAGGCTGCAAAGGCGGCTGCAGCCAAGGTACACCTCTCCATGCGCGAGAGGGTGAAGCTGGCCAAGGCGGTCCAGGCGAGCCGTGATGAGCGCCTGAAGACTCGCTCCCTCCGCAAGGAGCGTAAGGAGAACCAGAAGCAGCAGTCTTTCCATCGTGTTTTGGAGGAGCAAAAGCGGCAGCTGCTGGCGCGTGCGGCGATGCAGCAGCCGGCGTCACGATCCTCCCCGAAGGCGAAGGCGTCTGCAAAGACGGTGCACTTTGCCGACGCGTGAGAGGGGGGTGCCTCCCTTCATCGTTTGTGCACCCTAACGGAGAAAGGGTTCAGGCAGGCGCTGCACAGAGGTACATAGGAGGGGCGTGGGTGGCGGGCCCTACCTAGCAGCTACTGGGAAAGATGCCTGCTTGCTTACTTGCAGATTGGGGATAAGGCAAGGAGGAAGAGGAGGGGGGTGCTGGCGGCGTAGCATATAGAGCCGTGTATCGCAACAAGGAAGTCCTCCTCCTCCTCGCCATAGCCTTTCACAACGCGCGCGCGCTGTTGCTCGCTCGCTTTCTCCTTTCTTTGCCATCCTCCCACCTCTCTAAGATCCCCGTAACACGCACGCTGATAAATACTGCATCGACTAAAACAGAGCGAAGGGAGGGAGGGGGTCGCGCGCCCACGGCACGTGCTCGAGTGCCCCACCCCACCTCTCTCTCCCTCTCTTCCCCCTTTTCCCGATATCTTTCTAACAACAACAACACAGGGGGTGGCCTTGCGTAGGCCATATGCCCCCTCCCCCGTACTTCCCTTGCCGCCTTTTTCTCCCTGCCTCTCTCACCATCCCTCTTGCCGTCTGGCCGCGAGCCTTCTCCGTGTGTGTGCCCGCCAGTCGCGGGAGAGGGAGCTGCCAATGAAGAGGTGGGAGGGCCTACAGGCGTGTCGCTGTTCCTCGTGTTTTCGAAGGCGCCAACACACGCGGTTACCAACACAGCCAGGACAGGCGGCGGAGGACGCAGCACCGCCCTTTCTGGCGATTTAGCTGCGGCGCGCCATCCTTTTGCGCACCTGTGGCGTGCACGCGGGTGGAGCGTATACGCGCTCATGAGTGTAGGCCACATCATACATTTCCGCAACATCTCTCCCTCTCTCTTTCTCTCTTGGACCTCATCGACTCGGGTGTGTGCATCATGCCTTTGAGGCGGGTGTGCACGCTGGGCTCTCTACCCTCATACATCCACCCCCCACACACGTGCGCGCCACTTGAACTTGTGAGCACTCTCCACTCACTCTGCAGAGTCGAAGGTCTCTGAGTCGCGACGTGAAACGGGTGGGGACGCACGCACATACACGCACCGAGTAACCCGTGAGAGTTGTCGGCCAAATGCCCGCCAGGCGGGGTAAGAGGATTGTCGATGCCCGCCCGCAGTCCGTGACGGACGGGGTGGGCAGCGTCCCTCTTTCCGTGGCAGTGACCACTTTGGATGAGCAGACCACGGCAACAGCCATCCCAGCGTCGACAGCGGCCACAACGGCGACAGCGGCGTTGACGACGCGAGGCGGCCGCGTGACAGTATCTGGTGTTGAGAAGGTCGATGTGGAGGCACTGCCAAGTGGCAGCAACAGCGGCGCAATGCTCTCCGCAGAGGGACGCTTCAAAGTGCCAGCTGCCGTGCTGCAGCGCATTCAGCAGGTAGAGCACTCTAAGGCGACAACGCACACTATCGACACCGCCACTGCTTCTTCTGCAACGGCGTTGACGTCAGAGACGGCCGTGCGTGACGGTGCGTCTGTGCCACTGCTGCCGACAGCTACATCTACTTGCTGCAGCATTCGAGGTCGTGCGAGGGGTGCGAAGGCGTCGAGGAGTGCCATAGCGGTGTCACTTGCATCCCCTCCACGGTCTCCGGATTCAACCACAGCGACATCTCAGTCCCCACTTAAAGCCCCAGAAACCCTTCCTACTGCCGCCGAGGAGGTACCCGAGGCGATTGTTTCGGCTACAGTAGCGGGCCACAACTCGGCCAGCAGCAGCTACACGCAGGATGACGGCAAAGAAATGCGACTGTTGCCGAGGCAGAAGAAGCCGATGATTTTCTCGCGTCAGTGGCGTCGACACCTCTTCGCCGGCGGCGCTTCGTTGTCATCACCTTTGGCGCCGGGCAGGCCGTTCACGGGGTCTATTGCCGAGGATGTGCTGCGAGGTCACTGCTCGAGAATAGGATGGCGTGCACAAGGGGACGTGAAGGAGAGTGGATCCGACACCGTCGTTGGCGAGGATGACGATGATGCCGAGGACGATGCGTCGCCCTTCGGCAAGGCGAGTGTCATCAAGTTCAGCCGCACCGAAGAGGGCGACTGCGCGCCCGGCAGACTTGCAACGGCGCCGTCGAGCGGTGACTCTGGCGATGAGGAGGGCTGTCCCAGCGTCAACTCAGCATCCATGATGCCGGCTACGTCTAGCAGGGCTGCGTATAGCCGTCGTAGCGGTGCGACAGTGCAATCCTCTGGTGCGCTGACACGTCGGCAGCGGCACCAGCTACGTCAGAAGACGCATGAGGTACGCGAGCACCACCGTGTGCGACGCCACATGGCTGGCTTCGATCCGGACTTCCTGAGCCGGCATGAATCTCGGCTGCAGGTGCACAGGGAGCGTGGCAGCAGCGAGGAGGGTGAGGACGAGGAGAGCAGCATGCACTCGTCGGAGGATGAGACGGCTCACAGCGCACTGTCCACCGAAGAGAGCGCCTCGCTTTCTTCCGCCAGCAGCGAGGAAGCGAGTGACGAAGAGACGGAAGAGGCTGGGGGGGATGGGGATGCCGATGATGACCTATTAGACCCCTCATCTGCGACGCATGAGAACATCATTGCCCCCAGCGAAGGCGGATTCCGCGCTTCGGCGCATAGGGAGCCTGAGCACCATCGACACTCACACGAACTGAGCCGTACGGCGGCGCCGCCTGCACTGGTAGTCGAGGCCGGTGACAGCGGCAGCAGCACGACTTTAGCTGCTGCGCGTTCTCTGTTTTTTCAGTCCTTTTTTTTCGCGTGCCACGAGGACCGCGCGCGCCGCCGTGGGTGCCATCACACCCTCATCGGACTTCGGGACTCCGTCACCATCAAAGGGCCCTGCGGCATCATCGGCTTTGGCCTGGGCGAGGTCACTGTCAGCGGCTTCTACCTTGGCCGCAAACAGCTGACACTGTGGCACGAAGAGCATCGAGCGGTACTGATGCCCATGAAGCGGCTCAAGACTCGGCACGCGCAGGACATGGAGCTGCCCCAGTGGCCCCGAGTGCCGGCACCTGACTGGCCCCCTCGAAGTTTTTCGACGGCCGCCGCTGCCGGAGCAAGGAAGCCGACGGACGTGGGCGATGCTTTGGGACAGCCACTGAATCCTCTGTACTACCGCGGTGTGTGTGATGCACCACAGAGCAGGACGTCAGCGGCGTTGAGTGACGCTTCAGCAGCACCCGCTGCTGCTGCTGCTGCTGAGGGGCCAGACGAGGAGGAGACCTTCCTGCAGTCGTTGCAGTGGAACTGCGAATCTCTGTTTGGGGAAGTGGACTGGGATTGGGTGGAGGCGACGGTGCAGAGCTGGCGCAATCTCTTTTCTAACCAGCTGCCACCGATCTTGTTGATTGTGCAGCCGCCCTCTTCCATGCGCCGGCGGGGCGACGAGGGGCCGACGCGGAGGTTCTACTTCACCCGCAAGCGGGGTCGTCCATGCGGTGCGGCTGATGGCAAGGCAAAGATGAACAAGAAGGGAGGCGTGCCGCAGGACGCCGCTGCCGCGCCGTCGAACGCGTACATGGACATTCCTTCCTTTGTTGCCCACCGCAGCGAGCCGTCCGTCGATCTTGCCCTCGTGCCGAGCATTGTGCCAGCAATCGCGGCACAGGGCTGCGGCTCTGTTATAGTGCTGGGCTCCGCGAACATTGGCAAGTCGACGCTGTGCCGATACTTGGCAAACGTTCTTCTCAGTCAGCACGGGCTCTGCTACTGGCTCGATCTCGATGTCGGGCAGCCCGAGTTCGGCGTTCCGGGCCAGCTGACGCTTTCCATTGTGCGCCGTCCGCTTCTGCGCGCACACGACTCGAGCTGCGCTCAGATTGTCTCGGCGTTCTTCATCGGCGCCGCTGTGCTGGCGCCGTGCCCACTGACTGCGGCGAACGCCCTGGCAGCTATCTGCGCGCAAGCGCGAGCGGTTAGCAGAGAACATCCTGTGGTGGTGAACACGCATGGCTGGGTGCTGCAGACCGGACGCCGTGTGTCTGTCGAGGCACTGCGCCGTCTGCGACCACGTCAGGTGATTCACTTGCACAAGGCACGGGAAGAGCTATGGGCGCAGGACACGGCAGCTTTGTTGGATCCGCGCAACGGACTAAACGCGGAGGTGGTGCAGCGCCGCTTCCTTGTTCGTCATAGCACTTCCAGCTCTCCCGCCGCTGCCGCCGCTGGTGGTGAGAACAAAGGTGCTCCTGCAGCGGGCTCGAAGAAGAACAGGCGCAGGGGTGCACCTCTCAGTAACTCGACGCCGTCGGCGGCGTTGCTCTGCCGTCTCCCGTATCCGCATACTCATGAGGATGCTGCCCAGCTCCCTGTATCCTCAGACCGAGAGATGCCGGCTTCATCCCCCACGACCACGAACGCGCACAGGTGGCGCGGCCAGGTTCACTCAGTTCGCGTGGAGCGCGAGGAGACATACTCGACGATAGCGCGTATCAAGGCTACAAAAGGAAGTCGCGGTCGGCAACAGCGGTGGGAGACGTACTTCTCTGCCCTGCTCCGCCACTACGCTGGCGAGAAGGTGGCAAGTGAAGACGCGAACGTGGGGGAGGAAGAGCCCGAGACGACCCTCCTCGAGGCACCGCTCTCGGCACTGCACTCGATCGTGCTGGCCGAACGTGATGAGAAGCTCGGTGATGTGTTCCTGGTGGAACCCGCACTGGATTCTTCCTCTCCCTCAGAGGCGAAGTCCCGTGACACCGCTGCTGAGCGTCAACGAAGCCGCCAAACGCACGCAGAGCTGGCAGCGGCTCTGGAGCACGCGGTAGTTGCGGTACTCTTCCACTCTCGACCCTCCACTGTGGTGGCACACGGTCGGTCGGGCGCCCGTGATGGGTGTTGTGTAGTGCGCAGTCTTGCTTCCCTTCAAAACGGGTTTCCCGTGTCGTGCTACGGTGTTGTGGAGAGCTGCGAGCGGGAGCTTCTGCATGGCGTTGAGGCGGCACCGCGCGAGAACGATGCGAGCTCGCCGTGGATGGGCTCTGTCTCGGCTGGCTGGATTCGAATCCGTGTGCCACTGCGACCAAGCATCGTCGCAGCCATGCTCTCTACCCCCGAGCGCGGTCTTGTGGAGGCGCCCGCCCAGTGGTGCACTCACATCTCTATCGCTTACAGCGCCGCCTTGCGGAACGACACCGCCTTTGTCGATGTCTGGCGGTGACGCGCCCTCCTCGGTGGCTCGCCTGTGCGCCGATCGCGCACTCGCCACTTTCCCCTCCTTCACCCCATATTCACCCGGTGCTCTCGCTCTCTCTCTCTCTCCGACGTGCACGTGTGTGTGTGTGTGTGTGTGTGGATGTGTCCTCAGAGGGCGCGTCTGACATGATTGATGGAGGAGTTTGGCTGAACAACGCATCAGCAATGCACACACACACGCATATATATATATATATATATATATATATATGGACGCATAAAAGTTAATGAATGGGTGGCTAATCCCGTAACAAGCACCTATACAGATACCTATCTATACCTGCATACATATTAGGTGTATATACATCCACGTGGGTACCTGTTCATGCACACACTGCAGAGGCAGGAGGAAGGGTGCACGTGGTGTGCATTTTGGGAAGTGGGAGAAGGCATGGAGGCGGTGGTGGTGGTGCACGGGTATGCGGAGCACGGCGATTCCAGCATGGCTAGATCCTTCACGGGGCACTGTACAGGGGTACTCAGGCGGTCCGAGAAAGGTGTGTGCAAGCATGTGCGTGTCTCACAGCACACACATCTCTCACTTCTATGCTCCCTTTGTCTGCTTGAAATAGCAACGAAAGCCCGTTCGACACCTTCCACCAGCTCACCCCGTGTGCGTGTATGACTTGTCCGCTGCTGTCGCTCTCACGCGGACACGTACATCCGGCGACACGTACGTACACACATGTGTACGTACGTGTCGCCTTCTCACTGCCCCCCCAGGCGCTCTCCTCTTGTTGCACAGGCTGCTTCAGCGCCATCGCATCCCCTCTCTCTTTCACCCTCCCCCTTGCTTACCCACGCATTCAAGTAGATATTTCAAGAGGTCAGGGCCATCGCCGCAACCAAATACATCACAACAAGGGCACGCCTCATCTGCCTTTTGCTCTGCTTCCTCCTCACTTGTACACCTACGACCTGCACACACACACACACACACACACACACACACACAGGCACAACCTATTCACACACCCACGCGTGTCCTTCTCCCCACTCTACGTTTGGATTTGGGTTCTCTTTCAGTGCTCTTACTCAGGGAAGGCGCTCTCCGTGCGTACGGAAAGCTGTCCACGGGGACCAGCAACTCCCTTCTTGCTCCTTGCCGTATATTGCTCCGCTGGCGTCTAGGCTTGTGTGGCAAAACGCGATGGACAGCCGCGGCGGCCAGCTGCGGCGCGGCCTTCTCTGGCGCATCGCCGTGGCCATTGTGGTGCTCGCCCTGCTTGAAAGCATCACCACACAAGCGGCTCTGGCTGCAGTCGAGGAAAATGGGCCACCGCAGCCGAGAGACGCCCGCGGCAGAGAAACAATTGAGTCAAAGACTGATGCACCCGCGACACAGGAAGAGGACCCCCTGACGGCGCCAGATGGCGTGCTTCATTACGATAACGGGGCATTGAAGACATCCGCATCTATGCGGAACCAACAAGAGCACTACGGAAGCGCTACAGAGAGCTCTACTGAGCTGCACACGGAGACATTGCCAGACAGGGCTGAAGAGAGTGACACATCCTCGAGTTCTGCCCTCTCATCAGAGGCCGCGTTGGAGGACTCCGCCGTAGCTGAGCGGCAATGGTTCGAGCCGCCTCCACCGAAGAACGTGCCAAGCCGAGCACTACCGAACGGTTCACAGTACAGCAGCGAAGGAGGAGGTTGGCAGCATGATCTGCAGGAACAGGCAACAGAGTCGACGACCACCATACCCTCGTCGATTTACACAGATGACACGGGTGCTCCGTACACGGACGACGTGCACGCTGCAGCTTCGCCTACGGAGACCGCCACTTTTTCCAGCAGCGGTGTCGGTGTAACCGAAGTATCTGTGGATGCGGTGTCTGAAGGGGGGGTTTCTGCGCCTGTGCCGCCACCCGAGGACCTTGCTGCACCAGCGCAGTCAGATCAGTGGTCCGCGCTCGATGCGCCCGCCGCCTCCACCCCTGCATGGGAGGAGGGAGGTTCATCGGCATCACAGCAACCACAGGCGGAGATGCAAGAACCATATAACGTGTCCCAGCACCCAGCAGGTGAAATCTCAGACAGCGCCACTGGAGTGACTGAGGTCGGGGGGGCTTGCCCAAGCGCCCTGCGAGACCGCGCAAGTGACACTGCCCAGACGGAGGACCGGTTGCCCTTGAAGGGGGATAGCCAGGAACCTCACGAAGACCAGCAAGGCGCCTCTGCCCACTGTGACGCGCACACCACTGCGCAAGGAAATCCCGCGTGGAAGACAGGAGATACTCAGCAGGGGGCTGTTGCAGGGGCCGCGCAGCAGGAGGCTTCCTCACCATCCACAGTTGAATCGACACCCACCGCGCTGGAAGCACCGACAACGTGGGGCACCTCAGAAGAAGAGCTGCATCAGGCACGGGCAACTTCAGCTCACGAGGGAGTGAGGGGCAACGAACTATCAGACAGCTTTTCTGCCCCGGAAGCGCGGGGGCAACCGGCATCTGCGCATCACAGCATGCACCAGCAGTGGGCACAAGATGAAACTGGGATCAATGGTGCCACGCATGGTCTAGGTGGCGCGACGGCTGACGATGAGGTTCACGGCGGCCCGGCGGGTGCCTCCCTGGAGGAGATGCGACCCGCAGAGGCGCCAGCGCCTGAAGTGGAGGAGGCGACGGCAGAGGAGAACGCAAGTTCTGCGGAGACGGCTACGCACCCGGCGACTGTGGAGGGACCCGGGAGGACGTATTTTCCAGCACCGCACATCGACAACGCTCCCTCTCACGCCGTGGACGAGGCCGCCGTTGTCGCCGAGCAGACACTGGCAGAGAGGCACGTGAATGACACGGACCAAGACTCCAGTGATACGTCGATATCCTCCGAGGAGAACAGTAAAGGTGCAGCCTATACACAGCCGACAGAGGGCCAGGCAACGGGTGGCAACGTCAATCCTGACGTCGATATCGACGTTATCAGGCATGGGGAGGGGGCGATGGAGTCGGAGGAGGCGGCCACTCACTTTGGGGAGAGGTCAGATGGTACCACGACTGCTGGGATTACCGTCACAGGGGAGGCAGAGGGCGCGGCTAGGGAGGCTGCCGTGGATCTGGACGAGGCCGATGATGATGGGCTGGGAGTGAATGAGGAGCAGCTTGCATCTTCTTCATCAGCCTCTGACACTATTGACGCGCCCAGCAACAGTACCTCCCCGCGTTATCGTCACCATGAACACGATGCGCTGCGCCCTCAACCACCGCCTCCGTCGCGACTTGCATTGTCTTACCTTTACTTCCATGCCCTGGAGGCGCTCTACGTGGACGAGAATGTCACCCTTTTCGTAGAGCGTGCCCGTGATGTGGAGCCGTACGGACATGCGCGGCTGAACTGGCTTCTCGGGGTGCTGCACACCTACGGTGTCGGTGTCCCGCGAAGCGAGCGTGATGCACTCATGTACTATTCTTTCGCTGCCATGGAGGCTGTTCCTGAGGCGCACATGGCGCTCGGGTATCGCTACAAGCATGGTCTCGGTGTCGCGGCGAGCTGCGAGAGCGCGCTGGCGCACTACCGTGAGGCAGCGGATGCGGTGGCCATGACGTACGGCGGAACTGCCGCTTCTGCGGGCGGTGGCACGGAACCGATGACCGCTGGAGCGAAGACGGTTGGCAGCAGCAAGGGCGAGCGCGGCTGGCCGATGTCTTTCTTCGCCTACCGCGACGACGCCGCGGTGTCGGACATGCGCAAGCAGCGCCGACTGGATCTGATCAGCCTCAAGTACCAGGCCGACATGGGCAACGTGGAGGCGCTGCTCACACTAGGATACTTGCTCCTCAAGGGTGACTATCAGGTGGCGCGCGATGGCCGTCGCGCCGCCGCCTGCTTTGAAACCGCCGCTGGAAAGGGTAGCGCCCGAGCACACGGAGCGCTGGGTCAGCTGTACATGGCTGGCGATGCGTCCACCAACCCGCCACTGCCGCCCGACATGCAGCGAGCCCTCCACCACTTTCGCCTAGGCGCTCTGCAGGATGATGCGCTATCGCTGAATGGAATAGGCTTCCTTCACGCCATCGGGTTCCTCTCGCAAGACAAGCAGCACCGCGCGCCCGGCTCCGACAGCAGGAATGCAACAAAGGTGCCGGACGAGGACGGCGAGGCTGCGGCGTCGCCGTTGAAAGGCCCGCCAGACTTCTCGACGGCGGCGCACTACTTCTACCGAAGCCACTGCGCGGAGGGGCTGTACAACCTTGGTGTTCTTTTTCTGCACGGGCGCGGTGTGACGGCCGATAAGAAGCAGGCACGTCATCTGTTTGAAAAGGCGGCGAAGCAAGGCAGTGTTCTGGCCCAGTGGCAGCTAGCGAACATGCTGAGCGAAGCAACTGAGGATGGTAACACCTTAACGACAGCGGAGTGCGAGCGGGCACTGGCGCTGTACCAGCGCACCGCGTCCTTTGGCACTTGGCAACACCGCGCGCCAGCCCACCGCCACTCAGGTGGTGGCTCTGACGTCGGTGTTGACAATGCAGATGTACAGAAGCAACCGCGGCGCCATGATCAGAGGAAGAAGATGGGTGTCTACGGAGACCACGACGCACAGTCGTGGGGGGAGACAAATACCAGTCGCACACCATCGCAGAGTGGCAGCGGGAGCGAGGACGACGGCGATGCAGCAGACCGTCTTGACGGCTTTGTGCGGCCGCGTTCGGAGGCCGAGTATCAAGTGCTGCTCACCGGCATCCTCGACCGCCTGCACGCTGCGGAGGAGTCGCTGGTGTCGTCCGACGAGGATGAAGGCGCCATCACCACTTCACTGGCTTCCTTCGTCGAGTTGCTCAGCCTGGCCGAGACGGGTGACGCGGCCGCTTCGTGGTTGGCTGTCCAGTACGTGGACGACCACCTTGAGGTGGCCGACACACGAGTGATGGACGACAAGCACCTTGACAAGAGCGGCGCGGTCCCTCTTTTGTGGCCTTTGACCTCTGTTGCAGGAGAAGCGTCGCAGTACATGTCCGGCAAGGCCGCCGCCAGCGAGCTGCTCTACTATCTGCTGCAGCGCACCGTGCTGCATCACACCCACACGCACACCACACTCGGGGCTGCGTATCTGCGCCTTGGCAACTTCTTCTACTACGGCGAGTCCCCACAGTACGGCGTGGACATGGAGCGTGCACTGACATACTACCGGGTCGCTGGAGATCAGCATCACAGCGCGCAGGCACTCTTCAACGTGGGCTTCATGTATCAACTGGGTCTTCACAAGGCCCCTCGCGTGACACGAGTGGTGGGAGGCATGTCCGCACAGGAGGTGATGGAGCGTCCTGAACTTCTACGGCACTACACCGGCGCCTCTGTAGGGGCTGAGTGGAAGGTTCACTCGAGCCCGCCCGAGTATCTGCAGGCATCGCCAGCCTTCTACCTTGTTCTCAAGGCCGCGGCAAACGCGTGGAACCACGCCAGCACGGATCCGATGGCGAAAGGCGTCGACATATACCTCGCATGGAGGTACTACACGGCTTCGCTTAGGCAAGAAGGGCGGGGCTGGATGGCGGTACAGTTCGCTGTGGCTGTACTCAACATGCAGTGGTCTCTGCGACACTTCAGGGTTTCTTGGCTGCCGCCGAAGTTGGAGTCGTTCGCGTCGCTCATCACTCCACCACCGGCCTCTGCCGACTCGGCATCATCCATGGCGCGTGCAGAGGCTTCTGAAGGTGGCGTCACGCTATCGACTAGTGCGGGGGGCGCGCATCGGGCGCACCAGGACATCCGTGACACCCTTTCAGGGCTATTGGTCACGCTGACCACCGCGCTTCGAGTGATGTGGAGTTACTTCACGGAGAATGCTAGGCATGCTTCGGGGATGATGCTCTCATGGTACAAGCCGTTGGAGGATGCAATACTTTACGGCGCCATCTCTGTGGTTGTCATCGGGCTTCTCGTTCGACATCATGTGGCATAGCTGCATACTTCTCTGCTTGTGTCTGTGCGTGTGTGTGTGTGTGTCTGTGTGGTGGGAGCGGTGGCGGCGTGGTGGTGAAGACGCTGACAATACTTGCAGTGCGTCTGAAAACTTGCTGTGTGGCCTATTACGATACCTCCCCCGCGACCGCGTGCCCCCTCTCCCTTTCTTTCTCTGAGCTTAGCACTGCTTGGGCTTCTCTGCTGGCTCAGGTGAAGAGCAGCTTCGGATTCGTTTAAGTTCTTCTCAAGTCGGTCATCTTGACACACACGCCGATGCCGTTCACGGATTGGAAAGACAGGGAGGGCAACACATGCTCGCGGTCCTGATCGCTGGCTATACGGTAGCCAGCGCGTGCTCCTGTGCGTGTGGTCCGCACACGGGCGCACGAGCCCCCCCCCCCCCTCACACCTGCCATCCCGCTTATCTTTTGTGGACTCCGGCGTGTGCTGGCAATGCTCTCCACTCGCAGCCCTCTAAACACACAACAGGCACGTCAGCCACGAGGTGGAAGGCTAACGAGTGCACGCACCACATCAAGTCCTTTGGTTGCGTGGCTTTCCTCCCGTCTTGCCGAGCGACAAGCACGCACGAGCGACTCCACGAGCGCGCCCACGGCAGTCGCCTTCGCTGCTTTCACACTGCTGCATGCATGGGGTGCCTCGCGAGTTCGGGATCCTCCAGGGTCCGCATCAGCAACTATCGTCGCTCTTCCTTCCCCACGAATGGCTCAAAACACGTATATCAAAACAGAGTGGCGCGCACAGACCTTCTCTTTTACACAGATCACACACGCACACACGCGCACACGCGTACACGCACGTTCCGTTGCCGACGGCCACGAGGGCAGGTAAGAGGCAGCGTGGCTATCTGTTGCTGTCTTGCTTCTGCTTCTGCTTCCTCCCCCTCTCCCCCTCCCCCCGCCGCTGCTTCTCCATCGCTGTGTGCGCTTCACATGTTGTGTTTCTTGTGTGTACACTTTTCATTCGCTGTGTTGCTTCACGAGCCGCTTATCATAGCACGCTCACACTTATACGCGTGCGCCGACGCTAGTCCACACCACATCCTTGCTGACCTATTGCATACGCGCACCTCAGCGGCGCTTTCGCGTACATACGCCATTCTCTTCCTCGCTTACCTTTTCTCTCGCTTACGCTGTGTGCACTTTGGCGGTAGACCTCTTGTGGGTTTCCGGCTTCACACCTTGTTGTCTTGATCTCTTTCCTTCTTCCCCTTACCTCGAACCCCGCGCTTTGGTGGTGTGCATGTGAGCACACGCACACACACGCACGCACACGCTCTCGCACTGCACATCGGTGCTGTGTTATCATGCTACGCTGGACTTCGCGCTACTTGTGCGCCTCCGCTGCGGCTGCTGCGGGGTCTGAGGTGCACCGCGACGTGGAGGAGTTCGCTGTTGTCGTTGTTGGCGGCGGCCCTTCGGGGCTGTCGGCTGCCATTCGACTGAAACAGCTCGCCGGGGATCAGAAGGACTCTTTCCGCGTTGGTCTCATCGAAAAGGGCAGTGAGATTGGTGCCCACACGCTCTCCGGCGCCTGCGTGGAGCCTCACGGGTTGGACGAGTTGCTCCCCGGATGGCGTGAGCAGGAGGGGTCCATTCTTTCCAGCATGACGCCCGTCACGTCCGATGCCTTCCATGTGCTGACAGGGCCGTCACGAAGTGTGAAGGTACCTTGGCTTCCCTCGACACTGCATAATCAAGGCAACTACATCACGTCTCTCGGAGGCATGTGCAAGTGGCTTGGCGAGCAGGCCGAAGCCCTCGGAGTGGAGATCTACCCTGGCTTTGCGGCAGCGGATGTCGAGGTTGACGAGGCGACCGGCGCCGTGACGGGGGTGCAGCTGAATGACAGGGGCGTCGACAAAAATGGGAAGGAGACCGCAGAGTACGAGCCCGGCATGATCTTCCGCGCAAAACAGGTCATCTTCGCCGAGGGCTGCCGCGGATCCTGCACCAAGCAATTGGAGAAGCGCTTTGGGCTGCGCACTGCCGACAACCCGCAGACGTTCGGGCTCGGTATCAAGGAGGTATGGGAGGTGCCCAAGGAGCGGCACCACCCAGGCACCGTCATGCACACGGTGGGGTGGCCGACGACGGACAAGGGGCACCGCAACACCTACGGCGGAGCCTTCCTCTACCACTATGGCGACGGCCTCATTTCATGCGGCTACGTGGTGGGCCTCGACTACTCGAACCCGTACTGCCGGCCGTACATGGAGATGCAGAAGTGGAAGACGCATGACCTCATTCGCGCGCAGCTGGAGGGTGGACGAGCAATCCTGTATGGCGCGCGAACACTGGTCGAGGGCGGCTTCAGTGCATTGCCGAAGCTGTACTTCCCCGGTGGTGTGCTGGCAGGTGACTGTGCAGGCTTCTTAAACCTTCCAAAGATCAAAGGCACGCACACGGCCATGAAGTCTGGCATGCTGGCGGCCGAGGCCGTCTACGAAGACGCCTTCAAGGGCGGCAAGGAGGAGGCAGCGAGCGGTGTGGAATGCACGAGCTACGACGACCGCTTCCGTAGCAGTTGGCTGTACAAGGAGCTCTATGCAGTGCGTAACGTCCGACAAAGCTTCCATAAGAGCTTCCCGTGGGGCGTCGTCTACACTGGCATGACGTCTCTGCTGCTGCACGGCCGCGAGCCGTGGACGCTGAAGCACACCACACCAGACAACCTGGCACTGAAACCGGCGAAAGACTGCGTCGAGATCACGTATCCAAAGCCTGACGGGGTTCTCACCTTCGACTTGCTCACCAACCACAGCCGCAGTGGAACGTCCCACAATGCGAACCAGCCGTGTCATCTTCGACTGAAGGACCCCACTGTTGCGGAGGAGGTGAACCTGAAGACGTACGCCGGGCCGGAGTCGCGCTTCTGCCCGGCCGGCGTGTATGAGTTCGTTGACAGTAAGCTCGTTATTAACGCACAGAACTGCCTCCACTGCAAGGCGTGCGACATCAAGGACCCGACGCAGAATATCAACTGGACGGTGCCCGAGGGCGGTGGTGGTCCGAACTACCAGGGCCAGATGTAAAGCTCCTCTTGCCTCTCCCGCTTCTCCTCCACACGCCTTTTTGGTATCGCAGCGCCCCCCCCCCGCCCTTCCTTCCCCAGATTTTGCCCAGTGCCGATACATATATATGTATGTGTATTTGTGTGCGTGTGTATGCCGGCGCTCTTTCTCTTCCCTCCCTTTCCCTGCCCCCCTTCCCCCCCTCTTGTGTCGCTCTTGCCTCAACGCGCTTGCAAAGGCTGTTGCGCTTTCTTCTTTGAGGGAGGGGTCGTCGCTGCTGGCATGGCCATGCGCATGGTGCCCTTGTGCGCACGTGTGAGCGGGTGTGTGCTCTGAGCCCCTTGCTTTCTCAGTCGCCCTTCGTCGAGAGAACCCCTCCAGCTTTTCCCTCTGCCCGCCACTCTTCTTCTTACGTGACGGTGCCGATTGCTGTGAGGACTCTTGGCTGGAACGTTGGAGAAAGTTGGAGGCGACACGCTCGTTGGCTGCACACCGTTCTTCCAGAGGTGGGCGACCGAGAGAGGCAGGTGTAGGGTGTGCGGCCGTTGAGGTGGCGGCGGAGGGGCGGGTGCTGAGAAGAGCGAGGCGAGTCTGAGCCAGGGAGAGGTGTATGTGGTGGTGGTGGTGGGGGCCCCTGCTAAAAAAAAAAGTTGATGGTGCTCTATCTTCAGCGACGGGTGTGTGCGTGCCAGCATATGTAGGAATGCACGCATGTGTACGTATGCGATCCGGAGGGCGGTGGCACGCGCACGTGCGCTCTTCTCCCCCCCCGCCCGCCCGTTTCCCTTTTCTGTTGGTTTATGGGTCACCTCAGCAAAAAAGCCATCATGTGATTTGTTTTTGCATGCTCCTGTACGCTTCCCTGCGTCTCCCTGCTTCTGCTCTCAGTTAATGCTGCCGGAGAAGCGGAGGCGGGAGGAGAGAGAGAGAGAGAGAGAGGGGCGCGACGTTAGCAAGGAGATTCCAAAACAAGGGAAAGAGACGAGCAAAAATGCCTAACGGTCGTGTGCACACGATAGGGCAGCCGCAGTGGTGCTGGACATCCATTACCGATGATGATTACCGTGCCTGTGTGTCTGTGCGGTGTGCCGTGCCAGCGCACACCGCTCTGTGTTTTCCCACGTCCCTCCCTCGCAGGCAGGGGTGCCACAAGACGTGCGTCCCTACACTGGCGTGCAGAATCGAATTTAGTCCTTCCCTTCTCCGGCCTTTCTTTTTTTTGTCTTTGCCGTGTGCCCCATATCGGACATGTAGAGTGCACGCGTACATGTGTGTGTGTGTGTGCCTACGAGCCTGCTTGTGTACGCGTTTGCCTGGCTCGCTCGCTTAGCACTCTTCTCTTGCCTTCCCTTCACAGCAGCTGTATACCACCGCCGAGAGAAGTACAGGAGCGAAACCAGTAAAAAAAAAAAAACGGTTAGGTGTCGGATATCAAAGACAGCGAATCACGATAATCTCGATAACACATCTGATCGCACACGCGCACGCGCACGGCAACATGCTGAACTGCTTCTTTGGGGCCGAGCTGAAGCCGGATGGGGTCCCGGTGAGCTTCACCATTCCCAAGGGGACGACGCTCGTCATCACGCAGTGCGCCGTCACCAGTGTGGTGCCCCCACAGCAGCTGCCGGATGCTGGCGCGTCTGCGTCTCCCGCAGTGGCAGCCAAGGCGTACAGCCCTGTCACGCTGTGTGTGCAGGGCCACGGTCTGCCCACACGCTTCGCTGTCTGCTCTCTGTCTCCGGCGCAGCAGATCACGTGCTGCCCCTTGCAGCTTCTCTTCTCGAGACCGGTATCGTTTGTGCTCGTGCCGCAGGCCGCATCCACTGCTGCTGCGTCTTTCTCGTCCTCGCCCGCTTCGCGTGCAGGTAAGAAGACGGGGCGGATTCATAAGCATGACAAGACTGCAGCGAATACTCAGAGTGGTGGCGCAGAAGCCATGGCTGCCTACCCGACGGTGCACCTGACCGGCTACTACGAGCGTGCTGCAGATGAGGACGAGGACGATGGCCGCATGGCCATGGACCTCATGGAAGCGAGCGATGACGAGGAGAGCGACGATTGATTCGATGATGGGTAACCTTGACGGAGCAAGTAACGAGTCGTTGTGGAGGGTGGAGACGTAAGTGGCGCCTCTCTGCGCGCGCGCGTGTGTGTGTGTGTGCCCCGAACTGAACGCGTAACAGCGCTGATCTACGTAAAGCGTCGTGCGCCAAAGCACGCGCCCGCACACCACATACGAATATGGTCAAACTTCCACCACTACGCACCCGCTCTTCACTTGGGGCATCTCGACCGTGCTGCCCTGATCTGTTCAGTGGCAGCGAGAGTGAGGAGGAGGATACCCACAGAGAGAGAGAGGTGATGGCTGAATATGCATACACACACACACACACATATATATATATATATACATGTCATGAAGTGGAGGTGGGTCTGTAAAGAGTGACAGCACCGTTGCCATAGGAGGCACAGCGAAAGGTGAGAAGACCACTAATGTGGGCTACGTACTTCCTTGTCCACCCCCTCCCTACATGCCCGCATACATCGTCTCTCTGCACAGGTCGGAGTGGCGGCTGCAGTTTTCCTTTACATCGCAGGTGCTGGTGTCAGCTCGGTGTGTGTGTGTGTGTTCTTGCACACGTCCTTCTCTTGGGTCCCTCTTCGCCATTTTGCCACGGGCTCACGCGGCCGTTATCAACTCCCTCCCCTTTTTTTTTCGTGCACTGCTCACGTCTCTCCTCGCTGGCTTCGCGTACTCTGCCCCCCCCCCCCCCCACACACACACACACATATCTTCAGTGTGGTTGGCATCGCTTGTCTGCGTGCGCTTCGCAGGAACCGCAATAGCTTCCTCCTCCTCCTCCTCCTCCTCCCCCCTGCTGTGTCCTTGGCTCTCTCCTTCACGCGATAGGTGTCTTTCTCATTCGGTGTAGCCCATGAAACCAATCACGTTGGGCTTCCAAATTCCTTCTCTGCGATCCGCGTGCGAGGCGAACGCGTGGCACAGCAGTGAGGCGTCCGCGTCCGCGTGGACGCTGGCAGTTCCTTACCCGACTGGCAAGGCTACCCTACAGATCAGTGGCATTCACGCGCGACTTGAGCCGGTAAAAGCGGCCGCCTGTAAGAGCAATGGGGCTGCCAAACCGGGACAGCAGCAGCAGCAGCAGCACACTAAGAACGTGCCGTCCACTCCCCTTCCTGGAGATGCACTGACAGCTGATATCGTTGTGCACGCGCACGTTCGCGGAGAGCTGAGCAGCGCACCGCGGTCTTACGTCATCGCTGTGATCCCGCTACGGTTTGACGGTACGGCTGTCACTGCTCCTTCAAGATCTGCGATCTCGTCTTCGGCCACATCCACGCATGCTGGCGCTGCAAAGTTACCGTCGGCGCCGTATAACAATCGTGCTGCCACTGCACAGGCTCGCGGGGCAGGCCAAACTGTGACTGCCTGTGTCTTCGCCTCCGCCTTCGCCAGGATCGACTTGCGCACGCAGATGGAGCGTGTGCGGCTGAGCTTCACTGTCGTTCCCAGCAGCAGAACTGGTGGCGCTGGTGCGGCTATCAATGGTGCAGGTGCCAACGGCGCTGCTCACACTAACGCGGGTAAGCGACTGCGCGATGAGGCCGGTAAGGCTGCTGATCATTCAAAGTCCGAGGCCCTGCTAGACTGCGCGATTGAGGTGACGGTGGTGGGCACGGTATCCGCCCTTGTGTAGTACTTCACGCTTGCGCGTGGGTGGTTGCTCGATTAAGTCGCATAAAAAGGCCCAGAAAAAATGAAGGTTGCAGCTGCATTCGTCTGTGTGTGGTGCCCCTCCCCCTCGGGGGGGGGGAAGGGGGGAGGGGCACGGGCTGGGCGGGGCTGCTTTCCGCGTGGCGGCGGTGATCTGTGCTGGACCGCTTCCCTGTTCTTCCATCTCCCATCTCGCTATAGTATTGACGTGCATACGCACATACGCCAGCACCGGCACCCACACGACAGCGTATATCACACCTACGCGGCAGTTATGCCCCTCCCCATGCCCTTGCATGGAACATGGACCAGCAGAGCCCCCCCCCCTCCCTCCCCTCCCTCCCTCCCTCCTCCATGCTTTAGCATCACTAGCGTCTTCCCTCTCTTCCTCTCCATCCCCCTGCGCCCCCGCGCCGTCCATTGTTGAGCACGACTTTGGTAGCGCTTCACCTGTGTCTCTTTTTGTTGCGGGGTTTTAACGTGCCCCTCTCACCTGCCTTTTGGACACACACACACACACACACACACACACACGCACATGTACGTGTGTGTGCGGCCAACCTCCGCTTTCCGCTGTGCTAACCTTGCCCCCCTCCCCCTCCCCTCCTCCTCCTTCATCTCTTCTCGACCCTTTCGCGCGGACCACCCCCTTCCAATCCACGCCACTGCAAACACTTGCTCGACCCTCGCTTTCCCTTCTCATTTGCCAGCGCTCCTCCTCTCTTTCTCTCTGGTCGCGTCGGTGATTGCACGCCAGCTGTGGGTAGCGGTGAGGGGTGGTGCACCGACGTTCTCTTTTTCTCCCTCCCCCCCCTTTGGTGGTGGTGGCTGGTTGGTTGGCTGTGATTGCCCTGCTGAGTGTCTGCCCCGGGGGACCCCGGCTACAGAGGCTTGCAGGCGTGCAGCAGTGAAGCGCGAGGGGACTATTATACCTACGCTCAACCACCAATGAAGGGACGCGCGCGCGTACAGCCGTGCAGTGGGAAGCGGAAAAACGAAACACGGGCCAGAAAAGGATGTCATTACCGCGAACGCATGTCGTTGACCTTGGCTGCATGTCGCGCGACGATCTCATTGGAATAGCGAAGAAGCAGGCGAGTCAGATCCGTGAGAAGAACACACGCATATCGGCCATGGAGGCATTTATCGAAAGCCTCACCGGTGCGTCCGCGGAGGAGAGCCTCATGCAGCTCCCACACGCCAACCCGACCACCTCTTCGCACAGCTCGAGTAAGGCGACACCAGCCGCCTACTCTGCTGGATCGGGCGCTGACACAGTCGCTACCGCTTACGCATCAGAGCTGCTTCAACTGCAGC
This sequence comes from Leishmania tarentolae, assembly GCA_033953505.1. Taxonomy (NCBI): domain Eukaryota; phylum Euglenozoa; class Kinetoplastea; order Trypanosomatida; family Trypanosomatidae; genus Leishmania; species Leishmania tarentolae. Next base: position 278,708 of record CP119831.1, read on the forward strand.
AGGCACGGGAAGAAGAGCAGGTTCAACATACCTTGCGTGTCTCGGGTCTGGAGGAGCAGCTGCGAGAGCGGCAGCGTGAATATGATCAACTTCAGGCGAAGGTAGATGCGTGGAAAACGAAGGTTATGACTGCTATGACAGCCGACCAGGAGCGTATCCGGGGCCTCGAAGCTCAACTGGCAGCTGCCACGGTCGCACCACACGAATCATCGTTGTCCTCAGCTCCGTTCAACACGCCTTTCGTAGTGACTGCGGCACCTTCACCTGACACTAGTGAGTCTTACATGACTGTCCAGCTTCAGCAGCTCCGGGCACAGGCATCTGCTCTTCGGGAAGAGCTTCACAACATTAGGGAAGAGCTGCAACAGGCTCAGTCTCAGCTTCAAGCGCAGCAGCGATCGGCACTGCAGGCCCTGTCGACATCTGCCGCTGCTACAGTGACCACGGAGAACTTGACGGGAGAACAGTCGGCAGCGCTCCTCCCGCTGCCTTCCATTTTCTGCGAAGAGTCGCCCCACCGCACCCTGTCTGCGGCCCCCACACCCCCAACTGCGGCCGATATTCCACCTGAGGTTCTCCAAGAAGCCGTGCACGCCAAACTGGCGTCGTGGAAGGAGCAAGCTGAAACGGCCATGCTGGCTGCGAAAGCTCGCATTCGGGAGCTTGAGGCGCAGGTGGCGGCGCTGGGGGTGGTCACCAATGTTGACTGCGTTTGTAGGGCTGAGCACGCCGAGGAGACGGAGGCGCTGCGCGCGGAAGTGAGCCGCCTGCAGGAGGCGCTGGAGACCACTGAGAAGCACCAGGGGGACGTGGCGGACTCAATAAAGGCGCCTGAGGAACGAATGGATGCGCAGAAGGTGCGAAGCGAGGTGGAGAATGATGAGCTGCAGTGCCGTACGTGGGATGGGGAGGTGCAACACTTGAGGGAGGACCAGACCGCTGGGGGTGCTGGTGGTGATGCATCATGCGCAGATATTTGTCACGGGAAGGTAGATGACGAGTTCGGTGCGGCTTTCGCCTCGGTGGAGCGCAAGGAGGCGTGGTCACAGGCGGATGTGGTGGCTTATATATCGGAGGACGGTACATCGCTGAGGCCTACTGCTTGTGCCCTACAAAGCGTTGCGGTGCAGACCTCGGTCACTGTAGAGGCTCCTCTCCAAGTGGCCACGGACGTGTCTTCGGCGCTGAGTCGTGTTGCACTACCGGAGCTCTGCACGCAGAGCACAGAGGCCCTGCTCATGGAGAACAGGCGACTCCAACGCGTCGTCGCAGACCTGTCTAGATTCCGAGAGGAGGTAATGAAGGAGGTTCGCGCGGTTGCTGCGTCTGCATCTGCACTCTCCTCATGAAACATGCTTGACAAGAGCTATGTGCATGCGTGCAAGTCCGTAAAGGGGGGCCCTTGTATAGGGATTCTTACGGCAGCCACACGACTTCTAGTATTGTGCGGCGTGCCCCCCCCCCCCTCCCCTGCCTACAGCGAGAGGGCCCAACGGCCATGAGGGAGGGAAAGGGGACTTGGGGTGCACGCACGTTCACGGAGACAAGACAAGAGACAAGGAGCGCCTGCCCCACCTGCAGGCAACGAGAGAGGGCATCTCGTACCTACGAAGGTACAGTGGAGAGATGAGACATTGCATCGCGCGTGTGGTGGGATCCATGGCTTTGGGGCGACCCATGGGGCTCTTTCCCTCCCCATCGCCCTCCCCCTCCCCTTTTCTCTCACCTTGCGCGCGCGCACACACACACCTGCCGTCCTTCAACGTTGGCCCTCTTCGTGGATTTTTCCTTCCGTGTTTAATATACATGTACTTATATATACCTATACACACACACATATACACACACATATACATACGCACATATACATATCTCTCTCTATATACGAAGAGTTCCCTTAGTCTTTCCTTTTGCTGTCGTTTGCGACTATCTTCTCTCCGTGACTAAGACGTACTCGTACTCAACCACCTATCCACCCCGTGCGCGCCTCACAACCACTGTATCCACGAGGAGGCTACCGTCCACATCGCCCAAAAGCACGCGTGAACATCGGTGCACAGCCCAACACGAGCATCCCCCTCATACCTTGTCCTTTCGCTCCCCTAACCCCCATACCACCTCACCGCTCTTTCACGCAGCGCGTGTGCCTCATCGAGTGTGTGTGTCTCTCTTTCTCTGTACGTGAGTGCCCATCGCCAGAGGCGCCTACTGTATTTTCGTTGTTGCGCTCTTTTTCCTTGTTTCCCCCCTCTCTCTCTCTCGGATCTTATCGGACTGTGTGTGCGTGTGTGTGTGTGCTGTTGTTGCTGTTGTCTGTGTGGCCTGTCTCTCTCTCTGCGTGTCTGTGTGTCGGTGGGCGTGCGCTACTGGGTAACGTCCACTGTAGCGCTCCCATCACGGACACGACTCGAGTTGTTCACGCCTTGCCACCCTCCGTCTCTCTGCTTCTCTTGTGCTCGAAAACGGTGGACCTCTTCGTTGATTCTCTCTCTCTCTGTGCCTCTCCCACAGCTTTCCGACGACGACCCTCTTACCTTTGCTTTCACCTCGCCCTCTCCCTTCCATACACATACGTGGGGATCTTGAGCCGTATTCCTCTACCTCTCTTGCACAGCATCCAGTCAACGAGTCAGCAAGAGAGGAGGGTGGCAGGCACCGGTGCGAGACAGACACTCAGCGAGTAGGGCGCTAGCGGCACCTCCTTGCTTTATCCTTATCCTTCACAGGGAATCGCACATACAGGTGCGCTCGCTAGATCGCCAACACACTCGACTTGCCTTCAACGGAGGGCAGAGAAGTACATCTCTGCACGTAAGTGAGGAGACATCTCAGTCACAGCTGCTGGCGTGCGGCTCAGAGGACGCGTTCGTTCTCTCAGGGAAGAGGAGAAAACCAAACGAAAGGACGACGTCACCATCTCACGCGCCACGAAGGCGCTCCCGGGCAGGGCGGGAGAAGGAACAGAAGGGGTTGTGTTGGTACATACCTGCGTGCCGGTGTACGCAACGGCAACCGCAAACGTGATTGATCTGTGCCTCCCTTGAGCGAGGCAGGCACTCTGCCTCTCCTTGCTCTCACATCACCGCCACTGTGGGACAGCCACGCCTTCAGCGGGCACACCTTCTCTCCGTACTTGTGCACGCGCAGGCACGTACCCAAGGAAGCGTACACATATATGTAGAAGCATACCGTAGAGCATATGCGCCTTCCCTGTTCTCATCCCTGAGTGTAAGTGTTTGCTTAGCCTACCACTTCTGTGCTTCTCTCCGCCACGTTGACGGCTCGGCATCACTTGCGCCAAGCCCCTGCGTCTTTGCATTGTTTCTTCGCAGATTTTCGTTTCTTAGCAAGTCGGGGAGTGCGCGTTAGCGCGTGCATCTCTCTCTTGTGTGTGCGTGTGCGCGGTCTGTGCTTGCGCCGCCTTGTCGTCTTGTTGTCGCGTCCACGCTAACCACTCATCGGCTGCGAGCCCTCCTCCTGCCCCACTCCCGCCCGCTCGCCCTTTCCTTTTGCTCACGTGCTTTGCTTACTTTTGGGAGTCCCTTTCGACCCTTTCCCTCCCTCCCTCCCCCCATACTCTTCCCTTCCCTCGTCGTTGCTACTGTTTAGACTTGCACTTGGTCTTCACAGAGACACGCACGCACGCACGCGGGTGAACTTGACGCTTGAAGGGGCGCTTGCTGAGTGTCCCCCCCCCGTGCACCCGCGAGTGTGTCTCTCTCTACCTTCTCTGCTTTCGTCTCTTTTTCCCCCAGCCCACACGGGCACCTCTGTGCTGATCTCCTCCCTCTCCTGCCGCTTCGTGCGTTGTCGAGTGTTTCCTTTGTGCCATTTGATTCTCCGCGGTCTCTCGCTCTCTCTCACCCTTTCCCTCGTCTCCGCCCAGCGCCGACGCCGTTTTTATTTTATTTTTTTATTTTATTTTATTTTTTATTTTATTTTATTTTTTTTTCCTCCCCTCCCGTCCTCTTGTTTCTCACTCACTCACTCACTCTCTCTCCAGTCTCTGACTTTGAGCTGCGCTTTGCCCTGTGCCATCCGCTCCTAACACCCACCCATACCCATCTATACATACATACATATATATATATATGTGTGTGTGTGTGTCTGCCGAACGCGAGCTCAGGATACGTACGTAGACACATCTCTGCCAACGAACAGTGACGCACGTGCCTACCTTGCAAGTGTATTTGGGACTAAGAATGGCGCCGCGTAACGCAACCGATGTGGTAGTGAACACAGAGCCGCCGAAGCCTCGCACGGGTGGCGCCTCAGCGGTGCCATTGTCAGCAGCGATGGGCACCTTCACCCCAGCGCAACGTGCTATTGGCGGCCACATTCAGTTGCCATTGGAGGACATCTTTTCCCGCGCCAACGAGGCCATGCCGAAGTACGAAAAGCTGGGCAAGGTAGAAGGCATTGCGAACACGCTCCACACGTGCCTGAGGGAGGGCGTGGCGACCGACACCGTGGAGGCGCGCCGTGCTCTGTTTGGCAAGAACGTGCTGCCCGAGGAACCGCCGCTGACCTTTTGGGAGATGTACAAGGCCGCCTGGGAGGATAGCATGATCCGCCTGCTGACGGTGGCGGCCATCGTGTCGCTCATCCTGGGCCTGACGGTGCCGGATCCCGGCCAGGCGGAGGTGGACTACAAGACGGGATGGATCGAGGGCTTTGCCATCATCTGCTCGGTGGTCATCGTGACCACTGTGTCGTCCGTGAACGACTACAACAAGGAGAAGAGGTTTTACAAGCTGACGGAGGAAAACTCGGCGCAGCCTGTCCGCGTGCGCCGCGGCGGGAAAGATGTGACGGTCGATGTGACGGAGATCGTCGTGGGGGATCTGGTGAGCCTGTCGCCTGGCCTTGTGGTGCCTGTGGACGGGTTCTACGTGACGGGCATGAGCGTTGTGATCGACGAGAGCAGCGTGACGGGTGAGAATGACCCGAGGAAGAAGGACGCGGGCGCGCCGATTATCTTGACGGGGACTGTGGTGAACACCGCGGAGGATGCGTACATGCTAGCGTGCGCGGTGGGTGAGCGCTCGTTCGGTGGCAAGCTACTGATGGAGTCGCGCGGTGCTGGCGTGCCTCGCCCGACGCCGCTGCAGGAGCGCCTGGACGAGCTTGCCGACCTCATCGGCCGCATCGGTCTCAGCGCCGCCATGCTGCTGTTTGCCTTGCTGTCTTTGATGGAGGTGTTCCGGATGCTGCGGCACGACCCGCGAACTTCCTACCGCCACTTCCTGGACTACTTCCTTCTCTGTGTCGCCATCATTGTGGTGGCGGTGCCTGAGGGTCTTCCGTTGGCCGTGACGATCGCGCTTGCCTACTCGCAGAACAAGATGCACGACGATAACAACCAGGTGCGCCGCCTGCGCGCGTGCGAGACGATGGGCAATGCGACTCAGATTTGCAGCGACAAGACGGGAACACTGACGCAGAACCTGATGAGCGTTGTGCAGGGCTACATTGGCATGCAACACTTTTCCGTGAAGCGCCCTGGCGACTTGCCGGAGCCGATCCCGCTGTCTGGCGTGTGTGCAACGTCGCTTTGCCAGCTCAACGAGGGCATTGCAGTCAACAGCTCGAGTGAGAAGGTTGTGAGCACGACGGACAAGGAGGGCAACGCGGTTGCGCCGTACTGGCAGTGGGTGGCGGACAAGGGCAACAAGACGGACAACGCGCTGCTGGATTTTGTGGACCGTGTTTCGATGACGGAGGCCGACACACACGACACGGTGCTGAGGCCGCACCAGCGGATCCGCCAGGCGTGCCGGCAGCGCGGGCTCATGATCTTCCCTTTCACGAGCGACCGGAAGCGCATGAGCGCTGTTGTGCGGCAGGAGGGTGGGACGCTGCTGCACCACGTGAAGGGCGGGCCCGACCGTATTCTGCCGCTGTGTGACAGGTACGTGAACGAGACGGGTGACGAGGTGCCCATGACGGACGAGGCGCGGGCGCACATTGCGCAGCAGGTGAAAAAGTTGGCTGACATGGCGAATCGGACCATCGGTGTCGCTTACGCGGTGCTTGACGGTACTGAGCTTCCCGAGACTGAGCCGACGGAGAAGCTGGTGTGGCTGTCGCTACTCGGCATCCAGGACCCGCTTCGACCGGAGGTGACGGAGGCCGTGGCGAAGTGCCAGGCAGCGGGCGTGACAGTGCGCATGTGCACAGGTGACAACATCGATACGGCGGTGGCCATCTCACGTCAGTGCGGCATCTTCAACCGCTCTCGTGGAGATCTTGCGATGACTGGTGAAGACTTCCGCAATCTTGTGTACGACGCGTACGGCGACGAGGAGCGCATGGCGAAGTTCTGGCCCGTGCTGGACCACATGACGGTGATGGCGCGCTCGCAGCCACTGGACAAGCAGCTTCTCGTGCTGATGCTGATGACGCGCGGCGAGGTTGTCGCTGTGACTGGCGACGGCACGAACGACGCGCCTGCGCTGCGCCTTGCGAATGTTGGGTTTGTGATGCGGAGCGGGACGGATATTGCGGTGAAGTCTGGGGACATTGTGCTGCTGGACGACAACTTCCGCTCCGTGCAGCGCGCCGTTGTGTGGGGCCGGTGCGTGAACGACAACATCCGCAAGTTTCTGCAGCTGCAGCTGACGGTGAACTACGTGTCCGTGGCACTGACGTTCATTGGATCGCTCATGGCGGGTGGCCATTCCTCGCCGCTGACGACGGTGCAGCTGCTGTGGGTGAACCTGATCATGGACACACTGGCCGCCTTGGCGCTTGCGACGGAGCAGCCGAGCGAGGACTGCCTGCAGCGGCAGCCTATTCACCGAAAGGCGCCGCTTGTTTCGCGCCGCATGCAGATGACGATCCTGTTGGTTGCTGTGTATCACCTGATTCTGGCACTCGTGTTACAGGAATTTGGGCACAAGTGGTTCGGATTGGCGCGCCACAGCCGTGAGCATCGCACAATCGTCTTCAACGTGTTCGTGTTGGGAGCGTTGTTCCAGATGTTCAACTGCCGCAAGCTGTACGATGAGGTGGACGTCCTGGAGGGCTTTGAGCGCTCAAAAGCGTTCGTCGGTATCGCGTGCTTCTGCTTCCTCTTCCAGATTGTGGCGGTGCAAACGTTCGGCGACTTTATGGATGTATGCCGCCTGCCGTTCTCGGAGTGGACAATTTCGATCTTGCTGACGTTTGCCACAATCCCGCTTGGCATGATGTCGAGGCTGATCCCTATCGAGGAGGTGCGCTTCGAGCGCGAGTTCGACGCGGAGAATATCGACGAGGACGCGAGGGAGATTTTGGTGAAGCTCGCAAGGGACGTCGAGCGCACCGCAGACGAGCGGGCCGGTCGGTCTGGTGAGGCGCTGAGCAAGGCGAAGCGTGCGCGCGTGCTAAGCCTGTGGTACCGCGCGTACGCCGAGCATGTGGGAACGCTGCGGGTCGTGAACGCCTTCCGACGTGCCCACTTCGATCGAGACATGACGTCGCAGTTGTCGCGCCATGTGTACCGCCAGATGGTCGAGCTCACCTCACCACATTTGTAAACTGCCCTCAGTTGATACAACGAGGTAGGTGGCGACGAGGCGCGGTGGGGGGGGAGCGCTGACGTGGTGAGGGAATTTCTAGTCCGGTAGGCGATCAAGCTGAAGCAGAGTCATAGTTCTCCTATGTCGCCGGCACTGATGAGTACGACAGCCTCGCCTCGAGGCGCCCCTTCGCAATGGGATATCTCTAGGTACGTGCGTCCGTGTCATCTACACGAGATCTTCACGGATGCGCCGCCTCCGCTTCCTCCTTGTTTTCTTTTCGGGTGAGGTTTCCCTTCTCCCTGCCGCGTATGCCGCAGCACACTTCTTCCGTTTGCTCTCTCTGTGTGCCTTTCCTCGGTGCAGGTAGCTGGATGTGTGGATGGCGTTGTACAGTCAAGCCCCTACTCACCCCTCTTCTCCTACTGGTGCTCACAACTCATGTGGTGGCACCCCCTCGCTGTCTGCAGGCCGTCCCTGCGCGTGTCTTTTTTCTCGCTGCCGTGCTATGTGCAGGGCTGTGCCGCTCACTCTCTCGCTCTCGCTCTCTCTGGCTGTCCTCGCATGCGTGGGGCTTCTTGCTTATCGCAGTGACCACCGCGTGTCCATCGTCAACCCTCCGCGCCACCACCGGCGCCTTCGCACCTGTCGCGAACACACGCACACCCCTATGCCTGACACACATTCAGGGCACGCGATCCACGTGCGCATATCGACCACCGTATCATCGGAAAGAATGTGTGATGCTGAAGGGTACGCGTAGGTGGGGGAGGTCAGGAGGGTGCAGCGCAGTAGAGGCGTCGTGTTTCCTTTCTTTGGCGCGTCGTGGCTGCTTCACGATTTGCTTGGCTGTTGTACAGGCCTCTTTTCCTATACTGTACTTTCTCGCTCTCTCTCTCTCTCTCGTTCAGCGGAGGCGTGCGTGGTGGGTGTAGACGGCGTGCGGTGACATGGGCCCACTCATGGATGCGGCGGAGGGCACCGTACGCCGATGCAGACACGCACCATGCCTCCCATGCATTGCGTTTCTTTGTCTTTCGGACTCTGCGTGCGGGGGTGCACATAGGTGGAAAGATGGGCGAAGAGGCAACCCCCCCAAAAAAAAATAAAGCAAGAGGGTCATCAGCGTTGTGGTGAGGGATGGCAGTGATGGAGCAGGGAGGCGCAGTTTCAGCCGTTGGGGGGGGGGTGGAGTAGTGCATTGATCCACGAAACGCCTTTCCTTTTTCTGTCTCCCCTTCTCTCTCTGTGTGTGTGTGTGTGTGTGTGTGTGTGTCCGCGTGCCGCAATCCCCTCCAGAGGGTGGTGATGACTGCAGGAGAGGGGAAGGTACTATGAGCAGCGACCCCGCCTCTCTGCCTGCACCCACGTTCTCGTGCACCCGTTCATACGTGGCTTCATCAAAGCGATCTCTATTCTCCCTTCCTCTCCCTCACTCTCTCGCGGGATCTCTCGTCTTCGTCGCCCTCTTGCTATGCTGCGCATCGCTGACGGCCGAAAACGGGCCGACACTCGCGCGCACACGATACTATCACCCCCTCACCACACACACCCACACACACGCACTTTTCTTCCGCCCTCGGCGTGCTTGAGTCCCTTTCCAGTTCTTTTCAACGCGTATACGTATCCACACCACCGCCCTCTTTCTCGCCTCCACTCAATTTCTATTTCTTGCCCTTCGTATTCACACACGCATACGCACCTACACGCACTCGCACGCGAAGGCGCACCAACGGTCTGAGGCGACTGACAAAACGCACGGAGATGTACGCGGGCTTTCCGAGGCTACACGTGACGGAGTCACAGGAGGCGGTCGACATCGACTTCGAGCTGACAAATGAGAAGGGCTGCGTGAAGGTGACCGAGCTCCCGGTGCCGAAGGTGGTGAACTTATCCTTCCCTGCTGTCTGTGCGCTCCTCTACAACGCCCGCACCGCGACGAGCAGCCGCAACATCTTCGGCAGCGTCATCGGCCTACAGCTGCGCGACACCGTCGAGGTGACGGACGTCAAAATAAACCCGTCGATTGACATCGAGGAGGATGACCGCATGACCGAGGAGGAGCGAATGGAGCGGGTGCGCAAGGAGCGCAAGCTCCTGGACGCGGACAAGGCCATCTTTGAGAATATGTACAACCAGGAGAACCTCGACACGAACGTCATTGGCCAATTTGTCGTCTCCAGTGCCCGCTTCAACCCCTTCTCCACACGCACGATGCGCAAGCTACAGGAGCTGCATCGGGAGAGCTTGCCAGCGATTCTTCTGACCTACGACCCCTTCCGCACAAGCCTGCTGGGTCGCCCGCACATCCGCGCCTACACGCCGACGGCAGCCTACTACAAGTATGACTCGCTCGTGTCCACCGAGCGCGGCTATCAGCGTCGCCGCAGCTTGGCCCAATACGCCAAGGAAAGTGGCATCACCAAGGAGGGCGTGCTCCATGAGATTCCGGTGAAGCTGGAGGTAGATGCCTTCCATAAGCTGAATCTGATGAACGTGCCGGCCATCGCGGTCGGTGACTCTTTCAAGGCAGTCCAGAGTATGGCTGTGGGCAACTATATCGAAGCGCTGCTTAGCTCTATTCGCAATAACACGGATCAGCTGAAGCAGAAACTCGACTACGAGGGCAACGTCAAGGACAACGGCAACGTGCCCGTCGGCCAGGATGCGGAAACGATGCTGCTCATGAAGCACGTACGCGACCAGACGGACCACCTTGATGCGCTCTGCGATAGCGCTCTACTCTACTCCTCGCTGCTGCGCGACCTGTAGCGTGTGTGTGTGGGGAGGGGTGAGGGTAAGGTATGCAGGAGCGACAGCTGGACTGTGTGGTGTCGCTGTCGATGTCATCGATCGAGTGGCGGCATTCGGATGCGTAATGTGTACGTATACGGCATGCCTGGCGCACGCTGATATTGGCGCTATTCCAGTTGTTGTTAAGTTACTTAAGAAATGGGCACGAGAAGGATGAGACGTGCGCTCTGCGCTTTGCCGCGTGCGTGTGCGCCCTTTTTCCTCTACGTCATTTTCTCGGCCTCGGGTATTCCTGAGACGCCGCGGCGGCCGCAGAAGCAGTCGCGCATGCCGTAGACAGAGAGGCCGGGCGTATTCATGCAGGATGCACACCTGTTCGCGGAACGCCCCCCCTCCGCTGGTGTACGGGGGAGCGCTCGCACTTGCGCTTTGTGTTCTCTGGTGCGCGCAGGTGTGTGCGCGTGCGCGTGTGCGTGTGTGTGTGTGACTCTTTCTCATGACTCGCTACTCTAAACAACAAATGACCACTGCAGAAGAGGGGGATGATCACGCCCTCGGGGCGGACAAGCCAGCCAGCACCGGGACTCTGGGGGACATGATGCCGAGGAGCGGCGAGGAGGGAACGGAGCACTTTATAGTGAGTCGACACGGCTCTGCCCCCCCCCCTCTTCACGCCTTCTCGGCGAAGTCGAAGACGTTTCGCTTTGTTTTTCCCACACCACTCCCTCTGGGTGTGCGCATGCTTCGAGCACGCGTGCGTGTGTGTGTGTGCCTCCTGCTGCTGCTGCTGCTGCTCCTGTGAAGTGCCTGGCGATATCTGCGCCGGCAAAGTGGGCGGGTGGCTGCGTCGGCCCTGCGGCCTGCTCACCGTATTTCATCGCACAGCTGCCGCGGCGGAGGTGATACACACCCAACGATGCACATGCGCGCATACAAGGATGTCGCCTTCGACTCCGCTCGTCCTACTTCAACACTCCTGCCCATTTTCTTGCCGCGCCAGCTGACTGGCGCTCTTTTCCTTTGCTCCTCTGCGTCTGCTGTGCCACGGATCGGCACAGGACCATCACCAATATCCCTCTCCTCCCCCAAGTACCACGAGCATCAAAGCACACGTACACGAGCACAAGGACACGTCCATAGCCCATTCAACTCCGCACCTCTGAGGCCATTCTCTTCATGGCCCTTGAGCTCTCTTCACTTGGAACGCAACACCTACACGCTCCAGAACACGTCTTCACAACGCAGAAGAGGCGCGTGCACACGAATACCCGAAGCGGCACAAGAGGAAGACGAACACACACACACACGTGTCTCGGTTCTCCCTTGTCCACTCATCACCGCAGCACGCACGTAGTGGCATCCATTCCTGCGCGCATCAGCGATGGCGTATCCTCACACCCCTGTGCCGCTGTCAGCAGCGACTAGCAGGCCTCGCGCGTACGGCACTTACGACTACGATGTTTGTGAGTTTGACCGCATGCGGAAAGCAGACCTCGCCTCCTCGGTGCGCCAGCGCTTGGTAAAGCGCTCCAACACAGTCGTCATGGGAGGCTCCAACTTTGGTACAGACATTCAGTTGCCATTGGAGGACATCTTTTCCCGCGCCAACGAGGCCATGCCGAAGTACGAAAAGCTGGGCAAGGTAGAAGGCATTGCGAACACGCTCCACACGTGCCTGAGGGAGGGCGTGGCGACCGACACCGTGGAGGCGCGCCGTGCTCTGTTTGGCAAGAACGTGCTGCCCGAGGAACCGCCGCTGACCTTTTGGGAGATGTACAAGGCCGCCTGGGAGGATAGCATGATCCGCCTGCTGACGGTGGCGGCCATCGTGTCGCTCATCCTGGGCCTGACGGTGCCGGATCCCGGCCAGGCGGAGGTGGACTACAAGACGGGATGGATCGAGGGCTTTGCCATCATCTGCTCGGTGGTCATCGTGACCACTGTGTCGTCCGTGAACGACTACAACAAGGAGAAGAGGTTTTACAAGCTGACGGAGGAAAACTCGGCGCAGCCTGTCCGCGTGCGCCGCGGCGGGAAAGATGTGACGGTCGATGTGACGGAGATCGTCGTGGGGGATCTGGTGAGCCTGTCGCCTGGCCTTGTGGTGCCTGTGGACGGGTTCTACGTGACGGGCATGAGCGTTGTGATCGACGAGAGCAGCGTGACGGGTGAGAATGACCCGAGGAAGAAGGACGCGGGCGCGCCGATTATCTTGACGGGGACTGTGGTGAACACCGCGGAGGATGCGTACATGCTAGCGTGCGCGGTGGGTGAGCGCTCGTTCGGTGGCAAGCTACTGATGGAGTCGCGCGGTGCTGGCGTGCCTCGCCCGACGCCGCTGCAGGAGCGCCTGGACGAGCTTGCCGACCTCATCGGCCGCATCGGTCTCAGCGCCGCCATGCTGCTGTTTGCCTTGCTGTCTTTGATGGAGGTGTTCCGGATGCTGCGGCACGACCCGCGAACTTCCTACCGCCACTTCCTGGACTACTTCCTTCTCTGTGTCGCCATCATTGTGGTGGCGGTGCCTGAGGGTCTTCCGTTGGCCGTGACGATCGCGCTTGCCTACTCGCAGAACAAGATGCACGACGATAACAACCAGGTGCGCCGCCTGCGCGCGTGCGAGACGATGGGCAATGCGACTCAGATTTGCAGCGACAAGACGGGAACACTGACGCAGAACCTGATGAGCGTTGTGCAGGGCTACATTGGCATGCAACACTTTTCCGTGAAGCGCCCTGGCGACTTGCCGGAGCCGATCCCGCTGTCTGGCGTGTGTGCAACGTCGCTTTGCCAGCTCAACGAGGGCATTGCAGTCAACAGCTCGAGTGAGAAGGTTGTGAGCACGACGGACAAGGAGGGCAACGCGGTTGCGCCGTACTGGCAGTGGGTGGCGGACAAGGGCAACAAGACGGACAACGCGCTGCTGGATTTTGTGGACCGTGTTTCGATGACGGAGGCCGACACACACGACACGGTGCTGAGGCCGCACCAGCGGATCCGCCAGGCGTGCCGGCAGCGCGGGCTCATGATCTTCCCTTTCACGAGCGACCGGAAGCGCATGAGCGCTGTTGTGCGGCAGGAGGGTGGGACGCTGCTGCACCACGTGAAGGGCGGGCCCGACCGTATTCTGCCGCTGTGTGACAGGTACGTGAACGAGACGGGTGACGAGGTGCCCATGACGGACGAGGCGCGGGCGCACATTGCGCAGCAGGTGAAAAAGTTGGCTGACATGGCGAATCGGACCATCGGTGTCGCTTACGCGGTGCTTGACGGTACTGAGCTTCCCGAGACTGAGCCGACGGAGAAGCTGGTGTGGCTGTCGCTACTCGGCATCCAGGACCCGCTTCGACCGGAGGTGACGGAGGCCGTGGCGAAGTGCCAGGCAGCGGGCGTGACAGTGCGCATGTGCACAGGTGACAACATCGATACGGCGGTGGCCATCTCACGTCAGTGCGGCATCTTTAACCCTTATTACGGCGATCTTGCGATGACTGGTGAAGACTTCCGCAATCTTGTGTACGACGCGTACGGCGACGAGGAGCGCATGGCGAAGTTCTGGCCCGTGCTGGACCACATGACGGTGATGGCGCGCTCGCAGCCACTGGACAAGCAGCTTCTCGTGCTGATGCTGATGACGCGCGGCGAGGTTGTCGCTGTGACTGGCGACGGCACGAACGACGCGCCTGCGCTGCGCCTTGCGAATGTTGGGTTTGTGATGCGGAGCGGGACGGATATTGCGGTGAAGTCTGGGGACATTGTGCTGCTGGACGACAACTTCCGCTCCGTGCAGCGCGCCGTTGTGTGGGGCCGGTGCGTGAACGACAACATCCGCAAGTTTCTGCAGCTGCAGCTGACGGTGAACTACGTGTCCGTGGCACTGACGTTCATTGGATCGCTCATGGCGGGTGGCCATTCCTCGCCGCTGACGACGGTGCAGCTGCTGTGGGTGAACCTGATCATGGACACACTGGCCGCCTTGGCGCTTGCGACGGAGCAGCCGAGCGAGGACTGCCTGCAGCGGCAGCCTATTCACCGAAAGGCGCCGCTTGTTTCGCGCCGCATGCAGATGACTATATTCCCCGTGGTGATGTACATGCTGGGGGTCACACTCGGTGTGCAGGCGTACGGGCATATTTGGTTCAATACGGGCCCGCGTGACGGGATCGAGCATCGCACAATCGTCTTCAACGTGTTCGTGCTGTGTTCACTTCTGCACATGCTGAACTGCCGCAAGCTGTACGAGGAGCTGAACCCACTGGAGGGGCTGTGGTCTCGCTCGGGAGCGTTCGTGTGTGTCATGTGCTTCTGCTTCCTCTTCCAGATTGTGGCGGTGCAGGTGTTCGGTGGCTTTATGGAGGTCACCTCTCTGCGGTTCGAGCAGTGGGTCGCGTGCGTGATGTTGGCCACCGGGGTGCTCTTCACCTGCTTCGTATCGCGCCTCATTCCTGTCTGCGAGCCGCAGTTCGAGAAGACCTTCGACGGGGCAATGCTGGACGAGGACGCAAAGAAGATGCTGGCGAGGCTCGACAACTCGGTGACGAAGGCGCAGGAGACAACGGATAAGTACAGGGAGGGCATCTACCTCGACAAGGCCCGCCGACTTCGAGCACGTGCGCTTTGGAGTGAGGCACGCCACCACCATCTCAACGTGAGCCGTGTCATCAACGCGTTCCGTCGCAGAAGAGCGGAGAGGATTGAAGAGGGTAGTCTGCTGAGGATCATGTAAGAGTAGTCAGAGAAGAGGAGAGGGGAGGGGGCGGTGTGCGACACGCGTGTTGCGCCTCGCACACTCTCCTCTCTTCCCAGCGACTCCGTTGTTTCTTTTCCATAACCTCCGCTGCGACGGACTCCCTCCCTCTCTCCCTATGCATGGGGACACGCATGCATTTCTATGGATGCGTATGAAGGACCATCTAGGCACGTGCGGGGGGCTCATTGGCTCGTCCCGCCTCTTCGGCTCCGTGACCAGCATCTTCGGTGCAAGTCGGCATTCGACAGGGGACGTAGTTCATCACGGTAGCTGGCCTGCCAAGGTGCGTGACCTCCCAGGTTCCCCCCCTCCCAGCACAGCAGGGGCGGGGGAGGGACAGCTCCTGGGCTCCACAGACCATGCGACACAGCACGCGAACAGGCGCGCAGGCCTACCCCCCCCCCCCCCCCCCCCTCACCGTTCGAAAGGGCGGGGTTGGGAAGCATCGGCCCCTTGACTTGTTTCCCTGACCCCACTAGACGGGTGCACCCGATGTCTGCGGATTTTCGCTTCGGACTTATCCGGGTGTACGGTGGGATCCCGATCCCATGCCAGACGACGTCGCCCCCCCCCCAGCGCCCGGGCTATCGGGGTGGGCGCCGACCCCCGCCACTGCGAGTGGCCCGGGAAACGGACGACACGGCCGGGCGGCGGACACGGCCCCAAACCGTCGGCGAAGTGACGAACACCGGGGATGTGGAGGCGACAAGGGCACACCGACACGGCCAAGCGCATGCGGGTCCATTGGGGGGGGGTTGTCACACGACGCTTTCCGTGGCACCCTTCTGCCCCATCTTTGAATGGGAGAGGTGTCACCACAAACGACGGCATGCGGACCACCACCTATGCGCCCCAGTTCGCATCCCCCCTCTGAGGGGCGATATGGGCAGCGCTGCCGGCGATGAACGAGGCACACCCAAGCGTCTTTCAGGGAGCAGGCGGAAGGATTCGCTGCGCTATGGCTGCCGAATCTCTCCGCAGAAGGCCACACCTAGACCACTGCGCCGCCGTGAGGCGATGCCGCGCTAGCTTCAGAGCGTCACACCACCACTGCAACCGCGACGGCAAGTGGAAAGTGCATCAGGGGATCGAAATTGTATTACTTGCGCAACCGCAGCTGTCACAACGCCACTGCCCATACACAGGCGACAGGGCGTCCATCAGCGATGCGCGAAATCAGCTGCGCATGGCAAACTGCCACCGGGGAAGCTGATTTATTTGGCAGAACGACCGGAAGAGACTGCTCTGGACGACACGGATAACGGAATCTGAGGCAGCACTCGCGAGTGTCCGCTCGCCAAACTCAGGCGCCAGCCCCTTCCCCTCCCCCCACCCCCGCGGGACATACCCACGAAAGAGGTCCAACGAGCCACCCATGAGGGACGGATACGGTTCCGAAACGCCCCCATCGCAGCCGACCCCTGACCACGGGCAATGACCTTGGCTACTAACGCCCCGCTGCCCTGCGGCGCTGAGCGGTGAGACCAGCACGTTGCTCGAGCACATGATCCCGCGACCGCTTTTGCCACCACGCCTTGGGGAAACACGAACCGAGGCCATCTGGGGCTTGAGCCCCCTCCCTGAAACGCAGCTCAGCGCACGGGAGGCACCAAAATAGAGCAGTTGGTGGTAACCGTGCTCGCGTATCCGACTCTGTGGCTCACAGATTGAAGATCAACGCAGACAAGCTTCACGCTCGCTTCCGCCAGGGGCACTTGTGATAACGCGTTGTGCCCTGCAGGGGTCCGCCCAGGGCCCACGACAGGTCACCGCGGGCGAACCACACCCCATTCACCGATAACCCCGGTACCCGTAAGATCCCCTCAACCCATGGGCGGCTCGCGGGCTACGCGACGGTCCTCCTCATGAGGGTTGTGCGCTTGGCGGTGGGGTGGCGTATGTGGCTTCGTGCCCTAAAAGGGATGTGCTCGACACTGAAGGCAGATGCCCCTTCGCGTTTGCGCTTCAAACGCGAAAGAGGAACGCCACACCTGCCATGCAGGCCTTGACGCCTTGCCGATACACAGCGGCGGCGGGTACTTAGTTTGGGGGCCACCAACGTAACAGCAGCCAGAGTTGTCAGGCTGAGGGGGAGAGGGGGAGGGGGAGGGGGTTGCTAGCACCGGCGTGGCCCGCCACAAGGACCCCAACCCTTTCCACACGGATCCCCCTTAACCAGAGTATCCAGGCGGTGCGTCGTATTGCGAGCTAGAGCTCTGTAGGGCGGCGCGGTGGGTGCCCTCGACCACGCTGCCGCCAACCCCTTCACCGTCACCGCTGGCGTCGCAAGGTGTGACGGTAATATGGACTTACTTGCGCAGGCGACTTCGCTTCCCCCACCCCCCGCCGATTCCATGAGGACTCTGTTCCGCGCATGTCCCCACCCCCGCCCCTCTGCGACCACGCTGTGGGGGGTTACCTTTTTCGCCTTCGTGGCCTGGGGGAGGCAATGCACTCGGCGAAGGTGTCTCTGAGATCCCTCGGTAGTCCTCGCAAGGACCGATAGACAGCTACGTACGATGTGCAGGGTTCACTTGCGCGCTATGGGCGGATGGTGCGGTGCAGCCACGCACAAAACTGTGCTCGGCCGCGACATGTTACACGTTAGTAAGGAGCCCATGGGCACCACGACGGAAACCCACCCCTGTCTTCCCCCGCTGCCGCCACGACCCTCGAGCAGGACCCTGAACGTGGCCTGTGTGGATCAAAGCGTGCGGTCCAGCCCAGTGTCCGTGTGAGGTCGATCACGAAGCGCGCATGCGGGGAAGGAGCGAGGGTGTGCAGGGAGACCCCGCTACACGCATGACTGGGAACCGACGACAGGACGGCTCATCCTCGACGCCCAGGACGTAGCGGCAGTGCCACACAGGGGGGAGGGGAGGTGCGCGAGCTGCGGCCGTGTGTGTGTGTGTGTGTGTGTGCTTCTTGCTTGCTTGACGTGCTCGCAGCGGCTGGGTGATCGAAAAACCTGAAAAAGTGAGGAGAACGCATTCAAAGCGAGAGATGCATAAACCGTGTTTGTGGCCACCTGTGAGAACGGCTTCTTCAGCGAGAGCGGAGCATAGGTTGGCATGTGCATGCATGTATGTGCGTGTGCGGTTGTGGTTGCCCTAATCATAGTATCTTTATATTGTTGCCTGTGCCCCGTTTCTCCAGATACTCTTGGGAGGAGAGGTGGGGGTGGGGGTGGGGGGGGGGGCACACAGAGACACACACATCGTGCGTGACATCTCGGCGTCCCGCGCACCCTCCTTCCTCCACCTTGTATCTGGAAGCCGACCAAGTAGACCCTTTAGCTATATTCCTGGCGAATACCAAAACTTCTTCTGGCTGTGCCAATGCACAGAATCTTCGAGGTGGGCAAGTCATAGCACTGCATGTGCTGCTGCTGGTGTCGAGGACGAGGTCCTGGGTGATGTGGCGTGGGAGCTTCCTGCAACAACGAACACGCGCCAGGCTCTCTCTATGCGGTGTGTGAGGCGTCTGGGCTACTCGATCCGAAGCCTCCCCCCTCGTGTCCTCACACGGCCTTTTCATGTGCGGAGCCCGAATGCGACCCCGAGAAGGGATTCACCGACGTGCCGATTGCCCTAAAGTGAGCTGCTGAGATTTGACCTTCGAAGCGGCCGCCGCTGTGTCGAACTCCCGATCCTGCGGCGGTGTGCTGCATTGACCGGCCTCGGTGGCCTTGCTGTAATGTGTGTGTCCATGACTGGTTCGCACTCGGCGACATGGGGTGTGTGACTCACCTCGGTGGTACGTAGTGACGGCTTCATGGGATCGTGGTGGAGAATGGACAGACGTCAATCACCAATCAAGCAGCAAGTCCCGCTTCTGTTGAAGGCACTTCTCTGCTTGTGTTGGAGGTGGTCTCATACACGCGTGCGTTGGTGTCCGCGGGTGTGTCTGTGACAGTGCTCTAGAGATGGGCATGGGCATTGTGGTTTCCCCCCTCGCCCTCTTCTGTGCACTGCGGCTACATCGCCTTTCCTTCTCTCGCTCTGCAGCATCATTTTCAATCTTCGACTGGCGCGGCATGCACTGAAGGGAGTAGGAATAGCAGCTACGCGCACACGTACGCGTACACTTAAACGTACAGACGCGCCTCCCTCCCTCCTCCTCGTCGTGCTCGCCTGCTCGATCGCTCATTTTTTAGTTTCATTTTTTTTTTTTAAACTTGCTGTTGAGAGCCCCTCCCTTCCACACACACACACACACACACACACATGCGTGCCCGTTTTGCCTCTCGAGTATGCGCGTGTGCGTGCGTACTCATTGTGATCCTCGTACACGTCCATGCGCGAGTATGACGATGGGGCAATGCTTCACGGTTGCTATGGCCCTCCCTCCCTCCTTGTGGAGGGTGAGGAGAAAGAGGGAGAGAGCCGAGAGCATTTTTTGCAGACGGTGTGGCCTGTGATTGGAGTGAGTGACCCTAGTGCTGCGGTGCGTGTTGCGCTGGGGTGCACATCCGCCTGTGTGTGCGTGCGTGTGAGTATCCGTTGCATTGCATAAACGAGATGTGAGACTACTGTGAGGCGATGGCACGAGGCGGGGTGCAGTGGACGTGCGGGTGTGCCCCGTGCGTGGCGCACCCGTTTCTGTGTGGACCTTATGCTTGTGTGCGGCCTTGTGGGCGTGTAGGAGAGGTGCGGGAAAGGTTCGGGAAGGAGTAAGGAGGCGCATCATGAGAATGGGGGAGGTGCACGACGACATGTCACTCGATGCTCTCATGGGTAGCAAACAGCGCCTTTGCTCTGACCATCGTCTGCGCTCCGATTCTGCTTCCTCCGCATCTCTTAGTCGCTGTGACTCTGCCCTTTTCCGGACCCCCCCCCAGCCTCCGCTCATGCGAATGCGCGCCTGCGATGATGGGCGTCTCTGTGTGTCTGCTCTTTCTCTGCAGAGGCTCCTGCCTCCCCTCTTCGCAGGAACCACTGCGTCACCCTCTCGCCCACTGCGTCACCTGTCGAATTGCGCCATGCACTTCTCGAGCAGGCAGGCGCTTCTCACCCTTCTGAAAGGCACACAGATACCCCCCCCCCCCCCACACACACACACAGACACCCACACCCGCACACGCGCACATGTTTCTCCGGATTCGTGGCAAGGGTGCCTGCCCAGAGAACTCGCAGGCGTTGGTGATGCACGTTCGTGGTTTTAGACACACGCACAGCCCGCCGCCCTCGGACTCCTACTACGCCGTGCTGTTCTTGCCGCCGGACTTGGAGTCCGCAGGATCGTCTGTGGATACGGCAACGAGCACGAAGACGATTTCTGCACGACCCGCAACAGCGCTGCAGCCATTTCGATTTTCTCTCTTCCCGGTGGGCATCCAGGCAGCTGCCCTTATGGAGGGGCACGCACAGTACATGCAATGGCCGCCGGCAACGAGCTCCTCTGCCGAGGCGAGCGCCGACGCAACAGCTACTGAGCCGCTCTCTCCCCGGGCAATACTCGATAACGAGCTGCCCCGGATGCTGTGGAAGGAGACGTGGAATGTGTATGATGTTCTGTACGATGAGGTGCCGCTTCTGCCGTGGGCCGAGGCGACCGACGGTGAGGCGGCAGCGGAGGCCTTGGCGGAGACAGTGGAGCGGGAGCTGCACGGGATCGCTTCGCCGGACACGACAGCGCTGCACTCATTGGCATCGTTGGCTGACAAGACGGGCGACTTCATGCTTGCCTCAGCGCGCATGGGAAACCGCCAAGTGGTAGTGTGCTCGCATTACTACTCCTCTGCCGCCCTGCAAAGGAATTCTTTTGATGGCATTGGAATGCGTCGTGCCGCGAAGGTAGTGGAGCCACAATCGGCAACGTCGTCGGGGTTGATGGAGGGGCCTGTGGTGATTCTAGACCTTGCCGACTTACCAGTTGCCCAAGCCGGCGGCAAGGCGATGGTACATATCGCCTGGTACATCGCGTTCGCTGCATTGCAGCCGGATCGTGTGCTGCTCCGCAGCCGTGCTATCGTGGTTCGCCTCCCGTACACTTCGGTGCCGACGTACACGCAGGCGTGCAGTCGCTGCATGTCACCGACCACGTCTGCAGGAGCGGCGCCGACCATGGCGGACGCGTTCCGTGAGATGGTGGATTTCATTGGCGAGCACATCACTGCCGTATATCAAGGGATGATGCTGGCGTGGCAAGCCACATTACCTGAGGTGGCAGAAAAGCACACGACAGCACCTCCAGTGGTGGTGGTGGGAAGCACACCTGCGGCGCTCCGCGGCTGCCTGGGCTCTCTACTTGGTAACGCTGATGCCGCGAACATCAGCATGCCCGATAGTGCCAAGGTCGTTGTCCTCTACGGCGACCATCTCGGTACGGCGGCTGCAACCAGCACTGGTGCCAACGGCGAGCACGATGCCGCGGAAGCCTGTAGGGCGCAGATTTTGAGGAAATACAAGTCCATTGGTGAGGTCTGCCACTGCACTATTCTCTTCGAGATCCTGCGGGTTCCACTGAAGGCGCTGCTCGACGGCGTGGAGGAGCCGTGGGACACGTACACCCAGCAGGAGAGAGAACGGCGTAATTTCTGCCCTTGCTGCGGTGACGGCTGCAGCGGCAATGGGAGGCCATGCCGATGAACACATGCACGCTCATCATTACGCGAAAGACTGCTGGAGAGAGAGAGGGGGGGGGCAAAGTTTGCCTTTGTGGCTGTGTGAAGAGAGCACGTGTCGCACGCGGCAGCTTGTGTGTGTCGGGGTGGTGGTGGCAGGGGGGGGCCTTTCCCGGCATCGTGGCGGCGTTTAGGGCTGCTCGATGACGTCTTCCGCGGGGAGGTGCCCTTCACTTTAAGGGAGCTCACCGCAAGAGCTGACGGCTCCTCATGCCTCCTCGCCGAGTGACGCTCCTTCAGACTTGCTCGCCTGCGGGGTTTCACAGAAGCGGTGCGCGCACAGATGAACGGCAGCAGACGCAACTCTGTGCTCCTTTTTTCTTTACGTTTTCGCTACTGCGTATGTGTGTGTGCGTGTGAAAGGCGTGGGGGAGGAGGGGGGGGATCCCTTCAATACCGCCGAGCGTCGTCGCTCGACTTGTCTCTCTCCCTCCCTCTGTTCATCGTGCTCTGCCTAATCTTGCGCAGCTCCCCATGTGTGTGCGTGTCTGTGGAGTTATGACACCGTCATCCCTCCCCCACTTTTTCCTGTGGTGTCGTGGCTCGATACAGCAGCGCCGTCGTGTCCTCATGGCGCGCATGAACGACGTTCGTCGGCGCAGCTCTCTTACCGCCCTGCCTCCACCTCAAACACAGGCAGGTGCAGCCCACACGTGGCACTCATTCACTTTCACCTGTGTGTCTTCCCGTAGCACATCGCCCCTCCCCTCCCTCCTTTCAAGACGAAAAGAGGGCTTGCGGGGGCTGCACACGCGCTCACGCACGCAGCCATGGTGGGGCCGTAGTGTCGTGCCTTGCGCCACGCTAGTTTTCAGACTGATCTCTCTCTCTCGTGCCGTGTGCGTGTGTGCGCGACTGTGTTAGGTGCCTCTTACCTGTGCATGCGTGTCCATTCACAGGACAAACACACACACACACACACACAGACACACAGACAGTCACGGACACAGACCTGACTCATGCAAGGAAGCGGGCGCTTGCACAGCCTTGGCGTGCACGCCCCTTCTTGTCTCTCTCCTGCCCACTCGTTGCTCCGACAAATACTCTCGCCCTTTTCGCTGTTGATCTCGCTCTCGATCTCGATCGCTCTCTACCACTGCGTGTGTGTGCGCGGACACGTGGCTGTCGTGTGTTCGCTGTAGAAAACAGTATCGGGCACTGCAGACACCCTTCTCCGCTAACTTCTCCCACAGTTTCCCCTGTGCACCCCCCATACCCCGCACACCGGCCACTGACGTTGCACACCTCCACACATCACACACCTACACCACCCCTCCTCTCTCGCTCTCATGCGCGCAGGGACGAAGGCGAAGCCGGGCAACGGCGATGAAAGCACGTTGATTGAGCACATGAAGGCTTCTATGCAACCGTCCACGGCGACAGCCGCGGAGACGCAAGGGGCGCCGCCCCTTGCCACTGCTGTAAATCTGCAAAGTGGCTACAGTGGCATTGGCAGCGGCCTCGGCGCTGCGGTGCCACCCGCCAACTCCAGTATCATCTCCTCATCTTCGGCCGCACAGCAGACCCGCGCGAATATTGAACGTGCGCTTCGCATGAACGAGTCCACGAACAACTCCGGCTACGCGACTCTGCAATCGCTCGGGAAGCAGCGCGAGGTGATTCAGAACAGTCTCCACACGGTGGATTCGACCCACCAACATCTTAGTGACTCTCGCCAGGTGATCCACGACATTCGCATGAGCGTGTATAAGGAGTGGCTCGTCAAGGGGTGCGTCATTGCGTTCCTGGTTCTCCTGATCGTGCTCATCATCTATTCAAAATTTATTCGCAAGTAGGAGGGAGCGTCGGCGCGCGTTTTGTGAGACGCGCACCTCTGTGCTTGTGAGCCCGTGCGTGGGCGAGCCGGGGCGATAAGTGCGTCGAGTTCTCGGTGCAGGGGATGAGAGAGACACCAACACGCAGAGAGACACGCTCACATGCAAGCACGGGCCAGTCAGCCAAACAGGTGGAGGGGGAGAGGGCAGGCGACTCACAGGAATTTGCTGTTCTCCCGCGACACCATCTCCGCGATGATGATGTGCTGGTGACAACGAGCTACCTGTGCATCTCTTCGGCTTCTCTGCTTCTCATTGTCGTCGCGGTCTGCACGTGTCGCTGGTGTCGCTCTAGATGCTACTCGGCACTCGAGGCGGTCTCGGTAGCGCCTCCGTCACACAGGCCATTTTTACAGTCTTAGTGCGCATCCGCACCTGCGCCGCAGCGGTCACATCGGCGATACGTTGGTGCTTGTAGTTCCTTGGTATGGGGTGGCGTTTTTTTGTGCTCTCGATTTACATCTTCTTCGGTCTTCGTATGCCTGCGCACACGTGCTGATGTCTGCTTTTGTTGCGCGTGTGGGATGCGGGCGCCGTCCGGGCGCTCCGCCTGAATCTCTTCACTTTCCCAGCGTATGCGCAGGCATTACCGACGCCACACACGAACTGGAGGCAGCGAATCCGCGCGTAGATGCGTGGCGTAGGGGAGCGTGTGAGGACGCACTCTCCGCCTTGCTCTTGAAACGAGAGGGCGATGGAAACTGCACGCACACGTCTGCGTGTGTGCACCGAATGCCCTGCCGTGGTGAGAGACTCCCACGTTTGCCTTTTTCCTCACCGCGATGCGCGCGGGTGTGGGTGGGATGTGGGTGGGATGTTCACCGCCTCATTCCTAACGTCCACACAGCCCTCCCCCTCCTCCTCGCTGCTGTCTTCCACCGTCTCTCTCGCTCCTTCTTTCATCCCCTTCCTTCTTTTTTTTGTTGGTGTTGTTGTTCGTGTTAACGCTGAAAACCAAACGCCAACGCATCGTCTCCTCGCGTACGCCGCTCACACGCTCGCCCCCCTCCCTCCGCTGCGTGTGGCTGAACACGGAATACATCTTTCCACGCCACAGTGCGACTTGTCTGCGTCGTCTTCGCTCCTTCAAATTGCTCTGTAAAGCATCATGCGCAATTACAACAACTTCAACCGCGTGTGGAAGGCGCCGCGCCGTCCGTTCGAAAAGGAGCGCCTCGACCGCGAGATGAAGCTGTGCGGCCAGTACGGTCTGCGCTGCAAGCGTGAGATCTGGCGCGTGAACATGACGCTGTCTAAGATGCGCCGCACGGCCCGTCTGCTGCTGACGCTGCCGGAGAACCACCCCCGCCGCCTGCTGGAGGGTTCCGCCATCATGCGCCGCTGCCACGAGTACGGCTTCCTCGACGAGGAGAAGGACAAGCTGGATTACGTGCTGTCGCTGACGGTGCCAGACATTCTCGAGCGTCGCCTGCAGACGATCGTCTTCAAGGCTGGCCTTGCCAAGTCCGTGCATCACGCCCGCGTCCTGATTCAGCAGCGTCACATCGCCGTCGCCAAGCAGATTGTGACGATCCCGTCCTTCATTGTGCGCGTGAGCAGTGCGCGTCACATCGCCTTCGCTGATGCTTCGCCGTTCGGCAACGGCCGCCCTGGCCGCGTCAAGCGCGTGCGCGCGAAGGCTGCCAAGCGCCACGCCGGCGGCGGTGACGATGACGAGTAAGTCGCGAGTTCGATAAGCGGGTGGCGCGTGCTTGTGCCGACAGAGGAGAGAGGGGAGGCGTTGGAGTCGGACCCATTAAGCACGCGAGGAGGGGTCGTCTAGGGACGGTGCCATAGGTGCGACATGTCCGCCTATGCGCGTGTGCGCGTGTTTTTCTCTGTCTGCACCATCCTCGTCGCTTTGCTCTCCCCCTCTTCAGCTCCCCCCGTGTCTTACCCGCGGCGATGACAAGAGTCGAAAGGTGCACCGCCCACGCCGCCGCGCCGAGAGACACGCTCGCAGAGTACCTGCACAGAGTCACACCAATTTCTCTCGGCTTGCCGGGAGCGAGGGGGGTGGCGCTGGTGAAGGACGCTTTCTTGCTGCCTGCTTCTGCGGTGCTGCGCGTGGTGATGTCGGTAGTGGCGTGCCTTCCTCGACGCACGTCGCCGTCCTTCGTTTTTTCTTTCCTTGCTTTCTCTCGTTTTCGCCTCTGTTCTAATACACCAAAAAAGACGTGAAGAGCCAGCGCAGTCGAAGTGTGATGTGGCGTGCCCAGCGCACTCGCACGCACGCGGAAAAAAGGCAGGCCGGGGGTGTGTCGGACCTGCTACCAGGTATGTGAGTGTGTGTGTGCGTGCAGGGGTGTACGCCTGCGTGCTCGCCGGATGGCCGCCCCCGAAAGTGCCATGCCCAGTGGGAGACGGGACCAAAGCTCGCTGAACCCGAGCAGAGGCTTGCCACACACACACACACACACACACACACACACACACACACACACACACATGCACCAAGAAACTGGGGGCTGCGGCAGCAGCAGGGCCAGCACAGGGGGGGGGGACCTCGACCATCGACGTTGTGGCGCTGTACAATGGGTGCGTGTAGCGAGAGAGTTGTATCCACGTATTTACCATGCACACACCCAACCGGGATGGCCGGCCTCCTGCCTCTCTCGCTAGCTGCTCTGCATGGCAACGCGCACGATCTTTATGATGATGACCCTCAACACGTGTTTCGCCTCTCTTTGTCCCCCTTCTCGGCGGGTGCTGCATGGCTGCACGGCACGCCCCCTCCCCTCACTGCCCATTCACACGGCATGTGTTCCCGCAAAGCATCGTCGCTGCCAATTTGCATGACGGTAGCGGCACGGCTTTCCTTTCTTTGTCATTCATATCCTTCGCTTATTTTTCCTGTGCGTGCGTGGGTGTGTGTGTGTGTGTGTGTGCGGCCCATCTCTCAGCTTCTCGCCTCCCCCTCACACACACACAACCACCTCGACCAGTGCTGATGCGCATTGCCGCTCCTTATTCTCTTACCTTCTTCTTCGTCTAAGGCGAGCGATTGGATGCTCGACCGCTTCTCCCTGTTGAGAAGCGATTCTGCCGTTCTCATGAGTTGAGAGGTCATCCTCGACGTTTTTTTTATCTGTGGGGGGTTCACATTCGTTTCGACTCGGTGCGGCCTGCACGCCGTGAATACGTGAGTTGCCGGCACCGAGGAATCCGCCGGACCAAGCCACGAAAGGCGCAAGGAGGGACCCAGGTCGCGCAACCCATTGCGCCCCCTCCTTGCGCGGAGCCACCGCCGCTCTCTCGTACTCCCCCCCATTTTTCCTTGCTTCCTTCCCTTCAGTGCTAGTATTGTTCCTCGAGAAGGCCTCGGCGCTGGGCCATGTCAAGCGATCCGATGATGGCGCCGACGTCCTCGGCACCGTCTACGCCGTCGCCACCTCCCGTTGCCCTGCACCTCCACGCCTCGTCGTGGCGGAGTTGGGGAGCGAAAGAGGCCGGCAAAAGTGGCGGAGAGGGAGGTGCCAACAGCGCCACCGACTCCTCACAGTCTTCGGTGGTACCGTCAAGTGTTTCCGTCATTGCCGCGGTACTGGCCACGCTGACAGTTGCCACGGTATCGGTGGCTTACAAATCCTTTCAGCTGCGTAGACGCAGCAGCCGCATGCAGCGTAGTCAGTCTACGGCTCCTGACCGCCCGCGCACACGTCACGTAGAGGCCTCAAATTCTTTATACACGAGTGATATCACGATGGACACCATTCGGGCGGCCACGCCGTTGTCACGCAGCACCCCGAGGAGCAATTCGACAACCGACTGCTGCAGCACCTCAGGTGGCGGCTGCAACTCCACAGCAGCGCACGTCGCCGCTGGCGCGAATCCGTCGTCGACGGCGGCGTTAGACAGTGGGCTCGCGGAGGACTCAGACTTCGAAGAGGGTGTGGTGGGGAAACCGCTGCCGTTGGCTCCCCTCATGGATACCACCGCGGACGCTGGTGCGCGTTCCGACAACCGCGACATGCGACTTCCTCAGTCTAGTGCACCACCCTTGCAGATGGCGCACAGCAGTAGGACTAGACTTCACGATCGTCGCGCCACACCAGCCTCTTCTGCCGCCCCATTACCGCCACCACGAGAAACGCCTAGGGTACTACTCAGCAACTACTACGACTTGGAGCCGTACGTGCTGCAGGGTCTTGCCGGCGGTGCCCACGGGTGGAAGCGCGTGTTTGGGCTGCTGAAGTCCGACATGCGCATGGGCAGCGGGAGAGGTGATGCGTGTGCTGAGGATGGGAGTGCAAGCGCGGCTGGCGCACCTGGCCGCCGCGCGCCAGGCTCACTGACGCGTACGTGCGCTGGCTCCAACATCACCATCGGTGAGACCCAGGCACTGCTGCAGGAGCGTCTCAGCCCGGTCGTGCCGATCACAGCAGCCGCTTTGACGAAGCCACAGACACGGGGCGCGTCTGCTGCAGCGAGCACGTGTCACAACGTCGCTGTTCACAGTGATGCTTCGGTGCAGAACAGCGTGCCGGAGAAGTCGGTAGCGACTGGGAAGCTCCGCACGGCGCGGTGGTGCGGCGATGATCAGAAACTCTTTTCTCTGGCCGCAAACTTCTCGACACCAGCGAGCACGCCCTCACCGCCGTCGCATCCGTCACGGCCATCCCTCTCGCCAGTTGCCGGGGGGCCATCGCCCCCGAGTCGCTTCCTCAACTCCTTCTTTTTTCCTGTACTACAACACCTCAGCTCCTGCGTCGGCCGAAGTGTAGGCAGCGGCCTTGGAGACAGCACCACCACTACTGAGACTACGTCCGGGACGGCTGGGAGCAGTATGCACACCACATCGACTACCAACACTTTCGTTACGTCAGCAGCGTTAGCGGTGGCGCAGCGCAATCTGCAGCGAGACATCTCTACCCTGGTGGCCGCAACAGCATCCGTTCGGCTGGGGGCTTCCGCGTCTTCATCCTTCTCAGGCTCCCATGTGCACACAGCGCGCTGTTCCGCCGTGCCGTCGGTGGCTGTATCTCCACGGGTCGGCACCACAGGGTCGTGCAAGTCGCAACAGCAGCACGAGGGTGTGACGGCAGCGGTGCCCTGCTCGTCGTTTGCCGCACTGTACGAAGGCAGCAGTACCGGAAACGGGGGGCGGAGAAAACGTGTGGCTGTGGAGGGCGAGGAGGGGGAGGCGCAGCAACACCAGTGCGTCTGCAGCAGTCGTCTTCATCAGAGCTCGGACAGCCGCTGCCAAAATTCCGCGAGTGTGCAGGACAGCGACTTCAACGTCAAGTGGTACAGTGGGGGGCGGTGCGGACAGAATATACGGAGGTCTGTACAGGAGCGAACGATGCTTCCACACACCATACCCTGTGCCGCTGCCGCCGCAGCAGCAGCAGCAGCTTGCACGACAGCCGACGGTGGCGAATTACCGGTGCAACTCGAAGCGTCGTTCACAGAGGCAGCGACCGCTGCAGGCACTGAGTCGACAGGCGAGCCTGTTTCTCCCCCGACCGTGACCCCCCGCTGCACCATTGCCGAACAACTGGCCGTGCTGACAAGTCGTCGAGAGCAGCAACATCGCTACACACAGCAGCTGCAGGTGAGTAGGGGATCCGCCGCGATCGGCACCGGCGTCGTGAACACTCTGCCGTCTGCTTCACCCACTACGTCGCCCTCTGTCCACACGGGTGCTGCTGCGGCGCCGACAGCCATGGACTTCACCGGTGCCGCGTTCAGCGGGAGCACTGCGGGTGCACACAGCTCATTTGCCTGGACTTCGCAGCACTACACGGACACGGCGCCCGGGGTATTTCACCCTTCCGTGCTGCAGCTGCGCCACTACGAGAACCACGCTTACTCCGACATCACCACAGAGGTGCAGCAGTGCAGGCGAAGGTGCCGTCGGGACTGTGTGGCGAGTCTTGGCGCAAGCGCCACTGCTGCCGTGAGGGCGGATGCAGAGGACGAGGATGCGGGGCACGAGGCGCACGAGGCGCACACAGCGACGCTGATGCCGAGAGAGGCAGGAATAACAGCAGGCTTGTCGAAAAGACGATCTGTGGAGCGTCCGGCAGCCGAGACGGGTCTGACGGGGGGTGCACAAACAGTCGCAGCTCGCAAGGTTTCTGTAGCCGCCGGTGCGACTGTCTTGGCATCCGGCGTGTGCAACGCATCCCCTCTGAGCCATTCCAAACCGTTGCAGCCTTCAAACGAGCGCCGAGTGGACGACTTGACCGTGAAGCACAAGGATGATGGCTCGGCGTCGTACACGATTTCCCTAACATACCACGACAGCGTAACGGGCGCTTCTCGTACGGTGAATACGAGCGCGCTGCCGCCGCTGCGCCGCTGTGACGCCGGTGCGCCATTGCCGGGTTTCTCATCTCTCTCAGGTGGTACCACCGTGCGTGCTGCCGCTCGCACGACACGCCTGACCACGACGTCAACGTTAGACTCGAGTACCTCTGCTGCCGCGTCACCGTCGCACTCGCGCAGCGTCAGTGGTGGTGAGGCTGCCCATGCATGCACTGCAAGCTCTCTGCCTGCACGCCCTGCAACTGCCGCAACGATGGGGAAGTCACTGCATCACTCGCAGCCACAGCACGCATCTGATGCAGAGGAAAACGATAACGCGTCGATGGTGCTTTCCCTTTCACAGGTGGCGAGGACAGGAGACGGGCGACCGAGGTCGGCGCCGCACAGTAGCATCAGCGTTGGCGGCAGTCTGAAGTGTTGTAACTCCCCGGCAACGGTGGTGACGGCAGGTGGCACCCCGAGCGGGAACCCTGGGTGCGACACGGTCACGGCGACTACCACTATCAGTGGAAAGATCAACCCGTTCGCTGCGCCGTTGCCACCTGTAGAGCCGCAGCATGGCCCCCGGTTGCGCGGTGTCGCAGGGCGCAGCGGCGAGATGGCGATTGGCGCGTTTCTCGGCGGTGGCGCCTGCGGCAAGGTGTACGAGTGCCTGAACACAGAGACGGGGCAGGTGCTGGCAGCGAAGCAGATCGTCTTCGACGCGAAGGACCGGAAGCTGCGAACGCGGTTGAAGCAACTAGAGTTGGAGCTGGAAGTCCTGACGCTTGCCGCGCGTCATCATATGCGATGGATTGTGGGCTTCTTCGGTGCCGAAAAGCGTGGCCACTCCGTTCTCATGTACCTGGAGTACTGCCAGCACGGCTCCTTACTGGACTACATGGTAGGAGGCAGCCATACCGGCGCCGCCGTGTGGAACGCGAGTCGTGCACCGGTGGATCCTACCCCGCAACCCTCACGTGCCCCTGCCGGCCGTCGTGCGGGCTGTCGCCTCGACACACATGACAACCCGCGAGTCACTGCACTGGAGGCGGGGAGACAGTACACTGGGAACGTGGATGGGGACGCCAACTGCCTGAGTACAGCCGCTGCTCTTCAGGGCCCGCGCGACGTGTGCCAGAACCACACGGAGTTGTGTGCCGCACCCACAACAAATTTCCTGGAGCAGCAGCGGCAGGGGTGTGCTCAGAGGACGGCGCCGAAGGCGGCTGCAGACACAGGCCTCGCCTCTGCGAAAGTTCTCATGTGCGGGGGAGATAGTGCCGAGGAGGAGGGGTACTCTGCTGACCTCAGAGGGACTTGCCTCTCTGCCGCCACCCCCGCTTCCGTCTCCTCGGCAGCCAGCACCGTTGCCTTATCGAGCTCAGCCTCGGACCTGATGCCGCTGAGCGAGATGCTACACCCGAAGATGCCGTACTTGTCGATTGAGCAGGCACAGTGCTTCACAAAGCAAATCGTTGAGGGCCTCTGCTTTTTACATCAGCACAACTACGCCCACCTCGATGTGAAGACGGCGAACGTACTCGTCGCAGCTGAGGACGAGTGCCGCTTGGCGGACCTCGGGTGCGCTATGCGCCTCCAGCCACTGTCACCGGCGTCGCCGTGGCAGCAGCAAGAGGGGCTGATTGGTGTGGACACGGCGGTGAGGGGAGGTGCCAACCGCGACCTCGACGAGGCTTTCTCGCCGCCCCCTTATCCAGTTTTGGTGGACCGAGACGCCATCACGGAGCTTCGTGGCACGGCCCTTTACATGGCACCAGAAATGATCCGCTTCGAGAGTCATGCCATCGGCAGTCCCGCGGACGTGTGGTCTTTGGGGTGCGTCGTGATGGAGATGACGACTGGATGCGCCCCGTGGAGGCATATTGCGAAGGACAAGCTGCGAGTGTTATACCGCATAGGTTCAGCACGCGATGAGCTGCCCTTACCTCCGCTCATACGCATGTGGGCGGAAAAGGCCAGAGAATGGCTGGCACACGAAGGCCTGTCGGCAGCGGCTGATACTGGGAAACAGCAGGATGAGGTGGCCGCGTGCGCGGTGGAGTCGGGCAGCGCTGCTCCAGCACCTCTCCGCATCTCCGCCGCAAAAGTGGGCTGCGAGGTCAGCGGTGTTGACCGAGACAGCGATGGTTGTGCGAGAGACCTTGACATGGTGGTATCGGACACGCTCGAGGAACCGTGTTCACAGCGCCGGCGCGTTGACCACAACATTTATGCTGTCGACGACAAACACGTGTCGGAGTCTGTAGTAGATTGTGTGGACAAGCAGAGGCATCGTCTTTCTAGTGTGGTGGATACAAGCTGTAGCAGCTGCGAGGTCACTGCCACGCCGCGCTCCTCGTCAGCGTTGACTCCGAACATGCCCGCGAGGGTGAGTACGCCTACCGGCGACACACCATTCTCGCCTTTCACGCGTGCAGTTTCTTCCACGACCTGTGGTCTTCTCGGTGGCCTGAATATCGATGGTGAGGAGGGC
Organism: Leishmania tarentolae; assembly: GCA_033953505.1. Taxonomy (NCBI): domain Eukaryota; phylum Euglenozoa; class Kinetoplastea; order Trypanosomatida; family Trypanosomatidae; genus Leishmania; species Leishmania tarentolae. Next base: position 310,920 of record CP119831.1, read on the forward strand.
CTCTTCCGTAAACAACGTCATGCCATGCGTCTCTACGTGGCGCTGCAGGACTTCGTTGCCGCGTGTGTGAGGGTGCGACCGGAGGACCGTGGCAGCGCGGCGGAGCTTCTTCAGCACCCCTTCCTCACTCTCCGCAAGGATGATGTATAGGAGGCACTGCGAGGGGCGTCGTCACGCAACAGATGTGGAGGCGTAGTGCGTCCTGCCCTTTTCTATCGGCATGTTGGCCGCTTCCCCGAGTGTGCTTGAGTGCGTATGCTGTTTCTCGTTGCCTCTCTCGTTTCTTTGCCTCGTCACCGTCGTTTCGGTGATGGGTACCAGAAAGACGCACGGCACTGACGCCGCCCCCTCTCCCCCCTTCTCCAGCGCTTGATGACCGCTTTCGTTGTCGCTGCCCATCATCTGTAGAGGCAGCTCCTTCTCCGCGCCGCTTGGCGGGCGGATGTATGAGTACGTGTCTGTATGTGTACGTGTGTGTATGTGTACGTGTGTGTATGTGTACGTGTGTGTGTGCGTGTTTTTTTTTTTTGCCACCTCGTGGCAACACTTGGTCCTTCCTCGTGCTCCTGTGCACGCCGGCCTCCCTCTCCCTCCCTCCCCCGTCTTGCCGACTAGCGCCAGGGATTCAGTAGCAGTGCTTGATAATGCGTTCTGTGAAAGGCAGGCGTTCTCCCCCTTCCACACACACACATATATATATATATATATACGTAAATAAATATATATATATATACGGTGGCGCAACAACCCTCCGGTAGCGCGGGGAAAGGCGGGATCTGCCACACGCGTGTGCGGCATGCAAGCGACATCCGCCCCGTTGTCGTCTCGACCTCGCTCTCTCTGTGTCCCGCCTCCTCCCGCTTCGCTTCAGCACACACCGAGTGTAGCCTCAGCGACACCGCCGCCGCTCTTATCACACCATGACGGGATGGAAACCGCCCCATCGTCACCAGCGGACGTTGCGTGGCTGTTTTTGCGTGTTGCTGTCGCCCTCGTGGGGCCTCGTGCGGCTTCCATGTGGGAGTCGGCTGTACCCTCCACCCGGGTGAATGGGCTCTGCCGCACTCTTTTGTGCTTGTCCGGTGTACTGAAGCGCGATGGACCCGCCTGTCTTCCCTTCTTCACCGCACCTTTTCATGTCTTTGGCATCGCCCTTCGCTGCTCTGACGATTATTCACATGAATATGGCTTGCACATTCTCTTCCTGGTACTCCACGTTTACCGAGACTGACACCCACACACCATGTCCCTGCCAAGCGTCGCCACGTCGTCTCTGCTGCGCATCTGTGTTGTCGTAGCCGTTTTTTTCGCCCACATCTACACATCTGTGGCCGCTGCTTTGCGAAGCGGCGTGGATACATCAGACTCTAAAAAAATATGAGAGAGAGAGAGTTCTGCAGGACAAGAAGGAGCACCTCGATGTCGTGTGAGACAGCGAGGCCTGCCTGTACCTGCCGCTCTGCGCATGCTTCTCACTCTCGAGTTGTCTGTTTCTCTTGCACAACTGCGGCCATTGTGTGGTGATCAGTGCTGCACATCGGAGTTTGCAGTGCTGGCGTAGAAGAGGACACCTGCGCGCGTGGGCGTACCGGTCGCGCCGCGCCTGAAAGTGGAGGGGCGAGGACACGAGCCGAGCAGGGAAGACCAGCAAACCGACACACACCCACGCACACATGTATGTATGTATGCGCCAGCTTTATCATGAATCATCTGAACTCTCTCTTCCCCGCCCTTTCTTTACCTGAACACGGACACCTGTTGTCTTGTCACCGTCACGCGGCGCTGCTTTCTTCATCACCGGCCGTGCAGCCACGCACGCATACAATATCTTTCTCTCTGCGCCTGTCTTCACGTGCCTTCCACGAAGAGACGGCTAAGAAGGGAGGGCGACGTGCGATCCGAAGCCCACATTTTTCTTCACGTCTTCTTCTTCACACGCGTTGCCATGAAGCGTCGCGGTGGCCGTGTGGTGAAGTCCAGCAGCACCGTGATTGGCGGGCCAACCGCGGCTGTCACGCCCGAGGCGCCGGGTGTGTCTACTGATGTGAATGACCATGGCGCGTCCGCCGTTCCCACCGCTGCTGCATCGTTGCCACCGTCTGCGACGTCACCGACAGCACCGGCTGCGCGACACGAGCCGTTGCATACGGGTAGCTCCAGCAGCAGCGCAAGCGATGTAGTGATGGATGCGGCGGCGCCGACACTGACGATACCGACGCTTGATATCTTCGCGCGCTTTCAAAGTAAGCGGGATGACTTTGATGCGGACTGGCTCCTCCTTCAGGAGGATCCCGCGGCGAGGGATGAACCGCCTCGCATTGCCGCACACGTCGCCGACAAGCTTCGTCGTCATCAGGCGCAGTTGGGCGCTCACCGTGCCGCTGCTGCGGCAGATCGAATGCGGCGGGCCCAAGACCGAGCGGTGCCAGAGCGTGTTGAGTCTAAGACGGTGAGCACCGTCCGTGGCGACGGCCTCGACACCGTTGCAACGGAGGGCCCAGGGCCGGCACGCCGCCAGCGCCGTCCCGAAACCTATGATTCTGCCGAGGACAGCGTCAGCAACAGCGCAGACACCGACGCAGACAGGGATGCTCTAGCCGGTGACGATGACGGCGGTGATAGTGATGACTACGTGCCGGAGGATCGCACGGCCTCCCAGTACAAGCGACCTAAAAAAGCAAGGAAGGTGACCGGCAGAGATGAGAGGCTTGCAGGGGTGGCTCCCGGTGGCGGCTCCCAGTCTGTGGGTGCGCCTGGGGGGCGCACCGGGGCTGCTTCGACCGCCAGTGCCGGCGCGGAGGCATCTTCTGTGAACCCACTTGGATGCTCAGCAGAGGACGAGGAGAAGGGGGATGCGGATGCCGAACACGAGGGTCTCACTGGGGACTACTTGCATTTCAACCCCACCTCCGCGACGGGAAGGAAAGCGCTGGATGCGGATGCGCTGCAGGCAACCGTGCACCTGCAGCCAACTGCCTCTCACGGCGGGATATGCAACGTGAGCGATCGCAAGTCCTCTCGTAGCCAGGAGCAGCGGCGCGAGTCACCACTATCACCGAGACAGAGGGAGCGAGATCGTGTGTTGGTGGTGCCACTGTGGAGCATTGCACGAATGGAGCAGCACGGCGGCTACTGCAGCGCCAGCCCCCTCATCGCCCTCCACCAGGAGGTCACAGACCTCGTTGACTACCTTCGCCCGACAGAGGCAGAGGTGACGATGCGGCGCTATATCGAGAAAGCTATTGGTCGGTTGGTCGAGCGGCTGTGGCCTGGCAGCTCCGTGCTCGTCTACGGTAGCATGTACACCCACCTGCTACTGCCACTTTCAGACCTTGACATTACACTGCTGGATGTGCCAGTGCCGGTGGAAGAGGCGCTCACCACCTTGGCAAAGGAGATCAGCAACGCGGGCCTGTGCGAGACAGCTTATCCGCAGGTGATTCTCAAGACGAAGGTGCCGCTCATCAAGTTTGTTCATAAGGACTCGCTTATCGACGTCGACATTAGTGTGGGCGCCGTGGACGGCAAGCGCAACTCGGAGTGCATTGTGCAGTACATGAATCTGTACCCAGAGGCATTGCCGCTTTCCTTGGTCGTGAAGTACTTTGTCATGCAGCGCGGCATGCATGAGCCCTACTATGGAGGCCTTGGCAGCTATGCCGCCACACTGCTCGTCATCGCCTTCCTGCGGCAGCACCCCATCTACACAACACAACCGGAGAAGCGCGCCATGACGGGGCTTGGCAAGCTACTGGTTGATTTCTTTCGCGTATGCGGTCAGCATTGGAACTACCGAAGGGTAGCTGTGTGCCTCGGTAACCCTGCTGTGCCCAGCAGCACCGATGGCGCGATGGCCACGAACGCCCACAACGAAGGCGACTTCCGTGTTCGTGTCGACGGCGGCAGTCGGATGCAGTCACCCGTGTCAGCCAGCCCCCCGCGCGGCCCGATGGGCCCCGCGCAAGTGTGGATCGAGGACCCAGTCGACGCCTCGAACAATGCCGCCAGCTCACTGCGGTTCTTCCATTCTCTCTCCGCGATGTTCTCGTACGCCTATCTTGCCCTGACGGCTGACTTGGAGAATGCTTCGGTGGCTGCGTCGCAGCTGCCTTCGCCTGCGCCATCATCGCCATCTTCGAATGACATCAGTCGCCGGCCGACGCTGCTCTCGCGCATATTCCATGCCGATGCGGAGATGGTGTACCGTCGGCGGGCCGTGGCCGCGACGTACGAGCGACTGATCACCGAGATACCGGTGTACATGAAGGAGGTTCAAGACTTCCGGCGTGATGAGGATGCCGCGATGCTGCAGTGCAATTGTGACTCTGTGGAGCACAGCTGGCGCGCCCGACGACTGCGGCGGCGCGAAGGCGATCTTGCGCTGTTTCCACAGCAGCGGCACGCCACATCACTGGAGGAACGCTTGGCGCTCTCGCATCTGCGAGAGGCGTCTTCGCCACCTCCGCCGGTGTCGGAGGTGGGCATGGGGAAGCGCCCGCGCGAGACCGATCTTGACGGTAGTCAGAGAAAGGTGCAGAGGGACCGAAGAGAATATTCCGCGTTGTCCTCGAACAGCAGCTCGAGGTCGTCATCGTGCACCACTGGCTCAGAGAGCAACGCCAGCTCGGTGCGCGTGGATGTGACGAGACACACGGAGTGGAGTCGCAAGCTGCGCCAGTAGTCACCCATCTGCTTCCCTCCTCCTCTGCATCCGCTATGAGAGAGTGCGACTATGGCGTCCGTACACACGCACATAACCGTGACGGAGGTTTCTGGAAAGAAGACGAGTCGGAAAGTTGAGCGCTCTGAAGAGGTGGCTGGGGTGCGTTGGTGTCGATGCTGCGGTGGGTGTCGTCATGGTGGTTGACACAAGTGTACACATTCGTACACTCGTGTGTGTGTGTCGCTCGTTTTTTTTCCCATCTGTGTAACCCTTCAAGAGTGGCGCGAGGGAGCGGGTTGCTTAAGGCGCATAAAAATACGACGCAACGCGCCCTCCGCGCAGTGCCTTCCTTGTCTATAACCCGCCGATGCACATCCATGCGCTTTGTTTCTGTGCGATGCACCACCTGATGAGCAGGTACGTGTGCCGCCACAACGCAGCCCTTCCCCCTGGTCGAAACCAAGTTGACTTTTCTCTCTCCTGGCTACCTGCCCCACCTGTCGCACACAAGCATGGGCACGCACAGTCAGATGCGCACATGCGAGGGGAGAGCGCACGACTGTTCTCCGTCTTCTCACTCTCTCTGCCCGCCTTGTGTATCGTCATGTGCACACACGATGGTGCCTTTCCGTTTCTTCTCTTGCACACACACACACACACACACACACACACACACACACACACGGGCCAAACGGAGGAGAGCTGACCGGAAACAAGAGTCCACATCTTTCACCTCTCTCCACCTTACCCCCAACCACCCTTACAGCGCACAAGTACGTTGCCACGACACACAGCATTCATACGAAACACACACACACACACACACACACACATACACATACACACATACACACATACACACGAACGGAGGCAACAGGATATCCTTGCAGAGAGCAATAGCGCAGCGCGCCAGCACTGAGCATCATGAGCGCCACGCCGCTGAGGCCGAGCACCGCCGCATCGAATGCGAATGCCGAGCTCAGCAAGGAGCAGCTGGAGGAAATCCGAGAGGCGTTTGACTTGTTCGACACAGATGGCAGCGGCACGATCGACGTGCGGGAGCTGCGCATTGCGATGCGTGCGCTGGGCTTTGAGCCACGTAGGGAGGAGCTTCAGAAGCTCATCAGCAGTGTCACCAGTGGCAGCGGATGTGACGCATCCACTGGGCAGCTGCCGAGCACCGGAAACGTGAACCCACCGAGCGATGTGATCACTTTCTCGCAGTTTGTGCAGATTATGAAGCACAAGGTGTCACAACGGGACTCGCGGGAGGAGATGCTGAAGGCGTTTGTGCTATTCGATACAGAGGGCACTGGCAGGATCTCGTTTCAGGACTTGAAACGAGTGGCCGTGGAACTTGGTGAGAACATGACGGACGCCGAGCTGCAGGAGATGATCGACGAAGCAGACCGTGACGGGGACGGCGAGGTAAGCGAGGAGGAGTTCCTTCGCTTAATGAAGAAGACGTCGCTGTACTAAGTCCGCGAAGGCGGCGTGAAGAGGTATGCGCACGTCAGCTAACAGTGCAGTGATGGAAGAGCCACACTGCGTGATGGGTCAGCTCGGAAGCAATCGCGTGCGTGTGCCTGTAGCCGCACGGACCCCCCCCCTCTCTCTCTCCACCTCTTGTTGTCTCTCTCCCACCATCCAGTATGGCACACCCAACTTCTCTGCACTGCTACTTGGCTCTTGTCTGTTTAGAGGATTTGTGGGGTGCGATCGGGCGCGTACTGCTTTTCTGTTCACGTCAGCAGCAACGCAACGGTGTGCAGCGGGACGGGCGAGCACATGCGGATGGCTCCCCCTCTCTCTGCGCTGCCGTGCACACGCAAGATCCCCCCTCTTCCCCACACACGTGCAGCCAGAGCACGTCCCCCCCACCCCACTCGCCGGCGAACACAAACGCCGAACGACGAAGCCTTCGATGTAACCTATCGCACGTGCATGTGCGTGCTCTCTCTCTTTGTGTGTGTGTGTGTGTGTGCCTGCGTACTGTATACTTTGGTGCCGCGTGCGAGCGGGCGGCTGGAGAACAGCTGCACGTGTTTGCATACTGTGAAGGTGCTCCTGCTTCTTCCCGCTCGCGTGCGGAACCCTCTCTGACCCCCCCTCCCCCTACAGCAGCTCACCTGCTGAGCTCTTCATTTGCATCCTTAGTGCTCTCTCTCTCTCTCTCGTTGAAATACTCTGCGGACATTCGTGCACACGCACGTGGAGGGCCGCGCGCTTGTGTGTGTCGGGGTGGACGCTGGCCCACTGCCCTCTTCGCACGCGCAAGGGAAAGGAGTGGAGAGGGGGGCGGGGGGTTCCGAGGAGAGGCGGATGGGGTGCTGAGTAAAGCACATGCATGTTGTGGCCATGGTAATATGGTGATGTTTCTCCAGCATCTACGAAGGGTTGCTGCCGCACCCCGCACACATCCTCCTTGTCTCGTTGCGCGCAGCCCACTCGGATGACCTTACTTCCTCTTTCGGTTCTGCGTGTCGGTGCTGAGGAATGTACCTGTACGCGCCGGCGCACCCACGCAGACTGTATTGCCGTGCCCCGCATCTCACTCTCTCTCTTCCACCCATCTGTCTCTGTTTCGTTCTGCTTCTTTATACGTGGACTCCTTTGCCTTGCACCGTCGACCTGCACAGACGCCGCTCCTCTCCACCGTTCACCCACGTGCGTGCGTGCCTGCATGCGTGCCGTGGCATGCTGATGTGTGCGTGGAGGAGCTGAATCGTAAGGGCGCGTCAGGGTGCAGCACACACTAGCTTTGCGCCTCTGCCTGTGCAGAGTTGCGTGCCCACTCTTTCTCTCTTTGCGCTTGGGAGGCATTGGCTGTCCTCCTCGCCACTTGCACAGTGCCCATAAATATTCAACGGGTGCGATACCACTGCCTGACCCGCAGTTTTTCTTCCACGACTACCAGCGATCCTCATGGAGCCTGGCTCTGACGCGTGCCGCGAACAAGTTCGGCGCATTCAAGCAGCATTGCTGCGCATGGGCTGGCACCAGCGCTCCGGGAATCCAGCTGCCTTCCTGAACACGCCCATCAAGAGCACGACGAATCCAAGTGACCCACACACCGCCTCGCAGCTGTTGGCGATGCAGTCCGTCCAGACAAGAGCAGTGGATCGAGCTGACGGCCAGACGGCTGAAGCAACGTCGCTGCCCAAGAGCATCGTGTGTGCGCCACATGCCTTGGGACCACTGGGAGTGCTGGGTGACTGTGATGTAAGCCGAGGCTCTTGTGAATGCCGTACGGACTGCCTCACGAGCGCACCAACAGCCTGTGGCGGTGCCTACCGATCCACACGCTTTTGCCTCCAGGCCCTGCAGCGACACGAGGAGAGCCCCGTTCGAGCAGAGGCGTCACCCATGAGCCGCACCGCCGAGCCCCACATGTTTGTTCGCGTCGTGTGTGACGGTGAAGGCGTCTCGGCACAGGAATCGACGGATGGGCTGGCGCTTCCTTCCTCAGAGTCGCCAACGTCGTTGGCCACGGGGCGTATGGGGGGAGACGATGCGTGGGGCGATCTCATCGCAAGGGCTTGGGGGGGCGCGGAGGTGACGACGATGGGAAGGGTAGGGGATGCCCATGACAGATGCAACACGACGACGGTGCCACACAGCGGAGCAGGTTGCCACTGGGGTCGTAAAGGGTGTGATGCACCTTCCGATGCAACGCCGTCTTGCACGGCGGAGGTGCGGCATCCAACGGCGCCCTCTGACACAGGGGAAATCCCTTCTGATGTGCCCGCGCTGGTGTCCTCTATAAGGTCGTTCGCGGGAGCGCAGCCGCCGTCGTCGTCGACGCGGCTTCACGCGGGCGGTCGCTCGAACAGCTGCCGGACATCACGTTTGAGAGCCCCAACCACTCGCATAGCCTCGCTCGCCGGTGCTGGTGCTGCTTTCTGCTGTAGCGCCCGTGACGCTATCTCTGTGGACGCACTTTATACCGACATACACCCTTCAGTCGCGGCTTCTCATGCCCTACCTTCAACACCACCGCCAAGGCATGCCTTGGCTGCGTCGCGGCACCAGCAGCGTGTGCTACGCGCCGTGAAGCTGCTGGATGCCGTCTTGGATGACTCGAGCGTTGGTCGCAGCGGGGGCGCCGCTACGAGAAGACTTGACGCCCTGCATCAGATTCTTATGACACTAACGGACGCGTGTGGGCAGCCGCCTGCGTCGCTGAGTCGCGCCACGGGTGCCGAACTGCGTCGCTTGCGGAAGCGACTGGTGCAGGAGGCACTACGTGGCAATGAGGCACCGAGAATGTTGCGGGGATCTTCGACGTCGTCGCGGATGAGTGCGAGACTTCCCCCGCCACCTACTCTTCACGCAGCTCCCCACCACGGCCTCGAGGGCGACAGCGAGAAAGACGTGCACAGCCCTGGTACCTTCAGGCTGGAAAGTGTGGCAGATGACGTGCATTGTACCAAACCTTGCCCTTCCCCAGCGCCAGACGCCTCTTCTCTTTCTTTCGCGAGCGCTCACTCCGACACGCCGGCCCCCACCGCCGTCGCCGCTTCATGGCCTGTGCTCCCGCCGCCGCCTCCTGGATCGTCAGAGTTAGACCCGTACCTGCAGTCGACGCATCAGTTTCAGCAAGAGATAGCGTCGTTGCATCAGGCACAGCTGCGACGGCTGCCGCTCCGTTGACAGTGTGCTCACGCACCACGATTAATACGCGTCACCGTGCAACGCGAAAAGTGAGGGGGTGGGGAGGGGGAGTGCAGAATGGCGTCGCTGCTGCTGGATGGCGCTCGAACTCCGCCTTTTAAACCGAGGAGGAGGTGCTCCTCCCTTCTCTTTCACCCCCCCCCATTCACACCCTCACACAAACACACGCAGCGCTTGCACATTTATGTGGCACAGCATGGGCTACCACGCTGCGACAGTCGATGTAGTGGAAAAGGCGCGCGCCTTTGGCCTCGTTGCCGGCGAACGCAACCCGAAGAGATTGAGTCGCCAATCCACAACGAAGCTGAATACCACAGAAGCATCACAGGTGCTGTGAGAACGAAGCATATATGAACGCCATCAGGCAGAGAAGCCGATGCACCCAACCGACTCCCCCCTCCCGCCAGCGTCTCGCGTGCTCACTCATGCGGAGAGATCGAAGTGATATGCCCAGACTCCCTTGTCCCCGACCTGCACTCTAGGCGGCAGCAGTGACGACAAGGGTGTGGAGCCGCGCCTTTAATCGATTCAGCACTACATCAGTTGTTTAGGGCAGCCACTGGCCCCAGTGTCACCCGGGGGGGGGTGCCGTCTGTCGCACAGCACCCCACTTGGTGGCCAGCAGCGCTGTAGAGCAAGTGAATGCGGTGAGATACATGCTCTACGCTCTGTAGTGCCTGCGAAGCATGCACGATGCCCTATCCCCAGCGCGTAGCTGCCTGGAGGCGGTGCTCAGCAGCTGCGCTAGGGGGTGGGTGGGGAGGTGACACTGCGCCCTTGATGGTCTACGCGCACGCTGGTGCGCAGTGAACGGATGATGCCCACGACTTTAACGACATGCACATTCTTTCGCCTTCCCTGTGCGCGGCATCTACCGCTCGTCGCCGGCTGTGTGCGGTCTCTGTCTGTCTCAGCCAATGCCGCACAACGACGGTGCTCATCAATGAGTCCCTTGCGCGAGGTCGATGATGCAGTTTTACGCAAGGCTTGATGCTACGAACGTGTGTGCTAGGTGTGTGGAGGCCGGTCTTGGCTGGTGTAAGCGTGCATACAAGCTCGCTTCTCACGACAGCGCCTTTTTCACGAACGGCTGGTGTGACATGGCGTTGCTTGCTCGCCTGTGCGCTGCCCATCACGTATATTCGGATGCAGACGCAACTGCCTTCCCAACACCATCAATAGAAAACCTTCACATACGAAAAGTTAGCTGCTTGATGCGTGCAGCCCCTTCCTGGAATTTGTCTTCACGCTTATTTGTCATCTGCGCCCTCCCCTTCCCCCCGGCCCCACCGAATCAGCTCCGAGGGAAGGGCAGGTGCAGGGTACGCGCTCGTGCTGGTGGAGCTGAGGGGCAACTGCGCCAACAACAACAACGCCGATGTGGTCATGCTGGAGCGCTTTCTTCCCTTCTGAAGCGGGAAGGGAGGCGTAGGCGGAAGAAGAATCGACTTGCCGTGGCGCCCCACCTCTGTTTTACATGCCTTCTCAATCGAATTGCCATCTTCGCGGTGTCGCTTCTCTTCTCTCTCGGCCCCACCCACTGTCTCACTGTACAACTTTGTGTTAGCACCTAGTAAGGTTCGCCAGCTTGCTTGTGCGTCAACCTGCCCACGCACAAGGCCCCCGCGTGCGTGCGTCTTACAGCAATCACTCTCAAGCAGTGCGGCACTCTCGTACACTACCACTAACGAGGGTCCTGGCGGATCCGCAAACGTGCCGGGAGCCGCTGACTTCGTGTGCTTGCTTGCGGCCCTCCTCCCCTTCGTCGTCTTGGCCCCCGTGGTCTGTTGAGTCTTATATTGAAGCAATCGAAACGCGATGGAGACGGGTAACCGTATCTACACGGCCGACGAGTTATGTACCGTCATCGCCAATATTTTGCACGTCACTGACAATGCCGAGCGCCGCCGCAACGAGACCGAGCTCACCACTGCGCTTCAACAGCCCTCAAACGTGGGTCACTTGGTGACGATCCTCTGCGGCACTCCCGATGGCACACCATCGACGTCGTCGGCAGGTGTTCGCCAGATGGCAGCCGTGTTGCTGCGCAAGCGCATTTTTTCTCTTTGGCGTGCGCTGACGACGGTGCAGCAGCATCAATTTCGACAACTGCTGCTGCAACGCCTGGGTGACGAGGCAACGCGCCCTGTCCGCTTCGCCATCGCCCACGTTGTGACTCGACTGGCCAAGGCAGACGCCAATCATGGCGGTGACGGGTGGCCGGAGCTGCAGCATGCGATCCGTGCCGCTGCAGACGACACGCGAGTGGAGATGCGGGAACTGGCGATGGTGCTACTCTACAGCTTTGGCGAGGTGTTTGCGGAGGAGAACGCGCTCAGCGGTCTGGCAGCCGAGTCCGTCGTGCGCGGCCTGGGCGACAGCGAGACGGTGGTGCAGGCCGCGGCAGTGAAGGCGGCTATGGTGCTGCTGCCGGCTCTGCACGAACACCCCACGGTGCGCAATGCCTTTCTCGCGCACCTTGTTCCTACCAGCATTGGCTTGCTGGAGAGCGGCGCGGCGACGGAGGCGAAGGTGCCGCTGTGCGTCAGCGTTCTCGACCTACTCGAACAACTCTTTGATGACCTGCCCGTAAAGAAGTACGGCTCGTTAGTGCAGGATCTGGCGCATGCGCTGATGCGACTCATGGCGAACCCGCAGCACCACCCTCGCGTCCGCGAGAACTGTGGAACAGCATTGGGGCAGCTGGCGACACTAAAGCCAAAGTTTGTGTCGACGCCAGCTCTGCTGGATCAGCTGGTGCAGGTATGCCTGGGGCTCATGTCGGAGGACAACACCATCTCCATCTCGGACCAGGGCAGCGGTGGCGTGGAGGATGAGGACATGGACGACAGCGACGACGACGTGGACATGCTGCACGTTACGTCAGCCTGCATGATGGGCTGCCAGCTGCTGAGCGCGCTTGCTACGACGGTGCCCAGCAAGGCGTTTACGGCGGTGCTGCTGCCGTACATTTCGAGAGTGACGGACGCGCCGTCGAGCGTGGACGCCTGCACCCGCAAGGCCACGATGCTCGCACTCGCTTGCCTTGCCGAGGGACACGCTAGTTATCTGCGTCGCCGCGTTGGGTACGTGCTGACAGTGACGCGCAGCTTCCTGTGTGACGCGGATCCGTCTCCCCGTGAAGCTGCTGCCTTTGCCCTTTCATACTTCTGCGCGCATCTGCAGCCCGAAATCCTGCTGCACCATGAAAAGCTACTGCCGATGGTGGTACCGCTGCTGGAGGACACGAACGACCTTGTGCGCCGCCGCGTTGCTCAAGCGCTGGACACCCTGTGCGAGAACCTGCAAGAGAACCTCGACCGCTACGTACCGACTCTGCTGCCGGCCGTGATGGCGGCCATCCCGATCAGCTCGCTGGAGACACAGTGCCGCTTGTGCGGCGTGCTGTCGTCGATGGGCATGACTCACTCAGCTGCGTTCGCGGCCCACGGGCCCGAGCTGCTCGAGGTTTTGCGGCAGCCCTTTGGGCTGAAGACACCGGAGACAATGGCGCTTCGGGCGCAGGCGACCGAGACGGTCGGCGTCGTTGGCTCTGCGATGGGACGCGCCGCTTTCGTCAACTACTTTCCTTTCTTCATGCAGGAGGTCGTGTCGAACCTGCAGACTCGCCACGCAGCGGTGCGGGAGCAGAGCTTCGGTTTCCTGGCGAACATGTGCGAGCTGTTCCGCGAGGACTTTGCGCCGTACCTGAGCGACTCCATTCAGTGTGCTCTAGAGACGATCACAGAGGACCGAGCGGTGTACAGGAACAAACACCTGCTGGCCAGCGACGGTGGCGGGGATGCGCTTGCTGCGTTTGCTGCCTGGAAGGACGACGGGGATGATGATGACGAGAGCGACGCGGATGGAGGTGACGACGCGGAGGAGATTCACTTGCGCGTGCGCACCGCTGACGTTGAGGAGAAGTCCTCTGCCGTGTACTGCGTCGGCGTGTTCGCAGATGTCATGATGGGCCAGCTCGGGGAGGCGCAGACGACAGCGTGCTGGGAGGCGCTGACGGCACTGGACTCACACTACTACCCGAACATTCGCTCGAACGCCCTTGTCGCGCTGGCGAAGCTCGCCAAGGCAACTGCAGGCCTCCCGGCAGAGGAAATGCGGGCTCGAAGCCGGGCCGCCATCGTGCCGGGGCATAGCGGCACCGCGGACAGCCGCGGCTGCCTTGTGCAGGATGCTCTTCCGCTACCCGTTCGTGACCGCGTTGATGAGCTGCTGAGCCTGCTGCTTCGCACAATAGAGGAGGAGGACGCGGAGAAAGAGGTCGTCGGTGCCGCCTGCGAGGCAGTGTCGATTGTGATGGACTACTTCGGCACTCAGTGCGCCATCGACGGCCCGGATGCCGTTCTGCGGGATGTGGTGCAGCTGATGCGCGGGACGATGCCATGCCAGCGCTGTGGCGACGAGCTTGACGACGACGAGTCTAGCGAGGCCGACAGCGCCGAAAATATGAGTTATGAGGAGTACCAGCAGCTACAACAGCGGAAGGGTGAGTCTGCAAACGCGGACAGGGCACACTCTCTGAAGGGTAGAGACGTGTTCTTTCGGCGCGCCGACGAGGCGGCTGAGGCGGAGGCTTCAGCAATTTTGGCTGCGATGACGCAGCATCAGCAGAACGGCGCCTCGGCTGCTCCACCGTCCTCACAGTTGCCAACCGCTGCCGCACTGCCACCGTGGCACATGCTCACTGCACCAGAGTTGGTGACGCACGGCGTCCACCTGCCCGAAGACCACGATGGGGTTGTTCTGGACGCTGCCGCTGAGATGCTCGAGAGCGTCGCCAAGGCGTATGGTCCGCTGCTACAGCCCTACATGCCTTACCTGGTCCCTCTGCTCGCCATGCACGCCGATGTGGAGACGAGACCCCCGGAAGGACTCGTGACCGCTATGGGCACCCTCGCCAGCGTGTTACAGGCGTACGTCTCCGTCGACGTGAATGGCGATGGCGATGCGTCGCCGGCGTCGGAGCAGTTACTGGCGCCATTCGTTGAGACAGCCGCGCAGCTGAGTCTTCGCGTCATGGCAGGCTCCGACGAGTCCACCGCAAAGGCGAACAGCGCGTATCTCCTCCGCATCCTTGTGGAGGGCTGTCCCAGCTTCTTCACGCAGCAGCCCACCGTCGTGCCGCAGTGCTTCCAGGCCCTGTGGTCCATAGTTGGCAACGAGGCGGAGGAGATGCCGGAGGCGGTGGACAACGCCGTGAGCGCCACCTGCTCCTTCGTCCGCTGCCTGCCGCTGTCCATACTGCCCATCGACCAGGTCATCCCTCCCCTCATGGCGCACCTGCCCATGAAAATCGATAAAGCAGAGAACCTGAATGCGGTGAGGACACTGTGCTACCTGCTGGCCACCGACCACGCCGCCTCGATGGCGGCGGTGTCGAGCTGGTTGCCGTCCGTGGTCGGTGCGGTCGCGAACGTGCTCGCCGCAGCATCCATCGAGGACGCTGATAAGCAGCGCCTGGTACAGCAGGGCGCATCCGTCTTTGCACGCGGTTACCCGCAGGCGTGGCAGCAGCAGCAGGGCTTGTCGGACGTGCAGCGCGCGGTACTGCAGGCGTGGCAGCTGTGAAGAACATCGCTGTTGAGGATCTCAGAGGGGGCAAGAGGCATGAGGTGACGGACATGCCTCATCTGCAGTCCCCCCCCCCTGCTTTGCGATACTGCCGCTGTCCTCAAGGACTCGCTGACGTTGTTGGTGTTTCCTCCTCTCTCTTTTGAGTGATGGCGCATGCGCAGATCCTGCACGTGATCCGCTGCCGGCGACGCTGCCGATGTGGACCTCTCCGCTGTCCCTCTCCTGCATGTGCGCCAGTACTTGCAGTTCGCTGTAACACGTAAAGCAACGTCGATAACGACAGGCATCTTAAGTGGTGCGTACGCGCAGGTGTCTCTGTGGCGTTAAATGCTCATCGACACGACCCTCCCCCTCTTCGCCAACTCGCTCGCTCGCTCCTTTTCCCTGGTCTCCGTCACCCGCTTGCCGTGACGTCCCTTCCCCACCGCTCACCATCGTGCGTTCGCTCGTGGCGTAGGTGTGGGTATGACAATCGAGAGCCGCTTTCTGCTGCGAGACGCGTACACATTTGACCATCGACGAGACACGGCCTTTTCCTCTCTCCCCCTCTGAGCATGCGTTGTGCCTTGCGTATCACGTCACCAGCGCACGCCTGTGCGAGAACACAGGAAGGCACATTCTGCACCTTCGCTTTGTCGCCCCTCCGCTTTCCTGCCCTTGACACACACACACACACGCACACACACACTCCTGTGTGCATCCCTCTCACTGCTCCTCGTCTTTCGGCTTCGCCGAATCCGCGTCGACGGTGCCCTATTCTCCCATTGGGTCTCACTCGACCATCCATCGATGTGCATCCCTGTACGCCTGCGCGCATAGTTGGCTTTTCGCTTCCGCAGCTGCTGCGGTGCTCAAGGGCATCAGCGTCCTCGTGCTGTGCACGCGCACACCCCAACACCGAGCACACTTCCCAACGAGATACGCTCGCTTTGTGTGAGCGCTGGAACCCATCATCTGCTCTCTCCTGCTTTCCAGCTGCGCACGCACGGCGCACGCGCTGTTGCCGAGTGTGGACGATGAAGCCGGCGATGCAAGCGCGTGTACGCCCCCCAGCACCTCGCCGGAACATGATGTATAGGCACCCTTCTGCTACGGCGGCGGCGGCGGCCGCTGCGCAGAGGCGTTGCACTTTTCGGTCTATGAGCGGTGCGAACGTCTCTGCAGCAATCACTACTAGCTGCGGCACTATCCCCTCCGCAGGCACTGTGGCGTACCACCTGCGGCACTTCAGTGCGCCTACGCGTCTATGGCAGTCGAAACCACCGCCCCGGTCACTCTCGTTACTCCCGGGGTCAGACGCCACGGTGAGCGACGAGCGTGTCGCACGATGGTGTCGGCGGCTGTGGGACCTCGCATGCAGGTCCGCAACCAGCGGGGACTCTGCCCATCTCCTCCCTCAGCTTCAACTCGCTTCCCACAGAGCGACAGAGGCACTGCTATCGTCGTCGTCGTCGTCGTCCACTTTGACTCCCTCAACGCAGATGGACGACAATGACGAGGTGAAGGGCGAGATGGCGCTGACCTGCCTGCGCCGTGTCCTCCGCAGCGATCAAGGCCGAATCCCTGGGGTCATGGTGGAGACTGTGTGGGCCGCCTTTAATGTACTCGTGCCGCCCATCGTCCAAGAAAACGTGGCAGACGACAGCATCACTCCCGCGGTGGAGGAGAACTTTTTTCTGTTTATTTCGACCTTGAGTGAGCTCAACTTTGATCTGAACGCGGTGGTGAAGGCAAGCACGCAGCTGACGGCAAAGGTGGACGCCTACGTGGCCCTGTTGCAGCAGAAAGAGGCGCAGGAAACGACGCGATCGGCAACGGCAGCTGCCTCTGCCTCTGCACCGGCCGCCATCGAAGGATGCGAACTCACAGAGCTCATGAAGCTTAAGAGGGATGTCATGCAATGCTGCTTCGAGGTCCGCAGCGCCGGGTCTCCTCTCTACTACACGTGGTTGTCGCACACAGCCGCCATGCCAGATGGCCTGCGGCGGCTCATGCACTTTCGAAAGCTGACCCACTTCTTCGAGAGATTATGTAAGCGGCACATCAAACAACTCACGCAGCAGCAGCAGCAGTGGAGCTCGCCGTCTGGCTCAGCGCCTGCCACCGGTGAGTCTGAGAAGGCGTTTCTGTCAGCCTCAGAGGACACCACGGAACGCGATCACTGTGCCGCCGAGCTCTCCAAGTGGCGTGGTCGTCTTGCCGAGGTAGGTCTCATCGATAGTGCGATGTCGCTTCTACTGCGCGACCTGTTCTCCAAGGCGTATCTGGTCATGGAAGAGCTGACGTGGCTCTCCACGCCGCCGTCGATGCTGGACAAGATCATGCATGCCGAGTCTGTTCATCCTTTCCACCGCGGTCTGGAAGACATGCGCCATCGCCTGCAGCCGGCCCACCACCGTCACTTGTTCGCGTTTTTGCACCCTGCCGTTGTCGAGGAGCCCCTCATCGCCGTGCAGGTGGCCTTGACGCACGGCATTGCTAGTTCTGCGGACCAGATCTTGGGCCGCCCCACACCGCTGTCAGACCCGGGGAACACGTCGAAGGCGGCGCTGTACTTCCGCGACGCACTGAAATCATGTGCTGCTGTTGACTGCGCCGGTGCGGCGGAAGATGGCAACGTAAACACGGCCATCTTCTACAGCATCAACTCTGCGCAAAGTGCGTTGCGTGGCATGGACATGGGCAGCCGCCTCATCAAGCGCGTTGTACAGGAGGTGAAGGGCAATATTAACGCAAGAAGGCAGGCGCGCCACTTGACGCCGATCGACACGTTCAGCACCCTCTCACCCATCCCCCTGTACGTCAAGTGGTTGGCGGATGAGGTGGCCGCCGCCGCCGGCGCCGTCGGCCCGATCACGGCTAGTGACGTATTTGGCAAGCCGCTCTCCACGGCAAATGAGCATACACGATACTTTGAACTGCTTCGCGAGGCGATTGTTGGCTACATCCAGCGGCACCCCGATGTTTTACCGACGGAGGCACGTGCGGTGACGGTAGCGGCTGCTGCTGCTGCAAGCAGTCGCGGCAACCACAGGACCGCCAACATAGCGGCACTGCAGTACTTCGTGCGTCTCCTCCAAGACGCACCTTCCGCCCCCTCGTTGCCGTGCGATGATCCTGCCACGTCTGCGGTGGGCAGCACCTCCACACCGCGGCGCCCGCAGCCGTGGTGGTTGGATCATACCTTCACGATGGCTCTCGAGGCGCCCCTGTTGCGCTCCGTTGCCACGTACTTGTGCACCGCCAAACGTAGTGCTGACGGCCGCATTCGCGACCCCGTCGGCAACTTTCATGTGTCAAACGGTGCCACTGTGTATCGACTAAACTTCCTCGCGAACACAACCCCGAAGGCCAGTCGCGAGAGCGCCTGTGTCATGGTGAACTACTGGTACGACCTTCCAAAGGTCTCAGCGAACGCCGCACAGTACGAGGTAAGCCGCGCCGTTGCCCTCGGCGATCCGATCAAGACACTGCTAGGGGACATGTAGGACGGTCACGTTGCCAAGTCGTGTGGGCACTCTCTCTCTCTGGTCCTCCAGCCGCGCTGGCAGGCGCATGCGCAGCAGCAGTTCTCTTGCCTTGGTAGAGCGAGGGACCTTCCTCCTGCCCCTATTCATGGCGAAAGTGAAGGAACCGCAGCACAGGTCGCACGATCAGACGGCACGACGACTGCCGCCTTGACACGCACGCGGGCGTGTCCGCACCCTTCTCTGTGCGGCGGTGCGCGTGTATTTTTGTTGGTCTGTATCGCCGTGCGTGTGTGTGTGTGTGTGCGTCTTGCGTGCTTGACGTGCTCGCAGCGGAATGCCACTTTTCTGCCCTGCGTCCCCCCCAGGTCTGTTGTAGCGCATGGGCGCGAGTCTCCTGGTGAGAGACCCCCGCGCCTTTCAGAGAGTTCATGGCCTGGTGTGAAGCGGCGAGAACTACGCGTATGCTACAGCGCATGCGCTAACAAAGCCATATGAGCAGTGTCCCCCCCCCCTGCTCCCCGGCCTCAGACACTACTCACCGACTCCCGCCTCACAGCCTGACCCCACAGCCCCTTCCCTCACGCCAGTCGTCCTTTGGTGCGCCCCTCTCGCGTGTGTATGTATGTATGTATGTATGTGTGTGTGTGTTTCTTGCCTTTGCATTATCTGCTGCTGCTGTGCGTCTCTAACACTCTCTTCTTTTCGATCTGCTTTGTTCCCTTTCATGCACGCGTGGTGGCCTTGCTGCACATGCGCCATGTGCTTCGTTTGTATTCTGTTGCTACGCGCCCCCTGCTTGGGGTAACGTTGCTTCTTTGCGGCGTTCATGATTCCGAACGCCTCTCGTGTGCGTGTGATTACACGTGTGTGTGTGTGCGTGCGTGTGGACGCTTGCTCTTCTTTGTTGCGATCGAAATCGATGAGTGCGAGCAGAGAGGAACTCGGGGAGAGAGACGTGGCTACGCTACCGAGCCGAACGAAGACATGCATCGCTTTGCACGCACATGCAAGCGAGTGCAGTGGCTGTCGCACGTGCCCACACACGCCCGCGTGCAGTTCACTGGAATCTACCGACGTGTGTAGGTGTGCTTGTTGGTCTGCACCGATATCCTGTATCATGGGGCGCGTACACGATGTGTGTCGCGGCTTTGTTGCGCAGTTGGCGCTCCATGTCAGCACTCTCGTGGTCTCTCTCTTTTTTTTTTTTTGCATCTATGCCTCTGGTCCTTACAGCCATGACAACGGCCGACACCGTCACCCGACGCTGATCGTCCCGGGCACGCACACACGCACAGAGACGGGGGCCTGTATCTTTGAATGTACACTAGACGTATCTCTCGCAGATTTCTCTTGCTACCCCCCCCCCCCCACACACACACACTGCTGGCGCGCGAGCATAAGTGGATTCTGTATGTATACACACAGATACGAGCGTACACACGCTCACGTAGTGCAGGCAGGCAACTCGGCGAAGCCCTGTGGGCTTTTCCACCGTCTCTGCCTCCTCGTACTCACCGTTCGATAACGGTGACGCTACCACCTTTATCATGTACAAATCTAGCGAAACCTCCGACTTAGTAAATGCCCCGCACGACGCTGAAGCTGAGCACGATGCACCTATCAAGGCAACGCTGCAGCCCACCTTTGTGGAATCGACGCCGCAGGCTCCGTTGAATGGCATCACGACCGCCTCTGCCGCCGGGAAAAGAGAACGGCCATCTGTTCCCGCGAGTTCCATGACGGAGACAGGTGCTTCTGTTGTAGTGACGTCATGCACAGGGTCGTTGCCCTCTTCTCCGTCTTGTTCTGTACCCTACACCACCTCGACAACACCACCGCCGCCGCCGCTGCTCGTGAGCTCAGCGAAGAGGGAGGCGAAGGCGGGCAACCACGGCGGCGCCGCGAACGGCGTGGTTGGCGGCGCCTCGCTCTTCCGTGACTGGTCTATCAACGCCACGCTGCTTGATGAGGTTCTCAGCACGCCGTTCTTCCATCTACTCCCGACGACCACAGAGAGCACGGCGGGTACGGCGACAGCGTCTGCCGCGGCACCCGATGCGGCACTGCAGTCGGTGGCTCTGCCCACCAGCGATGCACCCTTGCCGTCGATTCTCCTCATCGCCCTCTCAGACATCGAGATGCTGCAACAGTCCTTCTGCGCACACACCCTCGTCAATCCAGTGAAGGATCAGATCAATGAGTTCAAGCGACTGGTGGCATCCTCGATGCGGTCGGAGCTGACGCATGGGCATGAGCAGCTTCACAGGGAGAATTTGGCCGCAGAGTCGCAACCGGCTGCCACCGTTGCTGCGGAGGTCAGTGTCGATTACAGCGCTGTGAGCGGCGAATGCGAGAAGGCGGACAGCGCCGCGGTGCGCAATGATAACGTGACGGACGAATCCGCGCTCGTTATGAGCTCGTTGCAGGCGCACGCCGCCGCCGTCCGAGCGGCTCTGCGCACCGCGCACGGGTTTCTCTACGGCAGCGAAACACTCCCAGTCGGCGTGCCGGCGCTGCACCTGCAGCGCGCTCGACGAGAATGGCTTACGCAGTACCGCGTCGCGCATGTTCAGCCACATCTGCAGAAGGCCCAGCGACGTCGGTATGAAGTATGGGTGCAGCAGCATTCACAGGCGGAAATCTTTGCCGACGGTGGCGCCAGCGGTGCTGCCCGTTGGCGCGGCGCGTCTGTCGCACAGAATGGGACGACGCCGGTGTCTATGTGTGCAGCGTTGCAGCCCCCGTACTGGCGGAACATTTTCATGGAGTGGCCAAACCTTATGCACACCACGACCCGCCCCGCCACTGCGGATACGCTGTCGGCTGAGTTTAGAGGAAGGGCGGACGGCCGCACCTCAGTTGCGCAGCCAAAGCAGCGGCCGTTATCGTCAGGCTCCGCGCCCGTAGCATCGCCATCACACGCGTTGTCGACAGCGAAGAAAGCAACGGAGCCGGTGCCGTACAATGCTGCGTGGGACGTGGACCTCTACGACGATCTCGGCTTGACCGTGTCAGCGGACCAGTTCGACATGAGGATCCGCCAGGCAATCTCGCGCACCGCTGTAGAGGCGATGGAGCTCGACGAGCTGGGGCCGCAATTTACGACTACAGAGGCGTACACTCCTTTCCCGTCCTCGATGGCGCTCTCGGCGGCGCGGCCGCTTCTTCGCTCTGGCGATCACACCCAGATGCAGCTCACCCTCCCTGTCTTTGTGTACGTGGTAAGCCGCTACTTATTTGTGGCCCACTACGCCTCCTACTTCCCGGCAGGCCTGTTCAGCCGCGCCCTCATCGACCCCTTCTACTTTCCGGACGCAGTTCAATGCACACCGGAGTATGCGCTGCGTGCGGCGCCGGCCCTACAACGAGAGGCGCGGCGTGTGCATGCCAACTATGCCGCGCAGCTGGCAGATGCCCACCGATGCTTTCCAGATCGCACGCTTTCGACAGAGGTGCCGCTGCCACCGAACGACATGTTGCACCTGTGGGAGCTGCTGTGCCCGCCGCAGAGCCAGGACGTCGCAGGGCGCTGGAACCCCATTCCGTGGGGCCATCTGACCCCCGAGGAGGAAGGGGCGCTTCTTGACGAGGAATTCAGATGTGTCACTCACGCAGGACAGGAGTCCACTCACCAGGGTGTCTCGCGCGAGCAACTGCTGCTGAGTTATCCGTATGCTCGTGCGGCACGGCAGACGTACCGGCAGCGGCTCCAGCAGCTCGCCCAGCACCCTTCCCTTCTGGCTGAGGTCCACCGCCTTCTCTCGAAATGCGAGGACATCGCCATGCAGTTCTTCACGACGGTCGACATAGAGCAGAAGGGCTGTATCACTTGGGAAGCCTTCACCAACGCGCTTATCGAGGAGGCAGACGTGCAGGATCACCAGCGCAAGGTGCGCGAGCGTGCGGCCAATCTGACGCGTGCTAGCGCTTCGGTCTTCGATCGGTACGTCGTGGAGCCGCTTCCCGCCACACTCACAGGGCTCGGGTACACAGGGAAAGTGTTGGAGGTGCGACACAGCTCGTCGCTTGTCATGCTGGAGGGCGCCAGCGACTATGCCGTGTGCGATGGCACTCAACTGGGCAGCATTCACCAACGCTTTCTTGTTCGGCCAATAGAGGTGCTCTGCAAGGAGCTCGAAGAGGAGCCGCACGATGCCTTTGGTCGACTCATCGGTGGCCCCCGTGGGCATCAGGGCAGCGGCGACGCGCAACTTGGCAAGAGAAGAGCGCAGTCGGCCAGCGATACCGGCGGCTACGACGCGGCACTGCGACAGCGCCCGTGGCGCAACAATCAACGTCCTCCTCGAGTATACATCCGCTATGAGGATGGCCGACGACTTCAGGAGTTGACGGCCCTGAGCGTGCTGCAGCAGCTGAACTCCTCTCGAAGGACGAGGCCCAGCACGACAGCCAGCAGGGAGGGCTCTGACGACCGCGAAGAGACGTTCAAAAGCGCACGGGCGCATCAACCAGCCAAGTTGGTTTCCCTCGAAGGCGTCTTGGCTGTCGAGAACGTCTCGCCGTGCGTGCCGTGGCCCGTGTTTGTGGCACTCGGCAATGACATGTTGCTGCGGTTATATGGCACCAGCAAGGCCGTCCAAGCCTTGCCAGAGGCAGGCGTGCTGCGCTGCACGGAAACGGTGACAAGCATGGAGTGGGCCGCCGGTGGCCGCCGAGAGAGATGCTCCAGCTTCGGCAGCACCACTACCACGCCCAGCAGCGCCATTTTCCCGTCAGCCGGGGTACATGGCGGTGGCAGTGCTGCAAAGGGTGACCATACTTTCTCTTCGACGGTTGCACAGCCGCCGCAGCAACGGGGGAATCATGACCGCATCTTTGTGCAGCGGGAGGAGTACCTGCTCCTGGGCAGCCGTGACGGCACCATCCTCCTTGTGGACCTCTACGCCCTCCTGAACCGTGTGCCACGTCTCGCGATGCCCGCGGGCATTCAGCGAGTCGATACCTTTGACGATATAAAGGGCAGCTCAGCCGGCAACGGCACAGGCGACGTCGGTGGAAGAGGGAGAATGACGAGCACGCTGGGTGCCGCGTCCAGCGCCATGCAGCCTATATCGGAACGCATAGGCAGCTCGGCCAGCGCGTGGTCAGGCTACAGCGACCTTGCCCACCGCACCTACTACGCCGACATCGGCTCCTTCGTCGTCCACACGCGGCAGGTGCACACTCCTGGCACGCTTGTGTCCTCCGTCGTAGCCGCAGCCACCAACGGCTTGGTGGTTTCCAGTGGGCTGGATGGTGATGTCTTCACCATGCGATTGGTGTACCCGTCCTCGTGCATCACTTCTGCCGGGACGCAGCGAACGCCGAACGGCGTCGCTGCAGGTGTCGGGCCCTCCACCGCCGACACAGGCCGCCCGTTGGTGTGCATCGAGGTGCTGCACCGCATGCGTGTGTGCGACACTGGTGTGCGCCACGCCCTGCCCATTCCGTTCCTCTCCATGCTCGCTGTGCAGACAGCAACGAACAAGGTGTACCTCTACCACACTTCTGTGCTGCCAACGGCACCCGCACTGGTGGGCGGTGGCCGCAGCGATGCCACATCCGCGCTGGCGCCTTCTGCACCCTTGTCAGCGCCACGTGCAGTGGTGGAAGGCGCCGAGATGGCGACCGACAGCGGTGTTTCACCCGTGCCCGCCGCGTCTTCACCAACCCCACCACGGCTAGAGCTGTACGACGCCGCAGCGCCGCATTTGGGCAACATCGTCTCCATGATATTGGTGAATGAGCTCGACCAACTGATCACAGTGGATAGTAGCGGCTACGTGAAGGTGTGGTCGCTGCGGCAGACACAGCCTGTAACCTCTTTCTACGCATTGGCGCCGCTGAACCTCCCCAACAGCGGCAGCGACGCCGGGCGACTGGCAGGGTGGTCGTCTTCCCAAGGCAGTGGCGCAGCGCACCGAGGCAACGACAACGTCTCAAGCACGTCGTCATATGATGTTTCCACTGGCTCCTCTGCACTCTTGCGGATGACGAAGAACAGTATTGAGGTGGCTGTGGACTCTGCAGAGTATCGTCTGCAGCCGTGCCGCAGCGCCGCGTACAACTACGCCGGTCGGCAACTCTTTGTTATGGGCCGAAACAACGCTGCGCACTGCTTTTTCTTGAGTGGCCAGTCGAGCTCACGGGCGCACACGCAGCCTCTGCGGGCGCTGTTGGTGGACACGTCGACGATATTTCGGGTGGGCATCGCGCATCACCGCCTTATCAGTTTCAGCAGTGCAGACTGTCGGGTTTGGCCGCTGCTAACGGGCACCATGGAGCTCGGCATCCGCACGAACAGCTCCGAGTACTACCGTCTATTCAACAACCGACTCACCGGCAAGTCACGGGGCAGAGCATCGTCGATGTCCAAGTCTGTAGAGAAGCAGCCACTGGAGAGGAAGGGTGACCATGGTTGCAGGTTGAATAGCGCTCACCCTCGGTCGAGCCATCGCACACGGATGTACAACGCTCACAACTCGGTGCTTCAGGGAGCAACAGCCTCCTCGACCACAATGACCGACGAGCGCCGGCGCTTGTTGCCGCCCTCGGTTGACGACGTCATGCGAGCTGTGTTGGCGCGTCCGTGGGGAAGCCACGGTCGCTTGCGCCGCCCCTGTACAAAGCTGCGATCTGCTGGGGCTGCGGTGAGCCCTCACAAGGAGACCACCGTGGCCGCCGAGACGGCATCGTTTCACTTACTGACAACGCTGGCGCAGCCTCCGGGCGGCGCGGAAGCCTCCGGCACCAGCAGCAGTGCCACAGGTCAGGGCAACTGTACTGAGGACGACACAGATGGGCTTGTCACGAACGCGGTGCGTGATCACAACCAACTTTTAAGCGACATTCGATGCGCGTGCCTTGGCCCTGGTGGTGAGTGGGTCGGCTACGCGCTGCTTCACGGCGACATCCGGTTGCACCGCAGTGATTCGGGACGCTTACTGCACACCTTCATCACTACCCCGCCGTCCACGGAGGACTTGGTGGAGGCGGCGATGCAGTACCAACACCTCTTCACTTCTGTTACCGCGGCGTACACACTGCCGCCACTGCATTCGGCAATCATCGGGGATGTTGCCACAGCAACAAGTCACACGCCGCCTGGTATAAGCTTGTCACGTGGCAGTGGCGGCGGCGCCAGCGCTTCCTCAACCACCGCTGCACTATCGTTGCAGTCGCCAGCGGTGCGACTTACCCCGATCGTGTACGCGAAGGCCGTTGCCCTGGTTCTGGAACGGCTTCTCACCACCACCATTGGCGTAAACTGCAGTTCTGTTGGGGCAGTGCCGGCCTCCGCCATGCCAGCGGACGGCGATGATGGACTGAGCCATAACGTGCACCGGGAGCCGCTCTATATGCTCTACCTCGACGCCACGCAAGAACTGCTCGTCGCCTACGCGGACGGTCTGCTGCGCTCCTTTACACTGCTCAGCCACTCCAGCACGGCGACGCGGGTGATCGTCTCCCGCACGTTGATGAATCGCGCACTGATGCTGGTGCGGAGCGTACTGGCGTCGCACATACGTCACGCGAACCTCGTCCACCCCTCTTCGGCGGCAGGCGCGAGCGTGCCAGCAGGGAGATTGTCGTCGCTGGAGGGAGGTCTCTCGGCGGCTGCACTGAAGGCGCTGCCCATATCCCGCGCACTGAGCGTCGTTGGCCTCGGTGACACGGAGGGAGCGGGGGGTTGCCATATTGTCGGAGGGGCGGCCGGCAACTCCCGGTCTCTTTCACGGGCCACGTGTAGCGAAGGAGCTGGCGGCGTCCCAACTGGACGGCTCAACAATGTGGAAGCGGTCCAGATCATGCCTGTAGAAGCATCGGCGAACATAGCGCGCAGCATGATGGCCTCCTTGTCCACACGCCCGGTCGAACCCGACGTGGTACTCCTCGCCACTGCCAGCTCCCCACTCGGCCTCGTATGTTTCGTTCACGCGAGCGGCCTGGTTACCGTCTTGGATGTGCAGTCGCGCAGCGAGACGGACGGCGCTGTGCGGATGCGGATGCTGAGCGACGCTCACGACGTGAAGGGCGGGTCAGGTGGTGGAGGCGCTGAACAACTGCTTGAAAGCGGACGCGGCCGCGCTCAGGCTGGTGTTGTTGTGCACAGCTTCATGACGACAGACGAGATCACCGCGGTAACGTTCCTCGGTGCCTATCCTTGTCTGGTGCTGGCAGATCGCCAACACCAGCTCTCCTTTCATCTGATGAAGGGCTCGAGCTTGCTGGCGCTGCTGGGGGAGTTCGGCGAGCAGCTCGAGAAGGACGTGATGGCGGCGTGCGCGGCAGGCCTTAGCGAGCATGCAGACACCGACGGGAACAGCGGTGCGTCCAATAGGTTGTCGCTGACGGCCCTGCCAAGTACGAACAGCCACGGCGCGGGGCTGTTGCCTTCGCTGCCGCACACCGGTGGCGTGAAACGAGGCGCCGGGCAAGGGTTGACCCCCACCACCACGAGCTCGACCCTGGTGTGGACGCTTTCTGTGACCGACACCTGCGCATCGCAGCGTCCACTGGGCCAGATCACGGCTCTCACCTTTGATCCTCTTTACGCCACCGTCTACGTTGGCACGTCACAGGGCTACATTGTGTCGTACCTCGTGCGGCGCTTTCTCATGGCGTTTCAGCTGACACCGGTGTTCCTTCGCGGCGTGGATGGTGTATCGGTCTCGACATATGCAGCAGAACTGCAGCGCACCCTCACAGCAGTGCGTCCGGGAGCGTCACCGTGTACCAATACGAACAGCAACTTCCTGCACAACTACCTGCGCGTCGTCTTCGACGCTCCAGCAGCGGTGGCAACGCAGGTGACTGAAAATCGCCTTCGCAGCCCGCGGAAGCGACACGTCAACTTGTCCGCGAACCCCTCGACGGCTACCACAAAAGCCAGCCAATCACCGAATGAGCTTGGCGGCCTCATTGGCTTGTACAGGTGCCGCGGAGATCTCTTCCATGTCTCGTGGCGGGGCGTGACCGGTAAGCGGCGTGGAGGGGGAAGCAACAGCAGGTACGCACCGGCACCTTCGCCAGCCATCTCGATCAGCACATCCAGTGACGTGCTCACCGCCGCAGCGGTGTTGCACGATGCAGTAACGCGCATGATGACAGTCACCTCCGCCCACAACACCAAGGCGCAGGCGTGTTCAAGCACCACCGCGAAACCAGACGAGACGCAGCCGTGGTGGTGTACACCGGCGGGACAGAGGGTGAGAGAGTACGTCACACGCAGGTGCAGAGGCGACACCGATTGGAGCGATATGAGCGACACCACTGGGACTACTACTAACGCGAACCCCACGAACTTGGGCGAGCTAGAGCTGGATGACGAAGGTGTCCAGCTGCTGCGTGGCTGGGTGAACGCAGTGCTCTCCGAGAGGCGTCGCGACATGCCGCAGCACACGAGCGACGCCGGGGCAGCGACGGAAGCGCTACAGCAGCAACCGCAGAAGTGTTTCTCCACTACACCCGGCGGCACTGACGACAAGGTGAGTTGCACCTCCAGCAATGAAACCTTTAGCAGCAGCAAATTTACAGCAGTGCCACCGATGCCCACGACAGCCAACGGCCATGACATCTCAGCTAGCGGCGTCAGTCACGTTGCTGCCGAGCAAGGGGTTGATGCTGGTGTAGGAGGAGGCGCCACAACCGCGTGCGTGACGACCGCTACGGCACAAGAGTTAGCGGAGGCTCTCACACAAGAGGTACAGGAGGAGCTTCTTTTGGGCAAGGAAGCCCCCGCGACAGTTGTAGTTACCCACTACGGCACTGTGTCCCCGTCTAAGCTCAACACCCCTGCAGAGACCCCGCCGCACCCCATCACAGACTCCTGGGTCGAGTGCCTCTTTACAAGGCAGGCCATGTGCACCACTAGTCGCTCCCCATTGTGCTTGTTGACGCCGCCTGCGATGCTCGAGCGAGCTCGACGAGAGCGGCAGGATCGGCGAGGGCGGATGGCTGCAATGGCAGCAGGTGCTGGAAACGCAGCCGGCAGTGAGCCTGCGGTTCCGGAGTGGCATACCTACGTCGAGGGGGCTTTGCCTGACTACCTCGCCGACGTTTTCAGCCACCCGAGCCAAGTGCTGACTGAAGTGGAGCGACAGGCGCTCCAGCAGCGCTCCATCACAGTGTTGCAGTGCCGGCGTAATGGCTACCTCTGCGTCGGTCACGCTGATGGTAGTGTGACACTATGGACGCCGTACGCGTGCGCACGGCTGGAAAGTCTGTGCCCGAGTACATCGTTGGCGGCGACGCTGGACCGCCTTGCTGTTTCTGTCAAGTCCCAGTTCCATTGCCTTCATGCGCGCATCGTACTAGAACGCCAGCGACTTGCCTTCGAGGGAAGTCTGCGCAGCAGTCGACACACCGAGGAGGAGAGGGTCGCCCATATGAAGCGCCGCATTCGCGCGATGCTGCTGGAACAGCACCTCGCCCAGCTGCAGTTGGGGAGGACAACGGGCAAAAACAGAGCCGAGGGAGACCCGGAGACGTTGGCGGGTGAGGACCACGATACAGAGCCACAGCCCACGCTAGCGACTCCGGCGACAAGCACTTTGAACAAGGACACATGGAGCGTTTCTAATGCGCGGCGGCACAGCGGCCGCGCGGCGGCAGTAAAGATACAGAGCTCCGGGACGGGCAGCGCGCCAAGGCAGCCGTTCTTCTGTGGCCCGATGGAGGCAGAGCTGCTGCTCATGCGCCCACTCTTGTGCTTGCTACTCGGTATCTCATCACCTGCGGAATTTCTTGCCCGGCAGCTAAGCCTCGAGGATCTCTTTTTCCTCCCCTTCAAGGTCCGCAACATCGCGTCACTGGAGGCGTTCGATCCCCATTGCTACGACGTGGCGGTGGCGGTGGCGATGCGGCGGCTGCGACGAGAGCTCGTCGAGGAGGCCGAGGAGCACGCCACCGAGGAACCGGACGGCGCCCCGCAACTTTTGCCAGATGTTCTCACCGCCCCTGTAACGCAGGCTATGCCGACGGTGCCTCCTGCCTTCCCGTTTTCGCGAAGTGGCAACTCCGGTTTCGTGCGGTGTAAGCGACCGGAAAACGTGTACACTTATCGCTTATCATCTCTGGCACGGGCCTGGCAAGATGGCGCCCATCGACCGCAACGAAGACAGCTGTCGGAGGCGTCAGGGGCTGCATCCTTCCCAGGGGCGCTGCGCCTGTTGCTGCACCGGGCAATGGAAAGGCCTCCTTACTTGCCGAAAGGTGCTGTAGCGACAAACTCGTTGCGGACCGTCGTCCCTGCGGCTGAACCTGTGAGCTCTGGCAAAAAAGAGACGGTTCACGGCGGCTCGGCTGAGGCCGCTGGTGCCCAGTCGCCGTCCCCAACACCTGCGGTCATTACTGACTGCACGGTGCCTATGGACGGGGAGTACTACGAAGTATGCCACGCTCTGCAAGTGGCGGAGGTCCAAGCAGAGTCGCAGTGGGAAGTAGAGGAGTTGGGCCGGGCGTGGAAGCAGCTGCATGCTTTTGCAGTGGCTCCCACAGCGTCGTCGAACTTCGCTCGCTGGAATAGGGAGCACGCCGGTGCTGGTGTATGCGGAAGCCCTCCCGCACCACTGCCTTTCAGTAGCGCCGCTGCCGTGTCCACCGCGGTGCACCGCCAGGTGAGGCGGGGCCTGGAGGCGCGTATAGCGGCACTGTCGAGTCGCGCTGTCGCGGCTGCGCTCTTGCAGAAGGTACGGATGTGCTGTCGACCGTCTCACACGACGCAAGTGATGGTGCCATCTCACCTTCATTCAGACAACGGAGAAAGCGGCACGTGCGCGGCCTGGCAGCCGCCGTCTCGCCGGCGTGGTGGTGGGCTAGCGTGGGTGCAGAGCGTCCTCCGCCAACAGGCGCGGCAAGCCTTTGCGGAGCCGTTACTGGCATGGCTGCAGCTTTTGCCGTCGCCGGTAAGCCCTGCCATCACCACTACCGGTTGTGCCCCGGCACTGCTCCACGGGCAGAAGCGCAGTCCTGCCACGTCGACTACGGCAAGACCTGCTCTCTCTGACGAAGAGGTGCTATTGCCCCCCTCGACTCACGCACCGCTGCAAGTTCTTTGTGACGCCTCCTCCATGCCCGGTGGTGACGGCGGTGACCCCCAGGCTACATTTGCAAATTCCTTAAAGGAGTGTAGCAACGCCTTCCTTACTGAGCTCCCCAGCAACGCGACTATCGCTGATACCGCTGTCGGTGTATCCTTATCCCCTCCAGAGCCGACAAGGCTTGGCACGAGCGGGCACACAGCAGTCATGCGTGACGCCGTAAGGGAGGCAGGACAGTGCCCCCTGTCGTCCCAGATTCTCTCCGCCACCGAGCAGCTGCTACTGGACGACGTTGGTACAACTTTGTCGTCAAGGCAGACCTTCTCGTCCTCACCGTCGCCCTTGCCACAGCTGAAGTGCATGCACGCAAGCACCAGTAGCGGGCATCAGCTGAGTTCGCTGGGTGTGCACGACACACGTGCGCTGAAAACGGATCGTGGGAGGCCGGCCGCCTCTCCCACGTCTGACACGGTATCGCTCCTGTCGTGCTCCATCTCGAGCACGTCTTCCTTGTCCATGACCGGTACCTCTCCCAACGCTACGTTGAGTGGCCCCGCCGTCCACCCAACGCTGCAGGTACGAACTCATCGACTGGCTGCACCCGCCTTGCACCGGGTGCAGCTGGCACGCACCGGCAGCTGTCGTGGCGCGCCGCATCAGCAGCGAGCAGCATCCAGGGGTATGACCCGCACGAAGGGTGTCGCTGGTGACTGCACCGTCGTGGAGGATACGCTTCGCGCTGCTGCCTCTATGGCGACGGCGCCCCCCGTTAAGGTTACTGGCTATGGCAGCGGACGCAAAGGAGCTGGAGGCGGAGTTCGAAACAATAGGGTGGCAACCGTGCAGTCCTTTACCTACTACTCGCTCCTCGGCCAGGCTGGTACCACCAAATAGATGGGTCGGGCTTCTCCGTCACGCGGTGGCGTACACCTACACCCGCCCACGTGTGCGTCTACCCCGTGCTCCTCCTATTCGCTCTCTCTCTCCTTTTGCTTGCTTGCTGTCGTGCTGTCGTGCTGCGTCTGCACTGCCTCTCCCCCCTCATATAATTTTAGCTGTGTGTCTAAGTGAACGTACGCATGCATCTATGCATCCCTCCCCCCTCCCCCTCTCTCTATACATACATATGTATGTTTGTGTGTGTACATGTACCTCCGCGTACCTCCTGTACACATCTCTCTCCCTCTGTGCCGGGCTGCCTGTATCTATCGATCCTTGTATGTATGTACATGTATATATATATATATGTGTGTGTGGTGTGCATGTATGTATGCATGCATCCACAGATACTATACTTGAATGGAAGCATGCGTATGAGTTGCCTTGGTTTCACAACCCCCCCCTCCCCTCCCCCCTGCCCAAACGCGTTTTTTTACACACATGTGAGGGGGACGGAGAGAGAGAGAGAGGGAGGGGGCGACGGCAGAGGCACGCCGACAGTGTACACCAGGCAACATAAAAAAAAAAAGGAGCGGTTCGTCTACAATATATTGTTGGTAATGGTATGCTTTGTATATTCTTCTATAACGTGTTTCAACATGTAGAGTAGTCGTCAAGGGACATCCACGCACGGGTTTCCCCACCCGTTGCGTAGGGGAGGTGTTGGTGGCTTCCTCTTGGTGGCCTCCCCCCCCCTCCCCCCTCCCCCAAACATCTTACACCATATCCCTGTCCCCTTGCATGCCAGACATACGCTCGCACGCGACGTGAGGGGAGTAGGAGACCACCACGAAAAGCAAACGAAAGCACTAAAAACAACAACAACAG
Organism: Leishmania tarentolae; assembly: GCA_033953505.1. Classification (NCBI taxonomy): domain Eukaryota; phylum Euglenozoa; class Kinetoplastea; order Trypanosomatida; family Trypanosomatidae; genus Leishmania; species Leishmania tarentolae. The sequence goes on from CP119831.1 coordinate 343,130, forward strand.
CGGTGACATACCCACACGTGCACGCTGCCGTTCGGAAGACGATGTGCCACCCCCTTATCATGCAAGGGTGTGCGGGCGTGCCTGTGTGACCGCAGCAACGCGTCTCGCTGGATAAGGGATACTGCGAGCACCAGCATCAAGCAATGACTTCGGCAGCCGCTCTCCCTGATGCCCGAGGAGGAGGGCTTCTTGATCTGTTTGCTGGCTATAAGTGGGCACGTAGAGGGAGGTACAAGACTACATCAGCTTGACAACGACCACGGCCTGTTCTTTTAACGTGTGCGTGCTTGACTGCCTCGACAACCCTTCCTCTCTCACCGCCCGTTCCACATCTCCTTCCTTCACGGATCAGTGTTGACCAACAAACTCTCCACATACCACTGCGAGGAGGTAAGCAGCCGCTTTCCTGCAGCAGCACCAACCCCCCTACTCCCTTCCCCTCTTCCCCCCTCCCCCCACACACACAAAGTGAAGCGACCGAGCAATCGCCAAGAAGTCGCTTCCTTCTTCCTTTTGTCTGCATCCTCCTACGGCCCAACACCATCACGCGTAGTCTCATACGCACGATATACAAAGCTCTCGGTAACGTTGCACTTCTTTTTTTTTTCACATTCTACATCCCACCACCCCACTCATTCTGCGCTTCTTTTGATCTGCTCGTTGCCATCTTCCCTTGCGTGCGTGCGTGTTCGACTTTACTCTTTTGGTTTTCTCTGCCCTCAGATACACACACACACACACATACACACAGAGAAAGGCCTGCGAGGCGACCATGGACGCACTATCGGTACGCCAGCAACAGAGTCGTGCGTATCAGGCCGAAAGCCTTGTGCCGACGCGCACCGCTGTGCTGCACCTCCGCCCTGCTCCAACTGCGGAGGAAGTGGAGTTGGCTCAGCGGCAGCAGGACATGCGTGTCACTTGGAGCTCGGACGTGTGTGAGCCTGTCAATCAACGTGTCAGCAAGTGCTGCTGCGTCTTCCACAAGAAGAAACTCTTTGGAGAGAGCAGTAGCGATAGCAGCTCCAGCAGTACGGACAGCAGCGACGACGAAGCCGATAGTAAGGATGCCGGCACCGCCGGTGCTGGTGGCAACAGTGTCGGGGGCGTAGGTCGCCAGGGAGAGCGCGAGCATGACTGCCAGCATGCTCACCATTACCCTGCGCGCAAGCAGCGCCCCAAATGTACGAAGGAGCACTGCTATTGCGGTACCCGCTTCCACTAAGCGAATAGGACCAGACGCTCCCGCGGTGGGGGACACATCGACGTGACGATCCCCTGTAATGCGAGGGGCTCTTGTGCGATGCACCATATCTATAACCCCTTGCACAGTCTAGCGCCGGAGGAGGTCGACGACAGACAACCCTGCTCATGCCTCTCGGCTTCCCCTCCTTCCCGCTTGCACGTCATTCATGGCCAAGTCTGCGTCCGCTCGCTTCCTGCTGCTCCTCTTTTCGGTAACTTAGTACAGGTCTTCGTCCGCGTTCATGGGCTTCTCTCTCTGGTGTGCCCGTGCTTCGAGGCGTAGATTTCGTGGCACACCACTGCAGCTCCCCATGTGTGATGCCTTTCTTTTTTATTTTTTTATTTGCTCGTCCGTTGGGGTGTAGCGCTGATCATTGTTGCGCTTGCGCGGTGTGTGTGTGGGTGGGTGGGTGGGGGAGCCTTGTCGTTTCATTTTCCGACACCTACCCCTCCACTCGGCGATGGCGGCGCGGCGATACGATAGCCCACATCCCGCACAAGCGTTACCCGTCCCGCCGCATGCATGCACCCCTCCATCATGGCAGTTTCTCTGACAACCAGCTGTATTGCTGCAATGCTGCTACATTAGCTTGTACAGGGTGGTGTGGCACCGTGCCGCGTCAGCACGAACGGCAACAACTCCTTCAAAAAAAAAAGTGTTTTGTTGCGTGCGTTGGTGAAGAGGGAAGGCGATACCTCAAACAGCACTCTCCCTGGCGTTGCTGCTGCTGCTGTTGCTTCCCTCTCCACGTGTGTGCAGGTGTCTGCTCTGATGCATCCCTTTTTCTTGTGCTGGTGTGTTCGCACATCTCTTCTCACTCACCTCCTCTCCCCCTTCGATGCCTCCGCGCCCTATCGTTTGGTTTCGCCTTCCCTGCCTCTTGCTCGCTTTTTTACTGCTCTGTGCGCGGCGCCGGCTGATACGGATGCGGTAAGGGAGGCGGGCGGGGGAGGGAGGAAGGGGGGGGACGACGCATGCCAGCTCTGCGATGGTGATGCTGATGGCGAGCGTGGTAGGTGCCCGTGTCGGTGCGTCCGTGGTTGCTCGTGTGTCTATGCGCGACTCTGCCGCTCGCTGATCTTCGTGCAAGTGTGTTTCACGTGCATGAGTGGGAGAGTACGATTTGGAGTGCGGAGATGCATCAGCAGGGGGCCGCGTAGAAGGGCCTCCACGGGTCTGTACTGAGGGAGACAAAGATGGAGAGCGCGCGCGCAAGTGGGGAAAGGACGCGCACACGCATACGCAACCAATGCATGTAAGCACGCCACAACTAGAGTGGGAGAGCAGTCCACGCTGCATGGGATGCTCTACCGCATAGTGGATGGCGACACGACGAGTGATAACCCTCCAAAGAAAAAGAAAAAAAAGAGAAAAGGAAGCGACACGACGCAGAGCTGCACACGCCGACATCGTCCTGAGCTGCTTCTAGTATCCTTGCTGCGGACCTTTAGATGGGCATGTGCTGCACCAGCGGTGCCTGCATGCGTGTGCACGGGTGAGTGGGCAGAGACGACGGCGCGTGCACGTTCTCAAGTACGATAGGCAGGTGCCACACACACACACACACACACACACACACACACTCACGATGGGTTGTCTTCTAGTGTTCTGTGCGCGTGTGTGTAGCGAACAGTGCCCTCCCCGTCCATCACGACAACGTCCTCCTCCCCTTCATTACTGACCAGAGAAGCTGATCCCCCCCTTCTCCTCCTCCTCTTTTTTTTCCTTCCCTTCCGCTGATCCCCTGCCCGGCCTCTCTGCCTGTGTGTTACTCTCTCATCCCCTTCGCGAGCCGCTCTCCAGCGCGTGAAGAGGTGCGCGCATCTCTCGTCTATTTTATGTGCAGTGTATGCTCATCGTCCCCAATCCAGTTGGGGGGGGGAGCTTTGTGCGTGCTCGCGTGAGGTGGTGTGGTGGTGGATGCTTCCATTCACCATCACCACCACCAGCCGCCGCCGCCTCCGAAGCAGCGGGTCGTCTGCAGCGGACGACGCACCTGCGGGGTTCCTGCGACGCGTATCGCGAGTCGGAAAATACAGAGCGGCGAAGCGAGCGACAAGGGCGTCGCATGCGTTGGGTAAAACGACTAGCATAATGCCACGAACAATGAAAGGGGCAGCCACACCTGTGTCGGTGCGGTGATGCCTTGCAGATGTCCATGAGACGTGGCAGGGAAGAGAGGCGGAGCAGGTACGTTTTCTTCTGTTCTGTTCCTTCTCTGCGCCTTCCAGGCCGAACCTCACATGCACTGTGCCGATTTCTTTGCGTAGTAACTCTTTCTCCCGCCCCCCCCCCTCTCTCTCTCTCTCCCCCGATTTTTTACCCACGTGGTGTCACTCGTGCGGGTGTGCATCCGATCTCTCTTCGTTTCCCCCCCCCTTTGTACACACGCACCGAGAGAGGAGGAGGCAGGCCCACCCAAACGAGGCCAAACACCAGGAGATCGTATAGAAATCTGTGTCCGCGTGTGTGGCTCTGCGCATTGTTTGTGCAACCGGTTTCGAGGCATCAACAACATCGTGGCTACGCCGCACAACGAGGTGGATGTTCCATGCTCCACCTACAGGCATCTGCATAGGCTTCCTTAGCTCTGTGGTTGTGAGCTTCGCTGCTGCGGCGGCGGCACCGGCGGCAACGCACTTTTGCACCCAGCATCTGCGGTGAGCGGAAGCCCCTATGCGCCTCCTGACGCGGATGACCGTTGCGCAAGTGTGTGGAGGTACCAGAGCGATGCGCACCGACGGCGTCAGTTTTGGTTTGGCCTCTACAGTGTACTCGTGTCGGTGCGTGAGTAGTGGCAGCTCCCAGCATGAGCGGCATCCGCACCAGCATGTTACCGCCGATGATCTCCGTGCTGCTCTGCGCACGCTGGGACTCGCTGAAGACAGCACAGATGCGGAGGTTAAGCGAGCCTTTCAAGCCTTTGCCATACAACACCATCCCGACACGAATGTTGTCTTGACGACATCGAAGTCGAGTTCACACAATGCAGGTAGTGACACCAGTAGCCAAGAGAACGCAGCGGAGCGCATGCGCCTGGGCACAGAGGCGTACCAGCTACTGCGACGTATCCCATATGAGGTACGGCAGCATATTCTGCGCGGGGAAGGGCACGGCAGTGGTGCTGGTGGGCGAGGCCGGTTTCGTGGACCGCACGACGACAACTTTGCGTTTACAGCGGAGGAGTACGCGAAAGTGCAGAGGATTTACCAAGGCGATCGTCACCGTCGCCGGCGCCACCGTGACGATGGTAGAAAGAACGATGGCAATGGTGACAGTGACGACTTCTTTAATGCCCGAACGGAGGAGGGCCGTCGCCGCATTGCCCGACTGAACGAGTTCGAAGCCCGTGTCATGGAGATGCGTCGGCGTGGCATCCGCGACGATCTGCCGCCATGGAGGGTCTACGAGAAGGACAAGGGCACCGACACGGCGAGCGATAGCAAGTCCGCATCGCGGAGCGGAGGTGCCGCTGGGGACAGGCATCAGGAGCGTCATGGCAGCGGCGCCGCCGGCACAGGCCCGCGCAACCCGAACCGCATGGGTCTGCATTTCTTGAACGTCACAGCCGCCGGCTTGAGGGAGGTGCGCGATCTCTACCGTAGCCGCCCAGGCTTTGCGGGGATGGACGGCAGCTCCTCTGATAATCCACACAGCGCCGCGCGCGCCGCGCCGGAGATTGGGGCTAACCCGCACCTGCGCCAGTACATCTTGATGAGAAACCGTGCACAGGAAAAGGCGATCGTAGACCGGGCCGTGGGACGGCCGATCCTGTTGTTCCTCTTGCTGGCGTGCCTCTCTGCCGCGATGATGACGATGGCGGCGATGGCGCGTTCCTATCGCAGGAGCATGCAAAAGGATGACGATCTTCGCCGGCGTGACATGGAGCGAGGCGGCGCATGAGCAACGCATGTAGCGAGGGCGGGGACATGCATTCGAACGTCTACTGCCTCCTGCACACATGTTGCATACAATTTGGTCCTGCGGTGAAGGCGGGAGAAAAAAGCAGGAAAAGGAGGCGCAACCGCCACAACCCCACGGACGAGGGACGTCAGGTGGCGGAGCGTAAGGGGGGACGAGATGGGGGAAGGCAGCGAGTGATCTCCTTCTTTCACAGATGACGAGAGACATGCACGCCCACACAGCAACTGCACACGTAGAGAATTTCTGTGGTTGGGCTTTCTCTTTTCACTCCATGCAGGTGCGCAGTTGGCTTGCCTGCTCATTCGCCTTCCCCTCTGCCGAGCAGCCAGCCATTCCTGCCTGCGATGTACACCCCCCTCCCCCTCCCAACTGACGGCTAGCGCTGCTGGATTGATGACCAACACTAACTCTTCGTGCTCTCCCTGCAACGCTGATCCTCTTACGACAACGGTCTTTAGACTGCATCATCATCGTACACACACACACACACACACACACGCGCAGGCATGACTGAGAGGCCAGTACACGGAAGGGGCAGCACGCAAGCGCAATGCCCAAGATTAAAAAAAAAAAATGATTAGGCGTACTTACATGATTGCTCGGCAGCTTGTGAATGCACTGTACTTGTGCAGTTGAACTTGTCGTGGTAGCGGTGAAGAACGGGTGCTGTGCCCTTGTTGCCGCCTCCCTCCTTCTCGTATCGGGCGCTCGTTCTGCGCGTGCCAGCCACGTGCCCGCGGCGCGTTTTCATTGGCACTGTACCCGCCGCCCTTGTCCTCTGCGTCACACAAGACATCACCATGTGCGTCTTCTTTGCCCCGCTCGCCATACTTGTCTTCCCTTGACTCTGTCCACACGCATCAGCGATCCACAAAGGTGTGCGCCCTCGCCCCCGTTTCTCCTTCATGAGCTGTGCCACACATACGCTGCCACGGTCTGAGAACGACGAGCACCGCCGTTGCTTGCTTCCGTAAACGTCTGTTATCTCCTTTCTTCGGCTGACATCGCACACTTGCTGTTACACACACGCACACAGAGAGAGAGAGACTTCTTTTGGTGTGTGCATGCTTTCCCGCACTGCTCCTCTGCCGTGATATAGGCGTTACTGGCACCGCCATTGCCTTCCTTCCTTCTTTTCTTCGCCGCCGCCCACCACCACGATTGCTGCTACCCCTTACACAGGTCTACCCCACCCATACGTACTGTGAGGGTCCCTGTACTCATGGAGTTTCACGTGCCGGCGACGCAGCCGTCAGCATCACTACCACTTGCTGCTGATGTTACAGCTTTGACTGGAGATGTCAAGGCAACGGCCACCCTACACCTCAACATGCAACGCAGCAACAGTAGCGTCAGTGTGCCGGACCTCGACAGCACCAGCAGCGAGCGGATCGCTGCGTCTGTTGGCACGAACTCGGCTACAACCACGGGGGAGACCGTGTCGATGGCCTTAGCTCTGCCAACCTTTTCGTCGTCGACGAACTCAATACACATGGCGGTGCCCCATGGGTCAACCCGCCCCACCGTGCGTTCAGCAGGTGTGGCGGGGGAGTGCTACAACACCTTGTCTTCTCACCAAGCTGGTGAAGAGCAGTCGACGTCGGACGTGGTGATCGCCGATGTAGGGCGCGATCTCGGGTCTCGCTGCCAGAGCCTACAGCGGCAGCACCACTTTGTTGCCCATGTGCACGCAGACGTTGTCGTAGCTGAGGACAGTGCGCTGCGTCCTACCCCGGCGCGCCACCACCGTAGCCATCACCACTGCCACCGTGCTCATTGCAGCACCCACCACAACTGCTCAGCAAGAACGAGGAAAACGGTGGCGGCCGCAGCCATCACTGTCGCTCCTGCTGCGCCTGCTGGGCCAGCTGCCGACACGCACCCGCTTCCCTTCTACCAAGACATGCTCCGAGCTCACAACTGCGGCACGAGCGACAGGAGCGGCAGTCGTGGCTCTAGCTGCTCTTGTAGCAGCCACAGCGACGGTCACAGCATCCGCAGCTGCGATGACTCTACAGCAATTGTCAGCTCGTCCACGCGCTTCCTTTCCGCCAAGACGCCTGTCAGCCTGATTGGCACAGCATATCACACCTTGTTTTCCCCGGACTTCTCGTGCCTCAATCACGAGGCCATCGTCGAGCGCATCGTTGGACATTGCCCGCGTGCGTATCACACATGGGTGTGGCGCAAAGCGAAAGTCTACCAGGAGCTGCACGCGCTGAACGCTCACAAGAACAGCATGTATCAGCAGCCAACTACAGCCGTTGGTAGTCCTGTGGTGATGGAGGCTGTGACAGGCTGTGTGACCGCCGCGCACCCGCACACCACCTTTAAGGTGTCGCTGGCAGCTTCCTTGATTCCCCCAACGGGTCCCTCTACGGACCTGGATCACTCACCACCGACTGGCAGCTTGAAGCAACCACACATCTCTTCCTCCACTTCGAACGAGATGCCCTTTCGGCGGATGATCTCGCCCCCGATGCACACTATACCTACGTCGCAGCAGGGGCCGGAGTACTTCAAGGCCGCTGCCCAAGACGGCACTGAAACGCTGATCATCGTCATGGTTGGCCTGCCCGCCTGTGGCAAGACGTTCTTGGCGCAGAAGATTTGCCGACTGCTGGGGTGGCACGGGAGTCGCGCGAAGATGCAAAACATTCAGGTAGCGTGGCGCCGCATGCTGCTAGAGTGGGAGGCGGCGCACCCGGAGATGGCGGCTGGCAGCGCACACACCGAAGCAGGGCACATGGGGAAAGCAAGTGTGCCTGCTGAGGAAGGACGCGCCGACGCCGAACTTCTATCTTGCCAGCGAGGCGCCTCTCATGGAGCTTTGCCACCTACAAGAATGACCGCTGGTGAGGGCACCACCACGACCTCCCCACCGACTGCTTCGACCGTCGCACCGGCGCCCCCCACCTTTACCTTGTCCAGCTGTCCCGCGGACACCCACTCGACGCAGGTCGTGCAAAACTTGCCGACGAGGTCTCTGAACGCGTCCGCGCGGTACGCCATGGCTGCAAGCCTGAGCGGCGGTCATGCGTTTACTTCACACATGCCCTCTGCGACAACCATCACTACAACGGCAACTTTCACCGCGAATGACACTTTCGCAGCGGGGTGCAGCTTCAGCCGCACTCTCCTGGACACTAGCGTCGCTGCGGCACCGCGGTCGTCAGCGAGCACCTCAATTGTCTGCCTCGACTGCAGCACATCACCCGTTTGCCCGTCCATGCAGGCGCACACGGCTTCCTCGCTCGAGGACAGCATCGCGAAGCCCACGTCAGAGGTTGCCTCCGCCTCTGCCTCTTTATTACCAGGGACGCGCGTGATCGCTAACGCAGTGACAGGCATCACCCCGAATATCCCACATGGCCCGGGTTCGCGGTACTCGCCCACTGCTGCCGTGTCGGGCGGGACGACGAGCGACGGCGGCGCGCCGAGCCTCGAGGCGTGTGCAGGGGCGTCACCGCGAACAGCTGTCGGCGTGGACGGTATCCCGCCATCCGCGGAGGTGCTGCGCACTCGGCACTTCAGAGAGCTTATCGAGCAGCCCACGAGCGTGTCTCGGCGCCTGTATCGCTGCGTGCTGGAGAGCTTTGCAGAGGACTGCCGCCTCTTTTTCCAACACGGCGGCGAGGTGGTTGTCGTGAACGATGACTTCATAACAGAGGAGCTGCGACAGGAGGCGGAGACGCTCTTCCGCCCACTCGCCACGCAGCTCTTCTACATAGAGGTGATCCGGGACGCGGAGGAGGACCCGCTCGACTTCGTGCGGTGCAAGATTCGCGATCCGATGGAGTACCCGCTTAACTGCATTGACCCTACCTCGGCTTCTGCCGACTTCCATGAGCGACTGGCGTTTTTGGAGAGCGTGTACGAGACACTGAAGGAGGCGCCCAAGACGACGAACGCGCGCCAGACTCCAGACGCGTGTGCTGCTGGTGCTGCGACGACGGTGACGGAGACAGGGACAGGGGGCAACACCAACAATGCGAATGACCTTGATGCCAAGGCGTCCGCCGAGCGTGACACGGCGCTGGCGTTCCTGCCCACGATGTACCCGGAGTCAACGCATCACCCGCAGCAGTCGACGTGGACGCGCAGCTACGTGAAGATCACGAACTCGAGCACAATCGAGACCCACGGCATATCTGGTTACTTGGCCAGTCGTATCATATCCTACGTCATGAACCTGTCGCAGGTGAAGATCCAGCATCCCATCTACTTTGTGCTTCACGGTGAGAGCTACTACAACGTGGAGGGCCGCATCGGTGGCAACACAGCGCTCACGGAACAGGGCATGCGGGATGCTGTGGCGCTGCTCGAGTTCCTTGACTCGCTGAAGCGCCACCTCAAACACGTGGACCGTGTGCAGCGGGCACATCACACAAATCAGGAACGCCTTCGCTCGCGAGTGGCCGGCAACGATGAGGACTGCCGCACGACACCTAACGTTTGTGCAAACACTGCGAACACGCTGGAGGTGTGGACAAGCCAGCTGCGATGCGCCATTCAGACAACTGAACTGAGCGAGCGACTGCTGAACATCCGCACGCTGCGCTGGAGCAGCCTCAACGAGATACACGCAGGCATATGCGAGGACATGACCCACGCCGAGGTGAAGGCGCACTACCCACTCATCGACTACTTTAGCAAGGCCAACACGTACAGCTTCCGCTACCCCGAGGGTGAGAGCTACCAGGACCTCGTCATTCGACTGGAGCCCGTCATCATGGAACTAGAGAACGCGGACAGGGTTGTTGTCGTCGTGGCCCACCAGGCCGTTTTACGCTGTCTTCTTGCCTACTTTGGCAGCACCTCGGCAGAGAGCAGCATCGGTGTCGAGGTGCCGCATCGTACAGTTTGGCGTTGCACATACGACTCGAAAGGAATCGCCATCCTCGACGAGTTGAGGCTGGATGGCGGTGGGACCGGGCTTCCATCTTCCGAGGAGAGAGGGACAGCCCACAGCATCTGAAACGAACATGACGAGCGCGTGAGGCAGCGACGGTTGAAGGGACACTGTCGCCCTGCCCTTCTTCCACTCACCTCCGCAGCAGCGGAAGGAAGACGCAAGGCGAATACCGCCGGCCATGAAGGGGTGTGCAGGACAGCCGCGCCTCGCGAATCGGCGGGAGAACTGAGGCGCGCGTGTGTCCGCAGCTCTCTCACCACCTCGTCCCTCCCTCCGCTTGCCACGGAAGATACCACGTGCACTGATGTGTGGCGGCGGGGGCGGGGGGGGGGAGAGAGAGCGCGGGGACTAGTCACACTCCCTGCCTGCGTCATCGCTGTTGCTGCTGATCTCATGATCACCAGCCCGCTCCGTTCGTGTACCGAGGGCGTCTGCTAGCGCTGCCTTCACACAGAAGGCATACAGCTTGTTAGCAATGCTAGCGGACGAGGCAGTGCAGTGGGCCGCCCCGCATGCACCGTCACCACAGCAGCGGCACAGACACTCACAAGTTTCACGGAGGACCGGACTACAGAAGTGACTCGTTGGCTTATCCGTCCCTCTCCTTACAGCCCCACCCCACCTCTTCCTTCTCATGTATCTGCCCCATCGGCATAGACCATCTGTACACACACACACAGACACACACAGACTCTCTCTACAGAAGGGGCATCCCCTTTCTCTGTGTCTCTGTGCGTTTCGTGCAATCTTATACCTTCTTATCGTGCTCTCCCACCGCACCTGTGTGTATGTGTGCGTGCGTGTGTGTGCTTGCTTGTATGGGCATCCAAGGACAACCTGCCATTCTCCCCTTCCTATCTCCCCATCCTTTTCCGCTCGTTCACTATAAGAATGATTACCAGCACCTCGCCAGCGCCAGTTTCCCCGCCCCCCTCCCCCTCCCCGTCTCCCTCGCTCTCTGAGTATTTATATGTGTCTGCACAGGAGCAGCATCATGCGCAGTCGCTCTCTTGTGTTCTCATTGATTCATCTCCAATGCCCTTTCTCGTCTTGCGGAGGGAAGGCGTGACACACACACACACAGGGGAGCCGACATGGATGTGGCATGCGTGCACGCCTACATGCACCGGCACACAGCTAACTTCAGCACAAGGCCAACATGCCGCAACGCGGGCGAACAGCGCGTCGGGGGATTTGGGAGGCGTTGTCAGCCGCCGTGATGCCGAGAAGTCGGGCGATTGTGGCGAAGAGGAGGAGAGGCGGAGGAGGAGGGGCTGGGCTGGGCTGGGCTGACCCCCCCCCCCTTTCTCCCTACTCACCTCACGCGCCCCCCCCCCCCCCCTGCGAGTCCAACTCGTGCGCTCTCCCGCTATCACCGCCGCTAGCGGGCGTGCACTCCCATATTCACCAATGCGCGCCATGACGGGTGTCGCGTCGCAGCTGTGTGTGTGTGTGTGTGCGTGTGGTGTAGGCGCTGCCTCAGCGCTCGCGACTGGTACACAGCAACGACACGCAGCGGTGCACAGAGAGGCGTTCCTAAAGAGGGTCATAAAGCGTACAAAATGCTGGAAGCTCTCGCAACTTTACGTGTTTGTCTCTTCACTCACGTCCCCCCGGCTGACCACTACTCGACACCCTTCGTAACCCTCCCTCCGTCTCCTTGACCACTATCATCACTGCAACTATACAACTGCCGTTGATCAGTATGTTGCTTGCTCCCCCCCCCTCCCCACCCCGCAGACCCCACCTTCTGCAACGACGCTACCATAGGCCATCACGCACACACACACACACACACACACACACACACAGACACAGAGGCACACGCATAGATAAGTAAGCTGTGCTCCCTGCCATTACCGCCTCCACCACCTCCGGCAGACCTTTGCCTGTACATTAGACGACCTAATTGAACTCAGCAACCATAAATTGTGGACGCGGGGTGAGTGGCCTGCGCCCCTCCCTTCTTTTCTTTGCGCTCGTCTCTCTCTCTCTGTGATATCCACCTTCGCACTCTACTAATAGAGCGTGTGCCTTCAGTGGGCACACACGCAGACGCAGACCTGCTTTCCTTCTTTCAACACACACCAGAGACCATCACATCACTGCCGTCACACCCCCCCCCCGCCTGCAGAACTACACCGAGGGTGGCGTGTTGAAAGTTGAAGCTTGCGCCGCAGCGCATGCTGAGAGGAGACCACATGACTGAACCCTCTTTCTCCCCCTCCCCTCCCCCGATCAAGGCACTGTTGTCTCTGCCCGTCCGTTAGATACACACACACGCACATCTATATATATATATTATATGTGGCTGCTGTTTCTTCTGCTGGTTACCTTCTTCATTGGCTGCATCTCCTTACAAGACGCGCTCTTGCTATCGAGGCGTCGACGTGCATCTTTGGGGCTACGCGAGGTCCTCCGCAACAGTTTACCCGACTACTTGTCTTTCTCCACGTCCCTCTCCACAAAAAAAGGCGGAAAAGAAGACGCCTCTCCCCCCCTCCTCCTGCCCAGCTAAAGCCCGTCTCTGTCACTGTTCTTCTCTCACTCTCCTTTGGGGTGGTACCGCAACCCCGGCGAGGCCGTCACTGCCCTGCTTCTCTTATTTGAGTTGCTTGTGTGTGTGCGTGTGTGTGTGTGCAGCTCGACCAGCCCCCCTTCCCTTCCTCGGCTGCCTTTGAGTGTGCCTTCCTTCTCGGACGAGACAATGTCCTCTATTTTTATGGGACCCTACCCGACACGCTTCTCGCGTCTGCGGTGCTGCACGGCCGCGGTCGAGTTTTCTGCATCGGCGCGCGGCACGGATGCCACCGCCACCATCGCTACCACGACCACGACCACCGACGCCGCCGCTGCCGCCTCCGCTGCTCTCGTTGCCGTACCACCACCACCACCACGACTCTGTGCGCTACACACGATGCGTAAGATCACTAACACTCCTATGCAGCGGCAATCTGTGGCAGATGCCTTATATTTCATATCTTCCTCTTCTATCGCTCCAACGCCGTCGTCTCTGCCGATGCTGTCCGTCGGGGTCGCCGCTGCAGATGCGCTGAATAGTTTGTCGTTGCAGACCGCGCCCGTCTCGACTCAGCTGGCGAAGCTGCCGGTGCGCGTGCTCACGCAGCTGGTTCAGTGGCGTCAGTCACGCAACTGCTGCGCATCTGTGCTGACGTCTGTGGTAGGCGATGACAATTTGTATGGCAGCCACTCCTGCATGTTGAGTGCCCGCACGCCACGCCGCGGGTTGGCAGCGCGCCTGCGTTTCAGCATTCGATGGACGGCGGCCATGAAGGCATCTGAAGCAGCAGCAAACACACAGCCGACGGCAACGCCGTTGGTGCTGCTAGCGCCTGCTTCCCCTGTCTCCCCTGCCTCCTCTTGTGGTGCCGCGCAGTCAATCGTCTCTGGCTCGGCGGCAGCTTCTGCAGACTCGTCTAGCACCGGAGCCGCTGTCTCCACTCCAGTCGGGTCACTGTACACAGTGAGGCGCTGCTATTCCTCAGCCGCGAGCGCAGATGGTCCGACCGCCGCTACGGCATCGGCATCTTCTACGCCACAGCCTGAAGATGCTGCTGTGCAGGCGGCATTGGACAGCGCTGCAGGAAACTCCGAGTACAGTGGGCAGAGGTCTGAGGAACGTGAAACCAGAGCAGCCAATAGCAGCAGCAGTGTGCACGAGAGGGTCACGGAGGAGGAGGAGAAGGGAAAGGGAGGCTTCGAGGCGGTCGCGGTGCCGTCGTTCGCTGAGATCTACTGGGCGTTCCGTACCCTTCAACTGGTCCAGGACGATGACCGCGTTGTGCGCGAGTGGACGGCGGCGCATGTGAAGCAGGCGTATCGCACACTGGCGAAGCAGCTGCACCCTGACGTTGCCGGTGGTGACGACGAGCTGATGGAGCGGGTGAACACATCCTACGAGTTGCTCATGGACATGTCCACAGAGCTGGCGGACAACTACCGCATGTGGCTGGAGACAGGCGGTGAGGCCGAGCTCCAGCTGCAGTGCGCGCAGGATGAGCAGGAGCTGCTCGGGTCTCGCTGGAGGTCCCGTGAAGTGGAGCAGCTGATGATGGTGGGATGGTGCGCCACTTTGTCTGGCTTCGTCATGTATGCCGTGTGGCGAACTCTCTACAGCACCTCGCCGGTGGTCAACTCGGTGGGTAGCGCAACCGCTATCGGAGGCAGCGCTTCCAGTGGCTGCAGCAAGGTGCATTGTAACATCAAGGTGGCGGGTGTGCACCCTATTGGCACTCGACTGACGCTTCCGCGGGCAGGCATAACAGTGTCGACGGCCGCAGGCGTGCAGTACGGCGTGGTAAGCATGGGCGACAGCGTGCTGTGGATGCGGCCGCACCTATCGTTTCAGCTGCTGCAGCGGGTGCGCAGAGCCGTGTCGCGCTACGCCTTGACCTTGGCGCTCACACTGGCGACCTGGATGAACAGCGTCATGCTGCAGCATGCTTTTCAGCGGATGCTCGTCGGTGGCAGTGGTGAGGCTGCACGGTGACGGCGGAGCGCGAGAGAAAGGGAAAGAGCGGCGGGGGCGACGAGAGGGGTGCTTTTCGCCTGGGAAGGGGCCGCGAGGCGGGGCAGAGGGTGAGTCCGCGCTGACGGCCCTCATCGCTGTCGCTGTCGCTGTCGCTGCTGCTTTCACCGGCAGCACATCGGCTTCTGTGCTTCCCTCCTTTCCCGTTATCGGCGGCCTCCGCCATTACTGAAGTGTTCTGTGCTTTGGGCATGTGTAGTGCGTGCTATTGCCATTCTCCCACCCGACCTCCGCACCCTTACGAGATGATCTCATTCGTACAAGCGCGTGAGCGGACGCGAAGGTGGGAGGGGGAGAGCAGCGGTGTCAGATAAGGGCGCCAATGGGGGGCGGGGGGGGGGAGGAGGGGACTGGGTGGAACTAAAGCGAGGGTGGGTGGGCGGGACGGTGCACAGAGCTCATGAGCTGCGCTCTTCCACCATTTCCTTTTTTTCTTGCGCCCCTCGCGCCTCTCCGCCCCGTCTCCGTGCTACTCTCTACGCGTTTCCTGTCTCAAGTTTCCTTCGCGCTATGTGTGCGTGCGCGTGTGTGTGTGTGGGGGGGGGAGGGGGCGTCGGTGCCTTTCACTCGCTCACCCTCGCGTGCGTGCGCGGCTTTCCTGTCATGCATTTTGCCCATTCGACGGCGGCTCCCTGCTTGGCGATACGTGGGCCTTTACTCGGCGCACCACAGACACAGACACACACCGAGCTCGACGACGTTCCCTTCAGCTGATTCAGAGCGGATGAGGCAAAGGGAAAGGGTGGTTGGTACTGAAGATTCGAGCCGTGGACGCTGCAGTCGCGGCTGCCGTTGCTATCGCTGCTCACCTGCATTATTGTGTCAGTCTCTCTCTCTGTGTGTGTGTGTGTGTGTGTGCGGTTTCTCCCATGCTGCAGTAGAGGCTGTGCTACTCCTCGTGGTGGTGGGGCGTTGTTTTGGTCAACTAGAGGGCTGTGTCTTCATGGTGATGGGAGTCTAGTGCTGATTGTGGTCAGGTGATGAGGGCGGCGGCGGCACTGATCGAGGACGGCTCTCCACATACATGGTCTCATGGTCTCATGGTCTCTTTTTTTTTTTTAATCACCAGCGCAAGAGAGTACCATCATGGCGGATGGCGGCGACTCGCAACCACTGCAGCCGCAGCCGCTGCCCTGAACAGAGGCCTTCTTTTTTTTTTTTTCCACTGACTCTTTAGATGGTGGGCTCCCACACAGAGCACATTATATAGGTATGTACGCGTGTATATGTATGTATGTGTGTGTGTGTGTATACATGCGGCGATCTATGTAAGTATAAACACCCCCATCCCCCCCCTCCTCCCCTCCCTCCCTCTCTCTATAAGGACGCTCGGTGTGTTACGGTTTAGCTATTATGATTATATATATATATATATATATATATATCTTTTTTTTTTTCTGCGTGCGGCTGTGTGTCTGTGCAGTGCCGTATCTCCTCGCTTCTCTGCCATGACGGACCCCCCCCTTTCCCCCCTCCCGACAAGGGTAGGGGACACGTCAGCGCGTGGTATCTCAGGCTCCAGCCCCCATGTCGTGTTGGGGCGATCGGCGCAAGACATCGCTGCTGATGTCGGTTTGGCCAGGCCCTGCACAGCGTGGAGGTGGAGTGACCGGCAGTCCAGAGCACGCGGGCACGATGCACATGAAGGGAAAAGTGCCAACGTGATACAAGCGCATCGCTCACTCAACCTTCACACTGTCCACTGGTTATGGGGGTGCTTGAGAGCCCTCCCCCTCCCCTCGAGGGGGATGATGCACTAGGGGTGGCGACCTACCTGATGTCCGCTGCTGCGAGGAGACCTGCGAAGCAGCGGGGGGGGCAGGTAGAATGTGAGGCCGGGGACCTGATCATATGGCTGCGTTGGCGCACTGCCGTAACACACACGTATCGGCCGCTGCCTCGCACCAAGCAATGAACTGTGGGAAAGGTCTGGCCGTTAAGAGGAGACTGGAGCCCATGCTCTCGGGCAAACCTGTGTGTGTGGGGGGGGAGGGGGAGGGAAGGCACATACACGTCACACGGCTATCCTTCATGTTGCTTTTCTTGTGATAAGCGGGGTGTTGTGTGTCCGTCGCTGGTTCGTTTTGGGAGTCGCTGCACCTTGCTTCTCCTCTACGGGCCGCCGCCCCTCTCTTCTGTGGCTCCTCATCCTCTTGTGCCCCCGCACTCGAGTTGAATTCGGTGTTCGGTGGCGTATTTTGTGCATTTATTGAAATCTCTGCGTCTGTGAGGGTCGCATGTGCTTGTGGGACATGCTTCCTTGTCCCAGTGTTACTTGCGCTGCAGTGGGTCGATACACTAGCCAGCAACACATCTTGTGGGCGGTTCAGCGCAGGTGAAGGAGGACAAAGGACATTGGGGGTGGTGGCGCTTTCGGTTGCTGTGCCGCTAGCTCACTTCTTCTCCAGGTCCTCGACTCTTCCTCGCGCGCGGCCTCGTCACCTTCTTCGTGTTGTTTCCGCCCCCCTTCAGTCCGTACTCGCACACACCTTGCGCCCCTGCGTTGCACTTGGAATCTGACGTAGAGACGCGTGCGAGTACTAACGCCGTGGCTTTCTGTCATGACCCCTCCCCTTCCTTGACTGCCCCCCTTCCTTCGCCGATCTCCTCACCAACGATTCACTTTCACACACGCACTCACACGTTCGAATATGCCTCTCTATGTGTTCTCTTCCTCCCCGGTGACGACCACCCCGATGCCCAGTTGCACCTGCATAGGATACTCGCTGGCATCACAGTGCATTACGTCTCGTCTGCGTCTAAGACTGCCCCCCCCCCCTCCTCCCCCCACTCACGCGTACACTCAGAGAGAGGCGCATAAGAGGGTCTCCAGCACTCAGACCCGAGACTTCTCGTGTCACACGCACCCTGTCGCACAGTCCCACCGCTCCCATCGGCAGCACCACCCAGGCCTCATAATATGTGAAGGAGCTGTCAAAAGCTTTCTCTCCTTCCCTACTCTCCTGCTCTGTCGCACCGCTATTCTTGTGTACGCAGCTGCACCGTTGCAGTTGCTGCCGGGGGGCCCCCTTTCAGTCACTTCTGCGGCTCCCGACGTAGCTGAGCGCAAATATTCACGTGTGCTTCTCAGCAGATTTTGGCGTGCGCCTCCACACGCGACTCTTGTGACCTTTTCTTTGCCTGCGTGCGCGTCGATTGCGCTTCTATTCGTGTGTATTACCCCCTCCCCCCTCCCCCCGGCCCTCTCTTCTTTTTCCCATCCTCTTCGCATCACCCTCGTCGTGGCCGCGTGCGCTAGTGTATTCAAACTCTCTCCTCCGCCGCCTCTCGTCTTGCCCTAGCCCCTCTTCCTCTGTGGACTGTAGTGCATAGCGAGCGCCCTAGCCGCACCACATTGCTCGATACACCAGCAGCCGTGAGAAAGCCGCACCAGCGGTGGGGGAAGCTCGTGTGCCGGCTGCGGCCCATCACAAGTCAGCGGCAACGCCTTTCCACCTCTGCCGTCGGTCATCCTTCCTTTTGGGAACGGAAGAAGATGCCCCTGTCATCGCTACACTCTCTGATGTGCCCCACCCCCTCGACTGCGACCACCATGACGGCGCGAACTAGATACTGTCTCACGCGGGCATCACACGCTGCTGCCGGCGCTCTCTCGTTGTGCCGGATTTCTTCCCCTTGCCACCCGCTGTTGCTGCCGATGCCGATGCGCAGATATGCGGCGCCGATCTCATCGGTGGTAGCTAGCCCTCGACGTCTGCGTGAGCACACCACCTCTGCGCGCGTGCCACGGTCGCTGCCATCGTTGTCCTTGACCTCGTCGCTATCTCTCGCCTCTTCCTCGTCCGCGCGCCGCTGCGCTTCCATGAGGGCAACGATGGCGAGTGGGGGTTCCTCCGCCATGGCGGCGTGGCACATAGCGCGCTGCCATGCCTCCACTGGTCGCCGCCCCACCTTCACAGAGATCGCAGAGGCGCTGCAGGTGCTGGAGGTCAGTATCGATGTGGACCCGAAGGCGCTCAAGAAGAGGTATCGTGAACTTGTCCGAAGGAATCATCCCGACGCAGGTGGGGAGGAGGCGACGATGGCCCGCGTCACGGTGGCCTACCAGCGCCTCAGCGAACTCACGAAGCGGGAGAGGGAGGAGTTTAAGTTGCAGAAGAAAATGTTTCACGGCGGCGGCGGCGCGTCCTCGGCGGCATCACGGCGCTACCGTCCCGGCCCGTCCGGCGGCTTCGGGTACGCGGCGCCGAACGAGCCGTTTCAGGCGCAGGCGGCGAACATGTACGGGTCTTATTATCAGCAGGATGCGAACCATGCTTACCACCAAGCACACGGAAAGGGGCAGAACGGCTACTGGAGCCACTTTCACAGCCGCAACGGTTCGGGTGGCTTCGCTGAGAACCCGTTCACCTCCAAGAATCCGTTCAGCATGTATGCGCAAGCTCACCGCGCCCGCTTCATGCCATCGAGCTCGCTGCTCATCCAAGGGTTGGTCGTCTACCTGGTCTTGTCCACTATGTTCCTCTTCGCCTACCGGTCGTACCGCGACTGGCGGCACGACGACGGCTGGCGCATGTCGGAAAGTTTAGCGCGACATGAGCAGATGGAAGAGTTGCACCGCATTCGACAAGAGATGAACGAACGCGCACGCGCCCTGCAGCACCTCGACGACGAAAGCGCAGCCGCTGCGTTCTACCGCAGACAGCAGTACGTCGGGGAGTCGCCGACAGCTCGCGCGTACGAGTACGCTCGTCAGCGCCGTATTCAACTGTTGCAGGAGCAGCAAGAGGCTGCTGTGGGCCTGCCGGAGCTCCGAGGGTGGCCTACGATTGGGGAGGACAAGGGGCGCATCATCAAGCGTGCGCAGGACCCTCCTGGCGTTGCATTCTTTGAACCTCATAAGGAGGACATTCGACGTCGCCAGATCGAGAATCATCGCAGGGGCAACAACGTTGTCGTCTCCTCGTCCAACGAGCCGCCGCCTTCACAGCTGAACGAGCCTGCTCAAGGCCGTCTGTCTGGCGCGACAACTGCCACAGCGGTGCCTGCATCGTCGCGTGCCGCCGGCAGCAGTGCCCCGCCACCCCCCGAAACAAATATCAGCTCTGTTGTGGTGAGGCCGGTGGGGAGTGAGCAGGAAGCGCAGGCGGTCATGCGCGGCATCTTTGGTGATCTTCGCAAGATCGTCTCGTAGCGAAGCGGCACACTTGCTGGTACTTCCCTTGCGACGCCGCGGCTGTGCACACACGGGTGTGAGCCTGCCTTCTGTGTGGTGATGGGTTCTTGTCGATATCAAGTCATCTACCTGCGTCGTGGTGCCGTGGGGTGATGTCCCTGCGTGTCCTTCCCCGTTGTAAGGGGCGCCCATCAGCGCGGTACCACAGTGCACACACGTTCGTAGTCGAAGGCTGGAACGAACACTGGACGCCAATAATGTTTCGGTTTACGGAACGCGTGCACCTCTGCGGGGCTGGTTGTTCGCCCCTTTTGCGTGCTCGTGTGTGACTCCCGCCTGCTGTGCATGCAGGTGCGCGTGCACACGGAAGGCACCCTCAGCGGACGTACCGCGGCTGTCGGCACGGTCACATACTTTCGCGCCTCTCTCGCTTGCGTGTTACTCTTCGCTTTGTCGTTGTGTGTGCGTGTGTACGTGCGTGCGATCGGCTGTGTTCGGTTGTGGTAGCGCCTTCTTAATGACGTCTTCTCGTGTGATGCCTGTGCCTTCCCCGCTGCTCCTGTTGCTCGCGTTCGCTTGGCTGTCGTACTCTTCTCCCGTCCACACACGCACGGCGCGCGTTTTTCTGCGCTACCGTCGACGTCCCGCTGCAAGGGTGCTGCCCGGCAGCACATGCTCTCTTACTTCCTACTCTGCCCATGTATACTTACACATATCGCCCCCTTTCTCCTTCCCCACACATTGACGGTCACGCGCGCACACACACACACAGGGCCTTGTTACGTGCTCGAGCAGTACACCGCAGCGCATCGCATGCACCCCGTATTGACGATGTCTTCACCATTTTCGAACTTGCCTGCCGCAGCAGTTTTTCCAGAAACGTGCGCCACCTCACCAGGCGCGTTACCCTCTGCGGCGCTTTCATCGCCAGCGTCCACGTGCACATATCTACTGGCGCCTCCGCGGGAGCGACAGACAAATAACATAAGTGCCAGCAATGACACACACGCCGGTCACATGGCGCGGGAGCAGCAGCAGATGATTGAGCAGCTCATGAGCACCGGGCTCGTGCAGGCGGCGGACCTCCTTGGGTTCGGGTTCAGCGCTGCGGAGCTCTGCGCTGCCGGGGTTCATCTTCCATCGCCACATCACCGCTCTGGCGAGCAGACGAGGGACTGTAGGGAGACCGAACAACCCAAGTGGGCGGGAGATGCCTACAGTGAGGATCGTCGCCACCGTGGAGTGCCTCGGAAGCGCGCCTGGTGCAATGACGCAGCTCAGACTCGACCACAGAAGAGCGAGCGCGCGGCACAATCATCTGCTGTGCGTGGCGACGCCACAACGGCGGTGCCCACTCCAGAAATGACTAGGGAGCCGCAGACGGTCGTGAAGTCTGTGACGGCGCCTGCCTTACTTTCAGAGGAGATGCGTACGCGAAGTCTGCGTGCTGCGACACTGGTGGAGCAGACGCAGCGCCTGCGGCAGCAGCAGGGCTCTCAGGACTGCGCTCGGTTGCTGTGCTACGACGATACGGGGGACGAGGAGGTGTCGAACACCACATCGAAGGGGAGGTTCCCGGGGGAGGCAACCGAGGCGCTAGCCCCGATGGCGCAGGCCACCGAAACATACCACAGGACGCGCTGCAACACGGCTCTCGCTTTCAGCGGACTGGACGTGGCAGTTGTGAAGGAAATTGCGCAGCGGCTGCAGGACGAGAGCGTCCACGATACCGACACGAAGAGCTCCCGCACACGCGAATACCTCGAGTCCCGCGAACTCGGCAACACCCCCTACATGTAAAGAGGCAGTAAAGGAAGAGTGAGCGTGTCACGTGCGAGGGATGCGCACACTGACCAGCATACGCACGCGGAGGCGCACACTTGGCGACATGTGCGCGCGCCAGTTTTTAACTATCTGATGGGTCATTATTTCCTTTCTTGCCTTGTGTATTCGCTGTGAACCGTGCATTCTTGTCACACCCCTGTTCACCTCGGCTGCGTACCATCGTGCTGTTGCCTTAGTGCCCCACCAGAACATAGACTTGCTTCCTTGCCTCCTGCCTTATCCTTCCTCAGCACATGCACACAGGTCCCTGCCACGTGGTGCTCACGATGAGGGGTGGAGAAGGAGGGGTCAGGACACGCACAAAACTATAGAGAAGCGTCGACGTGAGCACACACACACACACACACACACACACACACACACACACACACACGGGTGAGACTTGGCAGACGTGCACACACTTGGTAATATACTCTCCCAGCGATAACTTGGACGCAACCACGCACCCCTGACTTTGATCGAGCCCCTCGCCCCCCCTCCCCCCATGCCTCATGGAATCCCTAACACGGGCATCGCCTCTTCCGCCTGCACCCCGTTCCCTCCCGTTCTATGAGGGGTGGGGTGGCTACTGAAGACGGTATGCGTGCGCTCATACACGTCACCCACGCAGACGCTCGTACGCCTACTTACTGCGTCTGCCCCTGGGAGATGTACTGTGCCGTCTTTTCCTCATCACACGCCCTGCGTAGTTCTTTCTTCGCGCGTGTGCGCATGGTTAGTGTGGCCGCTTGCTGATTGGCGCCGCATGGCAATTTCCTTGTCTGTGTTGTGTATGGGCATCAGTGTGTATGTGCACGCTGCGCGGTCCTCACAGGCGCGCGAACCCCAAGGATCAGCCGTTTCAGTGCTCCCTGTGGCGGCGCGTTCCACTTGACCCACAGCACCCGCCTGCCTGTCTTTCTGCTGGGGTGCAGCAGGCCCGTCGGCGAGGAGTCCCTGAAGGGCGTTGCGCTGGTATCCTCGACCCACTCTGTGGGGAGACCTCTCGGCCCTCACACACACTGCAAATATCCCGCCTTTCCGTCCTCTCACCGACGCGGCGAGGTGTGCCCCTCCACCTCTCTCTTCTTCCCCCTCTGTCTCCGAGTACCCACACCACCACACATGCCCGCGCACACGCGCAACAACTCACTTCCTTAGGTAGGCTGCCCCTCCCTCCCTCTCTCTCTGCATGTGCTTCGGGTTACATCGCTGTTCTGCCTTTCGCCCAGTCGTTCTTTCCCTTTCCGTTTCTATTGTTGTCTCCCAGCACGCGTGTCGGACTCGCATCGCGCTCCCCTTCTCTTCCCCCTTCTTTCTTTCACTAGGCAGCTCGCACGCATAACTGGATACTAGTGCTTCTGTGGCTGCCGTTATTCTTCGTCGCTACCTTTATCCCCCTCCCCCTTCTCTCTTTTCGGCCGATATGTCACCGCCTCAGCTTCCAATGGAAGGCGGCGCCAACCGCATCAGCGTTGTTGGCGGGCGTACTGCGGCTGGTCAAGTCCGCGTTTCTGGGCGACAACCGCACCAAGGCGACTCGCGGGATTTCCCGAACGCAGACGCACGCGCAGATCGACGCCGGTGCGCTCGATGACGTGACGCTGCTCACAGGGGACACACACTGCAGCTTCCACGGCGTGCAGGCGGCGAGAGGCCCGGTCTCGTCTTGCCGCTCGTGCCAGAGATGGCGCGTCTGCCCGGTCCGTCGCTAAACTGGCTTTTACAATACTTCGACTGCCACCGGTCAAAGCTCAGCTTCATGGGCGGCCATAGCCGTCCCCGCACCCACCGTGGCAGGGAGAGGTCCCCTAGCATAGCCATCACGTAAGCGCTGATCAGCGCGTTGGAGGCGGCGCAGAAGAAAGTCCCTACGAGGGCCCGCATCCTTGACGAAGGCGCGTGTGGTGCGCCACCCGCTGGATGGCCCGGTTCCTGGTGTCCTCTTTCAGGACCGCGAAGGTAACCCCAGCATATGCAGTGCGGCGTCGTGGTGATAGTGACCGACGGCTTTGCGGCAGACTTCGCCGAAAGCGCCTCGTCACTCATCGCACGTTTTCGCCCCACATATCACAACGCTCGCAACGACGAACGCCGATCACGCGACCGGTGACGGCATCAAGATCGCTGAGCAAGCTGGCGCTGGCCTCGTCGATATGGACCGCATTCAGGTGCACCCCTCTCGTCTTGTCGATCTGCGCGACCCCAACAACCGCGTCAAGCCCCTGTTCGCTGAGGCGGAAGGGGGGGACCGGCGGTATCGTGGCCGGAAAGCTGGTTCCCCGCGGTCTGGTCGGCGCCGCCGTGTTGCGGCGCCGCCCCCTTTTGTCTTCTGCTTGGCGCGGCGAGTCCTGTGTGGGCGGTGGCCCCGCGGCGCGCCGGTTGGCCGTGGGTTTTATTAGGCAGGGGCCAGGCGGCGGCGTTTTTGATTTGCGGGGTGGGGGGGGGGGCTCGAAATGAAGAGCTCGTGCGTCCCATAGGCGGGGCGATGGGAGGGAAGACGAGGGGTTGCCCTGGCCACGCCTCTCTCCAGAAACGCCCGCTCCCGCAAAAACGCTGTCATAGGCGGAAAAGAAAACCATCCGTGACAGGATTCGAACCTGCAACCCTCTGATCCGTAGTCAGATGCTCTTCCATTGAGCCACACGGACTTCGCAAAGAAAAAAGGTACATCAACAAGACACAATTCTATGACCCCTTTTTGCACCCCCGAGCGGCCCAATGCCGGGGTCTAGGGGGGGGGGGGGGCGACATTCCCTTCTAACAACAGCATCGAAAGTTTTCATTCCGGTACGTCATATGGGCACCAACAGGAATTCAAGAAAGCTCTGAAAACTACAACATGCACTCAACTATTTTCTTTGTCTACTATTTACCGCACAAGACATCAAAAAAAAAATGGAGAAATCAGGAGTGAGCGTGTGGAGGCGCTCGTGCAAACTCTGGGCATACAGAAAAGCAAGATAGGGTTGTGGACGGTTTTGCTCCCAATCAAACGAAGCTCATGTGAAGTCCTGCCGACCACTTTTCCCTCCTACTCTGTCACATGCATACCTTTCCCCCTCTTTTTTTCTTGTTTCGGATCAGCTTTCAGGTGCATACACCTGCATTCAAAATGCCTCAGACGAGGCAAAGCAGTCCGCGTTACAATTTCTTTTTATCTGGTATAGCGAGGAACGTAAGTGAAAATGCTATAGAAGACTACTTTCGGGACTACGGAGCCGGCGTGCACGTGCAACTCAAGCGCGACAAAAATGGGCTGTCTCTTGGCTACGGCTGGTTGACATTTGATAGCGTCGACGCCGATCGCGTTGTCGCTTCGCAACACGAGCTAGGGGGGTCACCAGTAACGCTCAGGTATCAATCGGGCAAAAAATCGCCGAAATCCGAGCCTGCTGCTCCTCCCCTGATGCCTCCATCATCATCGCTACCAACAAATGCCCCAACGCAGCAAGGAAGATCACGGGAGTACTCTCCGCAATACAAACGATACAGGGACGAAACTGTCACACCACAGGTGCACAGTGCTTCCCGAACAGCACAAAATCAAATGGAAACAATGGTACCCAAACTGCAAACCTTTCCTGCACCACAATTACCGCCGAAAGAGGTATGGAAGACGGAGACGGCACCCTCTCCAATACCGATGTCACAGACTGTGCCTTTGCAGCACTACTTCTCGCCCCCTCAGCAAGAGCCCTCTGCACAGCCAATTTTTGTTTGCATCCCATTGAGTATTTGTCCAGGTGCATTTTTGCACGATCCACGTGTTTTCTGCTGCACGCTGGATTCATCGCAGGTAGGTAAGCTCAGTATACTAGCCACACAAATGCCACACGAGCCCATACCAAATGTTCGCGCTGAGCACGCAGCGTACGCCGTACCAGTAATTTCTCAGAAACAGCCTGCTACTTTCAGAAATGTAAACAATATACATGCATTACCACAGACTTCTTTATCGATGTTGCCGCCACCTTCGGGCTCAGCACCGTTACCACCACCACCGCCGGGACCACCACATGCACATTTAATTGTACCCCTTCACGAAACAGCTCCACCACCACCGCCCCCTGGACCACCTCCTACAAAAAGTTACTCCTCCGGAAGTCTTCAGCCTCCTTCACCATCTTGCCTGCAGCCAGCACATGACCCGCCTCCTCCACCTGGTCCTCCCCCGCGGCGCTACCGATGAGGTTTTTTTTATCTGTTGTTTCTGAAAATTTATTTTTTCATTACTGGTGCCTGAGGTAGTTACCATGCCTAAGAAAAGGGTGGGAAGGTCCTTTTTATATTGACTCTGTGGAAATAGTACGAACTCAACTCACAATCAGCAGCTTTTGTGCCGAGTAAGGAAAGAAAAGTGTTAGGCGAGGAGTCAAAGGATTTCTTATCGGCGCTGGATATTCAATATGACCTTATTGCATATTAAACACTATAGAGCAAAGATCTTTTGAGGTTTTGTCAAATACAGGAGATAAATTAATCTCATGTGCTGATTGTTGAGAAAATGGGACTAACTGCCAAACATTTGAAAACTAGACGATTTCGCTACGCAGCATTATTTGTTCATTACATGTGGTATATGTGTGAGGCACGAGGAACCATATATATATATATATATATATATATATATATATATATATATATATGACATATATATATATATATATATATATATATACATATATATATATGATATATATATATATATATATATATATATATATATATATACATATATATGAAGTCAATTACGTATGATGTTTGCATTATTTCTAAGCAATATGCAATGCCGCTTGACCACTAGACTCAAGCCTGCTAGGAAGTATTCTTAGGTTTATGTGCCATCATTTTTGTGAAGTACAAAATAACTGCCTTACTTTTTCACCCTTGTTCATTTCAATTTGATTTTTTTTTTTATTAATGCGGAATATATATATATCTTTTTTTTACATAGAGCTTAGAATATATTGAAACTGCAGCTGATCTCATTCCATAGTCTTTTAATTTACTAATACTGACTGCACCATCTATTTACGTCATATATTTACACTGTAATTATATATATATATATATACCAAAGTAGCTGAATTGAAAGTACGATCACTGCACTGCTGTTGAAATGCTACGATGGAGATCGAGCAAACGGCAAGATCGAATCCACATGCCATTTTCACTAGCATTTTTTTTGACGAGTTGAAGATCATTATTGATTCTGAGTTTCCTCTGCGCCATGACCCAATGAAGAGCCCACTCACCTATGGGACCGCGGGGTTTCGTTTCAGAGCTGCGCTTCTTCCACCAGTGGCAGCCCGTGTTTCCATGATAGCCGCGCTCCGATCCGTGTACTGTCAAGGAAAACGAGCAACGGAAGGCTACAGTACACCTTGCACAGTGGGTGTGATAATCACCGCATCTCATAATCCATATTTGGACAACGGATTCAAAATTATTGATACCGATGGAGGAATGCTTACAGAGTCTTGGGAGGACTGGTGCACACGCGCTGCAAATGCTATATCGGGAAGAGACCTGCAAAAGGTCATGCTGGACTGTTTGGCGCATGATCCTAGCGTTTTTGAGCCAAAAAAATACTCATATTGCTGTGTGCATTTCTGCAGAGACACAAGACCGAGCGGCGAAGAAATCGTGAACGCAGGGTTGAGAACACTGCACCTTTTACGGAATACCACTGCAGTATCTTACCCGCCTGCCTCGACGCCTTACATGCACTTTGCGATCAGAAGAGCCAACGTGCTTGGCTTGGCGGAAGAGTCTAAGCCTTCATCCTATTATAGCGAACTTTTAGCTGGGTTTGAGGACTTGTATCGCTTTGCAAGCTCATGCTCGAAGTCATCTGAAAAAAAAGGTTATTCACAGCAACTTGTTGTGGACTGCGCTAACGGTATCGGCTCCGTGACAGTGAAAGAGCTGATTAACACCTCAAAACAGCACTCCAACTTTGCAGCGTTAGCTACCTTTTTCGAGTTGCACCAGGTGGACTGCGAATTTCGAGATGAAACGATGCTGAACACCAAATGTGGAGCCGATTATGCAAAGCTGCACGCAAGTCCGTCTCCTGCAATGTCCGCGTGGCCGAGTACCTGCCCACCAGATGCGAATCCTACGGCCACGCATTTTTACTCCCTTGACGGCGACGCGGACCGCGTTGTCGCATTTCTGTACGACCCAAAGCGGGATGCTAATTGGGTGTTGCTGGACGGAGATCGAATTTCTATCCTTTACGCAATGTTGTTGAATAAGTGGCTTGGTGAAGAGCAGATGAAGGCTTTAGATGTGGCTGTTGTTCAGACAGCCTATGCAAACGGAGCATCAACAGAGTTTCTCGAGAAGCAGCTCCACATGCAGGTCTATACCTCCGCCACTGGGGTCAAGAATCTTCACCCGATTGCGCATGCGCGAGATGTAGGAATTTACTTCGAGGCAAACGGCCACGGCACAGTCTTGATATCTGAAAGGGTGCTTACAGAGGTTGCTTCGACAGGAGCTGAAAAGGTCGCCCTGTTCGCGGCGATGCGGCGCCTGATGTCCCAGTGCTGCGGCGATGCGATCGCTGACATACTAATGTGTGAGGTCGCGCTGAAAGCTCTGAATATGACATTTCAGGACTGGGCTGACTTGTATGTCGATCGGCCTTGCAAGCAGATCAAAGTCACTGCTGCACACCGCAGTCGAATTACGAACACAGTTGATGAGCGTCGAGCATTGTCACCCGCCGGCATGCAGGACGAAATCGACGCCGCTGTTTCTCTGGCTTTGTCTCGTTGCAAGGCGGCGCGGGCTTTTGTCCGGCCCAGCGGTACGGAGCCGGTTGTGCGTGTATATGCGGAGGCCACTGACTCATCAGTGTGCGAGTCCCTCTCTGCAGATGTTGCTAAGATTGTTGAAGCGTACTGCAGCTAAAAAGTGTGAGCAGTCAAGTCATTTTGGTTGGTGCCGCTTTGCTTCGTTGCATCTTTCTCCCCCTCCCGGGGCGAAGAAACGATGATTCACGAGCACACAGGAGGAGCCTCTCTTCGAGACGCTTATGATACAACAATACGCTTTGCCACTCTTGCAGAA
This sequence comes from Leishmania tarentolae, assembly GCA_033953505.1. Lineage (NCBI taxonomy): Eukaryota > Euglenozoa > Kinetoplastea > Trypanosomatida > Trypanosomatidae > Leishmania > Leishmania tarentolae. The sequence goes on from CP119831.1 coordinate 371,808, forward strand.
CGTAGGCAGTACAGATCCTGCTTATATTTATATATATATCTGAAATGCGGAAACGCAAAGGTGTGACCTCCACCAGTTTCACCATAACGCTCCATTTTGTCCCCTCCCAGTTATCCTCATTTTCCTTTTCCTTTTTTTTTTCCGCGCCGCGTTTACCTGCTTCCTATCTGCGGCAACCTTTTATTTTCTGTTTTTGTGTGTGCTTGCTGACACTGCTGTCGCTCGTGGCTTTGGAAAGAAAGTTTGCTAGAATGTGGTCCTCGGAAACTGACGCGATGTGCACTCCCTACCTTTCTTTCCTTCCTTCAGGTTAAAAAAACCCCTTTTTTCTTGTTTTCCTCATGGGCTTCACTCATCTCTGGAATATCGACTGCAAGGCAGACAAATTCACAGATGTACTGAAAGGACGCCAACAAGGGAAGGCCCGCGTCTCCGTCACTTGCAACAGGGCTGCTCGCACGGTTGAGATACAGTTAACTGTAGGGGCGCACAGTGTTGTAGTGATAACTGTGCGTTGAAATACGGATTCCTGCTGCTCTCTACTTCTCACCAAACCGAGAGACGCTCAGCCGGAGCAGGGGAGAACGGGACAATAGAGGCGAAAGCGACAGGAGCGCAGCGCGCCCTGCCATCTTGGTAGGCCATCGGATGTTTCCTCTTCCCCTCACCCTCTTCTCGACCTTAAAGCTCTCTTGTTCCGCTTGCCTTTTCTGGCTTGGTTTCCTCCTTTTCCTGTGGTTCACTGCCTGCCCTCGCTTCCCCCCTTCCCTGCCCTCCCTGCCCAGGAAGAAACGGCGGGGGTAAGCGAGAGACGTGGGTCTCTCCTTTTTCTACCCTCCTCTTTCCCGCAATTACTTTTAATTCCGTGTGGATATCATATCGTCTGTATATATATATATATATATATATATATCATTTTCTTCGTGGCTTCTCAAGTGCCCCCTCACACAGCTGCGTCACCAGCAGACGATCGTAATGCTGAGTCTAGTTTTTGCATCTCTGGTAAACCTCACTTGGACCAGGGTGAGAGTTGTGCAGGCGTCACCATGGTTCATGGAATACGTGAGCACCACAACAGCACCGCCTGCTATGCTCAGCTCTAGAACTTTTTGAATAATACTGCTAGCTGTTTGTGTGACAGTCCTCACCAAGTGGCAGCCTCGCCTCCTCACGGCACTCCTGCTTGCCACCGTGGAACTGGTGAAAAGTGTGGCTGCTGTTGGCGATTGGAAGGCAAAACGGTGGCCATGCGCTGATGTGGCGAAGCGCAACACGAGGGCGAATCGCTAGATTGCGATGCACAACTTCGTGCAGGTTGCCCCAAGTACATGCCACTCCGCCCCAGCGACAAAGCACATCATCTTTGACCACGCCGGCGGGGACTCAAGGGGTCTCGACGTGGTTCACGGCTGGAAGGAAATGGAAGCAAAGGCCTGTGACAATTATTCGCGGACTGTCTCACTTGAGGAAGCGGCGGCGACCGCATAGGCATTCACACACACATACTTACCCACCCACCCACCCACCTGTAACCGTGTGTGCGTGTGTGTCTGTGTGGAGGGGAGGGAGGGAGGGAGGGAAGGGGAGACATGCAAGGACCAACAGAAACGAACAGCGCGGAAAGAGTGGGATGGCGCTACGTAATGGGGGCTCCCTCTCCTCTCTCCCCGCTCCCCTTTTTCCTGTTTCCTTCTTATGGTCCACTCCCTTCTTTCTTTTTCTCTGCTGCACGGAGCAGGCATTCGCGCCGGTCCACATCCCCCTCTTCTCCCCACAAACGAAAAACAACACCACCACCAAAAAAAAAAAAACACACCACTGTGAGGAACGCGATGTAGTCGTCATCTTTGCCTCGTCTCTCCCTCTCTCTTCGTACGACGAGAAGTGTCAATGTTGGCGCCTGCGATCATGGCGGACGGCTCACTCATCTTTTCTCTCCGTATCTTCCGTGAGAGAGGCGGGAGGAGAAGGCACACACCTGGGGACACATCCCACGCCTTTCTTCCTCCTGCACAGACACGGGACACATTTCGGGTCATGATCTCTCGGTCACGCTTCTCAACCTCCTCTTCATCTCTATCGCTATCGTACGTATGTACATCTACATCTACACACATATATATGCCCATATGTATATATGAAAAGAAAAAGTGTTGGCCCCCTTCGCAGTGCCAGTTAGCTGTGGTGTGCGTGTGTACTCCTGTTCACATGCGCGTATTCGTTGCCTCCACAGGTTGTCTCACACGCGTAACGAACAACTTGCCCAGGTATCCATCACTGTATTCCCTCCCCTCCCCTTCCTTCTCGTCTTCCTCGCTGGAGAGTCTCCCGACGGTGCGACGTTCTGTGACGTTGTCGGACAACTCGTAGGTTCGAAGTCTCAGAGTGGCCCCCCCCCCCTCCCCATCCCTTCCCTTCTACACGCACGAAACACACTCACACACACGTGACGTGTGCACCGCTCGGACGTATCAAAAGCGAGGCGAAGGAGCAAGCGTACGGTCTGTGAGAAGGCTTCGCAGCAGGTCCACTGGACATACAGCTTATCCTCACATCTCACTGGTGCTTCATCTCATACCCTTTCCATATATTCTCTCGCTCACTGGATCTCTCTCTTTTTTTCCTTGTTGTTTTTTGTATTTTGGGTAGGCTACCGAGAGGACAAGGAACACACATCGTTGGCCGTTGCTGCGTGGGAGGGGTGAAGAGGCAGACGGGCACGTTGACTAGATTCACCCATCCGCGTCCTCAACAAAGGGAGAGGGGGGGGCACCGTCGCTGCCATCTCCGTTTTTCCTTTTTGCCTTTACCCACCTGCGAACATCTCTCGCACACTGCGTGCGTGCTTGCGTCTTGAAGCCGTGTGCGCTTTGATTCATAGCCTACCCTTCTCTCTCTTCGACTCTTTTAGACACGGAACACAGAACTCATAGATTAGATCCTGCCTGATCCGCCTCCCCCCTCCTTCCAGCCGTCTTGCCTCCCTCCCTTGCTGTACGTCCGCGGCTCCTTCCTTTTTTTTTTCGTTTGTGACGACACACATCGGAGACGGGAAAGACGCTACCCACACGCACACACACGGAACTCTTCCGGGTAATACCACCACCAAACAGACAACCGGATACCAAACTCCTTTGCCTACGAGGACACACTCCTCCAGCACACACACACACGTAGATCGACACACATATATGCATGCCTAGACATCCTCCAAGAAGAACGAAGGTACTTGCGCGCACTCGCTGTCTCGTTTCGACTCTTCCCCCTTTTTTTATCCCCGCCTATCGCGATTCTTCCCACTCCCCCTCTCCTCTCTCCAAGCCTACCGCTGAAGCTCTGGGGAGGTGTTGCCGTGTAGCAGCCGTGTGCTTCGTTCGCCTTTTTCTTCTGTTTCGTTTCCGTCGCCACGCGCGCGCGTGTGTGTGCGTCAGTTTCTTTAGATCTCTATAGCTCTCCCTAAGCAGTGTCTACTTCAATAGTCGAGCTTGTTTTGAAGATAGGCCACCTTCATAGAATCTAGCCAAAGCCATCACGGGGACCACTCTGAGATTGTCACTCCCCTCTCCCCTCTCCCCTCCCCTCCGCTCCGCTCCGCTCCGCTCCTAGTTCTCTGACGTGCTCTCACTGCCGCTGCGTGCGCGAGAGAGAACCCGCACACAAGAATAGGGGGACCATATATATACATACATACATATATATATATATATATCCATATATATCCATATATATACACATATATATATATATATATACATATCCATACATACACTCTTTTCTCGCACTTTTTTGTCGTTCTCCGCTACATTCCGCACCGTCCCCCTCCCCCACCCCTCCCACCTCCCCCCAACCTCACCTCCTCTGCTTTTTATTGTAGGAGGGGCGGTGGCGACGCTTTTTTTTCTTAATAGTGGAGGTGCACATTCACGTTTGTTTCGTTTTTTTTTTATGTGAATCTTTTTTTCGGTCTCTCTCTCTGCTCTTCCTCTTGCGTCTCTCTGTATTTCTGTGTGTGTGTGTGTAAGTGCCGCCTCCTCTCCCCTCCCTCTCCCACAATCGGTGAAGAAGGCACAGCTGTGGTAGAGTCTTCCACACACGCACATACGCGCTTCGCGAACACGTGACGATATCTCCCTCCCTTCTCCTGTACGGCACGGCCACGGGTGTCAGCGAGTGCGCAACCAGCGGCAACGATAAGCGCCGAAGTGACGAAGGAGATTTGACGAGGTGGTGAGGGGGACACCTCTTCGGACCAGCTGCTATACTCAACTTCACGAAAGACAGTCATACACACACGCATCTACGCGCGCGAGCATCAATCATGACGCCGCTGCAAAAACTTCGCGCAGCGGCGCTCTTTTGTGTGCTCCTGATAACCGGCGTGGAGTGCATTGGCGTTGCCGGCGCCGATGTCAGCTCCACTGTGGTGGTACAGACGACGCCGGCGTACCCGCTGCTGGATGTTGTCTTCCTCGCCACCACTTCCATCGACTTTGACAGGACGCTGTACATCTCCTCTGCAAGCGACTGCAGCAGTCGGGTCTCGCCGATCTGCACATTGGGCCGCGCTCAAGTCGGTGTCAACTACAACAGCACAACGTGCATCTTCAACGTCACGTCCGCTTCCCTCGGCTTCAGTGCGGCGACAACGTCTCCGATACCTGCTCTGTACTGGTGCAGCAGCGCCACCGGCACCACGTCCTTTGCGACGCTGCAGATGCATACAGTTCGCATGTCACCCGGCTATGCCTACTACAACACGGAGACGACCTTTTCCTTCAACCAAGCGACCCCGGTCGGCACCAAGGTGGGGCTGTACCAGGAAAGCAGCTGCGACACGCTGCTGAATGGGGAGCTGTTGACAACCCTGCAGAGCTCGCGCGAGTTGACGGCGAACATTGGTCCCCGCACAATCACGCACGTGTGTGCGTCTATTCCAACCGTCTTTAACAACGCTACCCCTATTGCAGTGCGCTCGGTGATTTACGGCGTGTCGCCATACGACATATACACCACCCAGGGCGTCCGCCATCGCAGCGTCGCTATCAGTGCCTCATCGTCCTTCCACTACATGTCACTCTCCACTGACCCGCAGTGCCGGACATTGGCGCAGCCGTATCAGCAGACAGAGACGGGCGACGGGGTACTGACCATCAACGTACCACGTGGTACGTACTACTTCTGCGGTGTCGTCATCCGAGGCCTCGAAGGTGTCGGCGTGTTTGTGCCAGCTCTCAGCACATTCAAAGTTCTCGAGTACGGCATTCAGCCGCATACTATGTACGCTGCGCACGCCACTCCGATGTCCTTCTCGATGGACGCTGCAGCCGCGCAGAGCAGTCTGCAGGGCGCCCTCTTCACTACCGCCAACTGCGGTGCGAACGGCGACAAGCCGGTGACAAGCTGGAGCACGTCGATGATGTGGACGGTTGGGGTGACCGGCACCTATTACGCCTGCGTACGCACAAGTGGCAGCACCCTAGCCGCCGACGTGGGCTACGTCAATCAGGTGGTCGTCTCTAATATCCCTGTCGTGTCTCTGGCTCGCCAGCCGGCCATCAGTGGCCTCGGCGAACTGGCCACGGTGACGCGCAGCGCCCTCGATGACGTCCCCGCAGCTGTGATGACGGTCGGGCTGTCGACTAGCACGAGCTGCGCTACTCTCTTTACCGCGGGTAACACAACCAAGACGGGCAACACGGCCTCTTTTTATGTGCCTGAGAACTCACCAAGCAGCATCTACTACTGCGTGTCGAACCGACTAACGACGGACGTAAACAGTGATGACAGCAGTGAGCCAACCAAGGTGGTCTACTACCCGCTTGGACCGCTGGAGCTGCGCACCTACGGCCTGTCCTACCCGTCCCTACGCACCGAGGCGACGATGACCGTGGAGTTGGACGGTGCCGTTGCCTTTGGAAGCGGCACCTCCATGTGCCTGACACCGGCTCTTCTCTCCACCAGGAGCAGCAGCAGTAGCACCGGCAGCTTCGCTGACCCCGACAGTTGCGACGCCGCCATCGATGCAAACCACGACGTCGCCATGACTTTCCAGCTCTCTAGCCGCACCTCCAAGCTCACCCCCGTTCGATTCCCAGTGGCAGGAAGTTGGATGCTCTGCGTGCGGGAGCCTGATATGATGGGTGGCGCGTACGTGCGGCTGCGGACGCTGCGCGTGTACGGCAACGCCACTGTGACCCCAGACGGCGTAATCTCGGGGATCCCAGCAAAGCTCACCGTGACAGCGATTCCGCCGTCGACGACTGTGAGTCTAACCACCGACAGCACCTGCTCGACGAACATGCCAGTGGTGACCACGACGCAGTCAAGTTTGACTGGAACGGCTGCCCTGCTCTTCACATACATGTCCGTTGACAACCTACTACTCTGCGTTGGCTACCATGGTGAGAACATGTCTCAGGGGACGGTAGCACAGCTGATGGTAGCTGGTACCGTCTCGAGTACGAACGCCCGTGTCGTGCCATCCCTGGCCGTGGAGTCATTACCCACGCAGCTGACCTTTTCTGCCCGAGGCGCTTCATTACTCAGCGGCTACACCGCGCTACTCGTGCCGTCGAGCAGCGGTGGAAGTATATCGACTGACTGTCCGACATCGGCGACCGCTGAATTTCTTCAACTCTCAATATCCCTGCCCCCTTCCAGTACCACTGGTGCGGTCGCCGTTGCCACCTTCACTCCTGCTAGCAACACGGTGGGCACTACGTATCTCGTGTGTGCTGGCGCAGACGGCCAATTTGTGCCAACCGGATCTGTAACGGTTGCTGCTGCTCCAGTTGTGACGACTGATCCATCGCCGCCCGCCTTCGGACTCCCAGCCTACGTGAATTTCAGCAGTGCCATCATGCTCCTTGCTCAAGCAGACACATTCAGCGTTCTCCAAACCACAGATAGCTGCACTTCGGATCTCAGCATCGCGACCGTATTCGCCACGGGAAGCGTGGACACAAAAACAGGGGCCGCGCAGGCCTTTGTCGTTCACACACAGCCGCCAAGCGTCACCTCCGTGCGGCTGTGCGTGGCGAGAAACAGCGAACTCGTGGGCGGAACACTCGGCTACGCCGATGCAGGTGTCATCGCACTAACCACCTTCACCTCCCTCACGAGGTACGCGCAGCGGGGGCGACCCAACACCCTCGTGGGCAAACCACTCCTCAGCACTGCAACGCTTTTCCTTGTCAGCTGTACCGGAACAGAGTGTGGCCCTAGCAACGCTGACACCGCCTGCTCTTCTCCTACCGCCAACAAGTACACCACCTCCAGCCACTCACCCCTCACGGCTCCCCTGGGCACGTACTTCCTGTGCCAGAGCGCCTCGAGCATGAGCGCTGTGGTCGGCTCGGACACGACGGTGGAGGTGGTGGAGCCGTTCCAGATGAGCCTCTCCGTAGACCCCTCTGCAATCCGCGCGTACGTGCCGTTCAGAGCGACCGTAACCGGCGGCCCTGGCGGTGCTGCGGTGAAGAAGACGGTGGTGGTGCAGCCCGCCTCTACACTGTGCGGCGAAACCGCGGCTGAGTCACAGAGCTTTGTGATGGGCAGAGACCCCACGGAGTTGGTCATCACAGACATCGCGCCGGTGCAGGAGATCCGCTTCTGCGTGCAAGCGTCCCCTGCTGACAGCTTCGAGGTGCTGACTGGCACGCTGCAGCACTACATGACGCCTGCAGCTGTGATGGGCGACCGCGCGACGACGCTGACGTCTGGCGGCGTGACGGGTGGTGCCACTGCTTTGCTGTCGCGCACGGCGGACTGCCTCAGCGTTGTGGCTGGGGGCGGCGCTGCGGCGATCGTGGGCTCGAGGGTGACGTTCACGGTTGCGTCGTGCGGCGCGAACGGCGCGCTGGCGTCGCTGTACTACTGCGAGGCTGTGGGCGGCGGCGCGTACGCGTCCCGCGGGACCGTGGGGCTGCTGCGCTCGAGCGGGTGCAGCGGCGGCGCGGCTGCGAGCATTGCTGATGTGCTCGCGGCGCCTGGCGCTGCGATCGGCAGCTTCGGGATCGACACGGCATACCTGGCGAGGCCACGGTTGTCTGCATCGTCGGACTGCGGCGTGCTGCTGGACGCGGCTGTCGCGCGCGTTGGGTACGCGCCCGGCGCCGGGGAGAGCGCTGCGTTCCACGTGTGCGCGGTGCTTGTGGGCGACGCGAGCGTGACGTTCACGACGGCGCTCCCGACGCTGCGCGTTGCGAACTGGGCCGTGTCGCCGACTGCCGCTGTGAGCCGGTACAACGCGACGCTTGGCGCTGCCGCTGCCACTGCGGTGCGCGTGAACTACGCGACGCCGTCGAGCGAGACGTTCCTGAGCACTGCGAGCGACTGCAGCGTGCGGACGGCGAGTGCAGCGGGGCTGAGCGGGTCGTCGAAGACTGCGACGTACAGCACGACTGGCGTGCGCGGGCTTGTGTACGTGTGCACCGTTGCGCCGCTTGGCGGGAGGACGCTTGCTGTTGCGGAGTTCCTGTCCGTGACGCCGCCTGCTGTGCTGCGCGTGTCGCCTGCTGTTGTGCGCGGTGGCGAGTACAGCGCGACGCTGGTGGTGGACGGTGCGCCGCCGCTGTACTCGATGGTGCCGGGGGTGGACAGCGGGTACACGCACAGCGGCTACTACACGAGCACGAGCCGCAATGTGTACCTGTCCGGCGACGCGTGCTCGAGCGTGCTGGCGGGGACGAGCGCGGCGACCGTGGCGCCGAGCGGCAGCGTATCGTTTGCGACGGCGGGCATCGCGGCGAGCGTGAGCGCTGTGTGGCTGTGCGCGGTGACGGCTGCGGGGCCCGCGGCTGTGCTGGCGGACGTGGCCGTTGCGCCTGGGAAGGTGTACCCGACGACAATGGTGTCTGGCGCACTGGGCGTGGCGGTGTTCATACCGAGCCTGAAGAGCACCGCGTTCCAGCTGAGCGCGTCTGCGAGCGGGTGCGGGTCTGCTGCCGGGATGCCGCGCTTCACAACGGACGCGGAGGGCTACGGCGCTGTGGACCTTGTGGGCGGCAACGGCGGCGCACTTGCGGCGGGGACGTACACGGTGTGCTACGGCGGTGCAGCGGGGCGCGCTGCTATGGCGCTGGAGTCCGTGGAGCTTGTGCGCGCGTCGTACTTCGACGTGCGCGGGACGACGTTCGTTGTCGGCGTGGCGAGCCGGATGTCGCTGCTGCAGGACTTGACTGCTGGTGCGCTTGTGCCCGGGTTCAGCACTACGCGCGACTGCACGTCTGTGTCGAGCGAGCACGGCGCGTGGGCTGCTGTGACGAGCACGTCTGTGTCTGTGACTGCGACGAGCGTGTACACTGATGGGCTGTACCTGTGCGCGCGTGCGCCTGTGAACGGGACGCTTGTGGCGGTGCCCGGGCAGTGGTCTGGGCCGCGGAGCGTGCAGTTCGTTGCGTCGACGATGCAGCTGCCGTCGGGTGGGTGGGACGCGTGCACGACGTACACGGTGAACGAGTGCTACCCGCCGGGCGCGCGCGCGAGCGGGGCGACGTCGGTGGTTGCTGTTGTGCATGGGGACTGCTGCAGCGAGTCGAGCCGGAGCGCGGTTGTCGGGAAGGCGAGCATGGCGAGCGGGACGTGTGAGCTGACGCTGGACTACGACAAGGTGTCCGCGTACCCCGCGGGGTCGACGTACCACGTGTGCGTGTGGGACAGCGCGGACGACTCTGTGTGCACAACGGTGGGCGAGGCGCGCGTGAGCACGGACTGCACGCGCGCCGGCGGTGGCGGTGGCCGGGGGCTGAGCCGTGGCGTACTGACGGCGATTATTCTTCTGTGCGTGATCGGGGGAGTCGGCGTTTTGTGTGGGCTCTTGTGGATTATGTGGTGGTGCTGCTGCCAGGTGCCCTCAGAGGAGGTTGTCTCAAAGTCCGAAAAGGGAGGACATCTGGTGGGCTTTCACGAGTTCACTGATGACGACCGTCTCGTGGGCTATGTTATGAGTGGTCGCAATCCGCTTCTGTATTACCCCTCTTCAAGCTCCGGCCTAGGGCGCTCGGTGAGCGCATCGCTGGGCTACCCTTCCATCACTAGCTCTGGCTTGAGGGCCTTGGAAGAGGTCGAGGATGAGGGGCGAGATCAGATGGCGCTTCAGGAGGCCCGGACACGATACAACTTACGACTATTGTTTATGGAGGGGCTGCAGCTGCTCCAGCTGGCGGAAAAGAATGCCGCTGCAGATGCGGCAGGCGTGGACACCACGTACGCGAGTGGGGATTCGTACCTGCAAGGCGTAGCGCAGCCAGAGCGCAGGCGCGTGGAGAGCATCCTGACTGAGGAGGACCTCATGGAGCCAGAGATGGAACTCCCTGTGGCGGCGGCGGCGGCCCCGCGCCACGCTAGCGTTAATGAGCTCGATCTCGCCGCCTTTGAGGTACCGGAGGAGCGTGAGATGAGCTTGACTGCCGATGCAAATATGTCGGTAAACATAGACCCCACCACGGGCGAGTGCCACAAAGTGCGTAGCCACTCCATCGAGAGCGCGCCGCGGCGGTGCCTCTCAGCGGTGGAGAGCTACGTGACCAACGAAGACTTCGAGGAGCGGGAGGAAGAGAGCGACCGGCAGTTCACCGCCGAGGCGCGAATTCCAGACTCGGAGGTGAGTGTGCGGATGTTGCCACAGCAGGACGCCGCGGACCACGGGGAGCACCGGCGGGTACGTGTGCAGCATTTTACGAAACCGACATCGCCTGAGCCGCGCCGTAGTGCCTCGCTGAGCGGTAGCGGCAGCGGTAGCCAGCGACGTAGCCCCGCCAGCTGTGGGTGCGACGAAAGAAAGCGGCCACACCAGGACCCACTGGCAGCAATGCTGATGACGTCAGAGCCGCTGCCAACGCCCAAGCGCCTCCGGCACTACATCGTGTCTCCGCCAGGTGGAGAAAACAAGAGCCCCCCAGACCTTCGGACCAACACCGCACACGAAGACGGTGACGTCGTAACCGTTGAGTCCGCCATCTTCTCCCACTCCCCAATCGCCCATGCGGGGGCTAATGACGTATTGGAGGAGGCACTGCCCGTGAGCGCTACAGGTGTCCGGGCTTCTGAGACCATCGCTGGCCATACCGATAGCGACGAGGACGAGGATGACCTGCTTAGCTTCACGACCACACAGCGTTTCTACGATGAGAAGCGCTTCTTACTGGAGCAGGAGATGGGGCGTCGTCGGCGTCTGCGCAACTGGGAGGAGGAGGAGCGGGCACAGCTGATGCAGAATGGGTGGAGCAGCTACCTGTCGCTCTCTTCGACTGCCGCGGTTGGCGGCGATAACGTCGACAGGTTCTCGGATCACTCGGAGAACACCGACGCCCAGTACAATGCCGGCGACAAGGGTACCGCGAGGCAAAAGGGAGAGGATGAGCAGTTATACCACATCCCCTCCGCACCAACGACGCTGCCGTTGCTGCCACCGGCACCACGCCCACAAATACTGCAGAACGACCGCTACCATGTAGTCCCCACCGGCGGCAGCGGTGCAAGCTAGGCAGGAAGCGGCACACACGCATGTAGGTGTACCTTGTGGTGTCCCTGCTTCTCCATGTAGGGGAGTGTGCGTGCGGCAGTGTTTGATCGCACTCTCTGGCTTTCACAGGACTTTCTCTTCTCCATCTCCGTGCGACTGCCCTTGACGGCCAACGCACACGTTACCCTCCCCCCTCCCCCCCGGGTGTCCTCCCCATCGAGCCGAGTATGTTTTGGCTGCCGGCACTGAAAGGGCCCGCAACTACAGTAGGGGCCACCGAGTTGCTCTCTCGCTCGCCTTTTTCATTTTCGTTTCCTTTGCGCCTTTCCCCCCTCCCCCTGTATTTTCTACGCGGTTGTGCGCTCTACTGGGCTTGCATGTGTGTGTGTGTGCGTGCACATATATATACATATATATATATATATATATCTGTACACAGAAGTACTACCTCCCGTACTACTGCTCCATCGTTTTCACCGGCATGGTGTTTGCCAGCCGCTCCCTCTCTCCCTCCCTCCCCCCTCGTCCTGCTCCTTCGCCGCCACCGCTACCCTATTTTCTCTGCACGTTTCTGTGTGCTTTTTATTTTATTTGTTCTTCGTGCGTGGAGGCTTTAGGTGCGCGTTGGCCGTATGACGTTACTCTCCTACTTTTGGAGTTGGGTGTCTGTTTAGGTGCTGGGTGGCGTTGGCACACCTCTCCCCCTCTCCCCTGAAAGGCAATCACAAGGTGTGACGTTCAATGCCTCTTCGCCACTCTTACTCACCCAACAACCGCACGCCGACGCGCATGAGCATGACGCACCCTCGCAGGAAGAACAAAATATGCTCACCACCCTTTCTCCGTGTGTGCGTGTGTGAGGCAGGTATACACAGAGGGGGAGACGAGGGCTCGAAAGCACTCGCTCCCTCTTCCACCCACCCCCTGCCACCCACACACGCCCACGCTTTTTTTTCCCTTGTGTGGGTTCACGCTTGCATCTCTTTTATGTTGTTCATTGAATTCATGTCTCGCGCTCCGCCCCACTCCCCCCCCCTGCAGCCCGGTACGACTTGCTTGTGTGCCCTACACGCACCCTTCGCGTCATATTTTCAGGCCCTCTCGATCTCTCTCACACCCTCTCACCTTCTTTTTTGGGGAGGGGGAGGGGTGAGACCATAGATGCACTGCCCTACAGAGAGAGAGTTGCAGATTTCTCATCGGCCCTGTCTTGCCCCTTTTCCCATCCCCACCCCACTGTCCGCAACTTCTGCACTCGTATATATATATATATGTACGAGCGCCCGTGTGTGTCTGTCGTTAGATGACTTTCTCATACCTCGCTCTTCCTTTTAGATGCGGACAAGCGCCACTACCCACTTCTGTGTGTCTCGCTTCCCTTCGCCCCTTCGTCCTGGTCTCTCCCTGTGGGGGACTCGGTGCCCGCTTGTGCGCGTGCGCATGAGCACAGAGAAAGAGACCAGGAAACACGGAGCACCGATGTACCCGCTTCCCTCCTATTATTATATTCGCTTTAGATCTCACATGTTTTCACTGACACAGGACTGCGTGCACGACTGTTGGCGCCACTCACTCACGTAGGGATCCCCCACGCACTCTAAGGGACTCTCCACAGATGAATTGTACTTGCAGGTGGTGTGTGCAGAGACTTGTTCATGTGCGCGTGGTATCTTGGTGTGTCTTCTCTACGCGATGCCTCTGTGCTCCTCCACGCTTGGGTGAATGTGCGTGTGCGTGCGTGCGTGTGTGTGTGCGTGCGTGTACATGTGTCTTGATCTGCGCACTTGTGTCTCAGCGCGATTGCTCGAGCACTTTCTCAACGTTGTTGTGCCCCTCCTTCCCTTCCTTTCCCTTCCCAGACGTATCGCCACCATCTTCAACGCGCTCACCTTTCGATCTCTGCCCGCGTGCCCTTCCTCGCTTCTCCGTGGTGTGTTTGTTGAAGGCTCTTGCCTCCTCTCCCTTCTAGCTACTGCGCACTTCGTTTGCCAGGCGTTCTCAAACGCTTCTCTGTGCGCACCATGCCCGTTGTCTTCCTCGCACTCGCCTCACTCGCCTGCCGCAGTTTCTTTTGTACGGAGGGCTTTCCGCTGTCTCTCCCTTTCTCGGAGGTGCCTGAGCCCTCTGTGTCTCGGTGCCCGTGCGTTGCGTGTCGCTCAGTCAACACACACCGACACAGAGGGAACTGAGGAACTTCCCGAGAGAAGCGACAAACGCAACGGAGGCGGAGGGGAGGAGGAGGGCGAAGGGGGGGGGCGCCCAATGAAGAACGATGGAGACCGTCTAAGCGGTTGCTGTTGTTGGCCGTTCACGTGGGAGGAAGCGTCTCTTCGCCACATGTCCCGACCCACGCACTTTCTTATCTTGTTCCTTCATGACTGCCACCCCCTCCTCCTTCATGGATGGGATGCGCAGAGCTAACGCAAACATACAGATATTTATAAAAATAAAAAACAAAAGGAGGAAGAGTGGCGACAGCGGCATCCGCCAACGGAAACGGAAGCTGAAGAGGCGGGCCATGACAACTCTAAGGCACGTACGTGCGTACGAACACTCTTTTATAGTAATGCCCCTCCCCCCTCTCCCCTCTCCCCCCTTCTCCCATATAAATGAAAGATCTGGGTGCTGCAGGGCCTCGTCCTCAAAGGGGTAGATCTCACGTCTGTTCGTTGGTGCTGCGTGTGTGTGGGGGGGGGGGGGGGGGAGGGCGCCGTTGTAGACGGGCATGTGTGGCGGAGGAGACGTTTTCGCGCCTCCGCGCAGGTGATGCAGTGATGATGTGCGTGCATGTTCGCGTCTGTGCTATGTGCGGCGACCAGCGGTGTGCTTCAGATCCTATTTCGGTACAGGCGCACATGCACACCAACGCAACCCTTTCGTCTGCCAACAGCCGTCTTCTGCCTTATCTCTGCGGTCGCCCCTTTCATGGCATGTCTGCCCCGCCCCGCCCCGCTCTCTTTCTCACTCGTGACTGCGTCTCGCCGTTCCTGTCTTCGTTCTTTGTGTACCGCGACCATCGCGTTCACACTGCGCTGCACGAACACGTGCACATGCCCGCCACCACACGCATGCGCGCACATGTACAAGACGCCACTCCTACACGGAAATCATTTTCACAACTTTCACCTCCATACGCCCTTAACACCACCACCCGTCGCCTACCTCCTTGCCATCCATCGCCCTTCAAGGAGGCTTCACACCTCCTCCTCCCTTGTTGTCGCTTCGCATTGCCGGGCGGTGCGCGTGCGCCCCCCCCCCCCCCGGCGAGTGGATCCCCGTGCTCGCTTACCTGGGAATCGACGCCCTCCCTCGTGGTCACCTTATCTGCAAGAATCGCGTTGGTGCGCGGACGATTGCCAGCGCGGCATCGAAGCACTATCGCTGCTCTCTCGACGCGAGAGCAAACGGAGAGGCTGAAGAGGATACAGCGCTCGCGCCGGACCTCCAGTGAGACACCGCCGCGTAAAGGAGAACGTTCGAAAAGCGACAACGGGAGGGCGGACGTGGCACGGTGCACCAATAACAGAGAGGCGCACTGCCGCCAACGCAACGGGGCGGCGACGTGGGCTTTGTAGCGACCGAAGGACGGCGGGCGTTTACGAGGAAGGCGCCCCCCAAAAAAAAGAAGTGAGGGGAAGAATTTGTGTCCTCTGCTTATCGAGCCTTCTTCGTCGCTTGCTGCTGCGCTGGTGCGTGTGTGTCTGTGCAAGCAAGGCTTCTCCTCTCTTGTCTAATCTACCCATCCACTTACCCAGTCAGGAGACCTCCTCCTTCCAGCTAACACGTGCGAGGGAAGCACAGGAAGGCGTTATCGAATCTGCTGAGAAGCAACAGCAGTGTCAGCCACAGCACACGACAGGAAGGCAGGGCGGAAGCAGGCGTGTGTGACTTTACACGTGTCCTGTTATTGCCCCTCTTCTCTTCCTCTGATCGTCTGAACTCCTTGCGCTTTCGTGCTTCCTTGCGGACAACGGGATTTTTGGCGACACACCAGCGCGCACACGAGGAGGTGATAGGGAAGGAGGGAAAAAAGAGTGGAGGTGCGTGTGTGTGTGTGTGTGCTTGTGTGAGGCGGGGGGCGTACGTTGCCCAGCGGAAGCGGAACGAAGGGGCGAGAACCGACGAAAGCAACGTCTTTTGAGTAGGGAGCAGCAGACCTGCGCAGACGCCCAGTCTGACCTGTGTGTGTGTGTGTGTGTAAGTGTGCGCCTTCTGCGTGTGGCTGCGAGGCACACTTTGCCACCACCCCACCACCCCATCCCACCCCTGCTCTGGTATTTGCGGTATTCGTTCCTCCGTTGTCTCCCCATCCTCCTCCCTCCTCCCTCCTCCCTCCGCCTTCTCTCCTCCTTGTCCTGCTTGCCTTCGCTGTCAGCCAGGCAAAGAAAGGCCACGTGGAAGGGGCTTGCCGTGCTCTAGCTGTTGCGTGCTTGATTGGCTCCTCGTTTGGGGCGCGTGCTCCTCATTTTGTGTGTGGGGACGCGGGACTCTCTTTTTTTTTTTCTACTTCTTCTTACCCACCTAACGACACCACTCCAGAAGCCGCACCCCACGCGTTGTGCTTTGCTACACGCACACACATACATACATATATATATGTGTGTGTGTGTACATAATATTATATATATATATATATATATATGTATGTGTGTATACATACATCTTGTGTGTGCGTGTGTGTGTTTGAGTGTGTCTGTGAGGGATCGACGCAGTTGTCATAATCGTGACAGCGCTGGCAAAGAGTTACAACGGGAGACACACACACACAGACAGAGAGACAGACAGAGATAGACACAGAGACACGCAGAGGGGTGGGGAAGTGCCCGACATACGCTTCTGACGTTTGCCAGTGCTACTCTCCTGCTTTCCGAATCTCTCTCTCTCTCTCTCTTTATTGAGCGCTCTTGGTTTCTCTTGCCTCAGCAGCGTGTCCTGGCGGCTGAGTCCTTCCTTGCTGATCACACGTCGATCCACCAACGGAGGCAACGAGCGGTTAACGGAAACGACAACCGCAAGAAGCGCGAGGAAGCACAGGTCTGCTTTTTTTTTCCTGCGCCAACCTCGTTTACGAGACCGCGTGCACGAGCCCCTACAAGGGGGATCCGCATCACGACTGTCACCGTAAACGACTGTGTAGGATTGCGTACCTTCTGTTGTGTTTGTCTTCCTGCCTTTTTTTTTTAGATCCTTGATGTTCTCGTCGCCTTCCCCCTCCCCTTGCTCTATTTCTTCTTGTGTGCTCTACCACGTCACGCAATTTCTTGCGCGCTCTGTCTGTCTCTCTCTCTCTCGGCCAACATCGATTCGTGCAAGCTCGCACGCTTTCTCTCTGTGTTTCCGTCGCTTCCCTGTGAGACGTTTGTGTTGGGGGCGTGCACGTGCGCATATTCTTGGCGGCATCGTGTACTACTTGCACGCGCGCGTGTGTGTGTGTGTGTTCGTGTTCGTGTTCGTTTTCTTTATTTGTTCGCTGCACGCGCACGCCCTCACGAGCTTCCACCTCTGCGTGTCCTTCCTTGTGTTGGTTCTCGTCCCCCGTGGTGGCACATTTCTTCGCTCGCTCTCGCTTCTTCTTTGGGCTCGTGTGCGCTTCCCTTCTCTGCCACGGAGTCCCCCCCCCCTCCAGCGGAGCCCTCCCCACCCACACTCTCGATCCCCCTCACCTTACTATTCTCTCTCCCTCTCTCTCGGTGTTCTCTTTCTCGAGCTCCTTCTTGTTGTGCCGCCGCGCGCAAGCGCCTCTGCGCGAGGGAGAGAGTTGCTCGCATGACTTTTACGACTTCCTGGAATTTTGATGATACATACAGTCCTCTCTCTTTTTTCTTCGAATATATGTATGACGGCGTTTTCTTCCCAACTCGTCCTCCCTTTGGTTGGCCCTCTGCATCAGCCCCGACGCCCCCTTCTCTGCCCCTGCCCGTACGGCTCACCATTTGCGGACACCGTCAGAGGTTGGGCTTCGTTATTTATTATTTCTCACCCCCTCGCGTGTGCGCTGCCAAACTCATCGCCATCTTTGCGTCTGTTATCTTCTGCGCACCTTCATGTGTGCGTGTGCGTGTGTGTTCTCCTTTTCGATTGAAGTAGTTCTGAAATATCGTCGTTGTGCCACCTTCATCTCCACATATCGCGAGCGCGCGCGCTACTCTGCGACTCACGACGTCTGTGTGTGCGCCCTTCCCCCCTCCCCCCTCTCCGCAGGTTTTCCTCGTGCTCCCCCTCTTGTTTTTTTTTTTTGGTGGTGCTCGTTGTGTAGCGTCTTCTCTATTGTCTTGCTGGAGCCGCGCGTGCGCGCGCCAGTGCAGAGGCGTACACTACAGGTCAGGCACCTTCCTCTGCTCCTTGCCTTTCCCTTCGTCCCAGATTCGCATGTGATCCCGTCTATGCAGGCGCGTACGCGTGCGCATGTGCTTTCCACCATCGCCTGTCTCCTGCTGCGCTGCTGGCCACCCGTGAGGACACCGTCAGGAAAGGGCGCCATTCGTTTTTTTCTTCTTGCGTTTTTTCGAACGGTGGGGAGCGTTATCTGGGGTGCGCGCTTGCTGTCTGGTCAACTCGCTGCATCCTCCCCATCTTTCCGGGCGACTGCGTTGGCGCTTCCCTTCATGGGTCTGCTGCTGCTTTTGTCCTGTGGTGGAGTGTCTCGCCGTCTGCTGGCCTTTTCTGCGGCACCATCACGACGACCACCGGCCTCCCTGCCAAAGTGATCGCGTCCTCCTCGCCAACCCGTTCTTGCTGTTCGTGTGTGTGTCTGTGTCGGCGGCGGCGAAAGTGTGCGCGCCGTTCATCATCTTGGTCCTCATCGCCGCGGCTGTCGTGCTCGCGCGGCGTTTCCCTTTTTATTTTTTGCACTTTTCCCCGTGGCCGCAGCGTGTGTGGCAGCCTTGTCCAACGCTGCCCTCATCTGGGCGGCGGCTCTCTACAGCAGCTTACTTCGTCTGCTGAGGCTTCTCTCTTGTCGGCGTGCGTGCGTGGGTGGGTGAGGCCGTCTTTGCCAGCGGACCCGTTCACCTCCTACACATATTCCTTCCTTCCTCTCATGTCCGCTCCAGTGTCTCGATGGGGGTGCCGCGCGCTGGTGTGCGTGGCGTCTGCGGCACTGGCACTCGCGCTGCTCATGCCGGCAGCG
Organism: Leishmania tarentolae; assembly: GCA_033953505.1. Taxonomy (NCBI): domain Eukaryota; phylum Euglenozoa; class Kinetoplastea; order Trypanosomatida; family Trypanosomatidae; genus Leishmania; species Leishmania tarentolae. Next base: position 390,401 of record CP119831.1, read on the forward strand.
AGTGGCTTCGTCGATGCTGGTGGTGCGGCATCGATCACGGTGACGATGACTCCGTCGCTGCCGCTGCTCGACGTGCCGTTCCACGCGGACGTGGCGGGGGTCGGCAAGGGGCACAGCGTGTTCGTCTCCCGCGAGAGCAACTGCAGCAGTGCCTCGAAGGTGACGCCGGTGTGCACCCTTGGGAACGCGGTGGCCGGCGTCAGCTTTGTGAACGGAACGTGCGTGTTCACGGTGACGAGCAAGGCGCTGGGCGTGGACTTGAAGAAGCCCCGCCCCAGAGTCCCTGCGCTGTACTGGTGCAGCAGCGCTCATCCCGGCGCCTCTGTGGCTCCCCTGCACATGAACGTGGTGACGATGTCTCGCCCATTTATATTTGTCGATGTCGAGACCACATTGCATCTCAACGAGGCTACGCCCATCGGCACTACAATCGGCTTTTACGTGATTAGCACCTGCGTTACACCGTTGACGATCCCCGAGTATCTCACCGTCTCTGCTACACACACGATATTACTCAGAGCAACTGGTGCGGTGCCCATGTACGTCTGCGCCACGATCCCCACCGTCTCGGGGACCACGACGAGGCTGGCGCTTCGAGGAGTCCTTGCAGGCGCGCCAGTCTATACTGTGCAGCCTTCTCAAGGGGTGCGCCATCGCACCATATGGATGGCATCAACAGTCGAGGGCATTGGGAAGGTCACGCTTTCTCGTGACAGTGACTGTAACACACTGGTGCAGCCCCCACACCTCGCCACGCTAAGCGAGCGCTTCAGCTTCCGCATCGATGCTCCGGCGGGCGTCTATTACTTCTGTGCAGCCACGAGAATCAACACTTACACCCCCTCGTCGAACACGTTTACGGTGGAGGAGTACGATGTGCGGCCGCACACGATGTACGCGGCCCGTGAGACTCCGCTAACTTACGGCCTGAGTGCTGCTGGCCGTGACACGGAGCTGGAGATGGCGTTGTCGACGACGATGGACTGCATTAGCGGCGCGCTTGTGGTCGGGTGGGGGACGTCGATGACGTGGACCGTGCCGAACGCTGGCATGTACTACGCATGCGTGCGGGACCGCGGCGTGGAGAGCACTGCCGCGTACACGAGCGCGATCACTGTGACCGACGTGCCGACGCTGAAGTTCTCGCCCAATGAAGCGATAGTGGGACTTCCGATAACGGCGACTCTCAAACACGCTAACGCGACGGAGGCAGAGTTCAATGTGATGCTCTCGCACAGCCTCGACTGCCTCAACATCTTCGCCACCGCTCGGAAGCCCACCGGGACTACCATGGTAACATTCGCCACCGTCAGCATGCAAGAAGACAAGGTGACGTACTGCGTGTCCAACCCTCTGGAACCCAACGAGGACTCACATACCGTAAACTACGTGCTTGGCACACTGCGCACACGAGCCTACCGTGTGGGCCACGGCGCACTGCGCATGAACTCGACACTGCACTTGGTCCTAGACAGCGAGGTGCTGCTTCCTAGCAGGACCGTTGTGGTGCTTGTGCCAGAAGCCGTCAAGCACTCCTGCGCCGGCTCGATGATGGCTGCAGACGCGATTGGTGAAGGGAGTGGACTGATGAGATTCACTGTGTCGGGTGTGGCGGCGGTACTGTCACCAGTGGTGTTCCCCACAGGAGGTATGTGGCTCATGTGCCTCCAGTTCAGCGATCAACGCCAGCTCGAATACCTGGACTTGCGTAGGTTTTGGATCTACGGAACAACGGCGCAGGTTTCACAGGACCTCGTCCTCGCCAACGTCAACACACTGGTGCGTGTTTCGGGACTTGAGTCGGATCACAGTGTCATGGTGACGTCCAGCAGCACATGCAGTTCATTCATGGAGTTGGCTGGTAAGGGTATTGCGAAGAACGGCGACGTGACACTGGACGTGCAGTCAGCTTCGGCTGGGCAGCTGCTTGTGTGCTTCGCGTATCCTGCTGAATCGGAGTCTCCATCTACGAAGGTCGAACTTGATTACGCTCCTATCGGCGAGCTTCAGAGCGTAGCCGCTCGTGTGTATCCAAACATCGCTTACGTGAACGAGACGACCACGCTGAGCTTCGCCGGGATCGGCGGCATGCCGCTGACAGGCTACTTCGCTTGGTTTCTGCCCCATGCGACGTCCTGCAGCGAGCCCAACGCGACGGTGTTGGGCTCCCGACTGAAGGGGCCGGACGAGACGTCGACCGTTTCGTACGGGACGGTGAGTAGCGGCGCGCTGGAGCGGGGAACCATGTACCGCGTGTGCGTGGGGCGATCCTTAGGCGACGGCTACTGCGATGCCGGCGTTGTGGTGGCGATGGAGGTGCCGTCTGTGTCGACGGACCCACTTGTGCCGGTGCGCGGGCTGCCGGTGCGGCTGCAGCTGCCGCAGAGCTTCACGAACACTGCTGGTGTGACGCTCTACGTGGTGGTGGGCGGCAACGTGAGCTGCAGCGGCAACCTGAGCGAGACCACTGTGTACGGGAGCGGCTCTGTGGATCGTTCGAGTGGCGCTGCGTCCGCGTTCGTTGCGCCTGCGCGCACGAGCCGCGTGGACGCGGTGCGCGTGTGCGTTGGGTCGAGGGACAGCCTTGTGCCGGGCAGCCTCGGGTACGTGCACGGCGCGACGCTGCAGCTGGAGCAGTTCCACACGTCGATGGCGTACCTGCAGCGCGGCGTGCCGAACGTGCTGTCTGCTGCGCCGATGGCCGCGACTGGGTCGCTGTACGTTGTTGCGTGCAGCGGGGAGGAGTGCGACGCTGACAACGCCGACAGCGTGTGCCGCGCGAAGATGTCGCAGGGCGCGGTGAGCTCTGCGACGACTGCGCTGTATGCGCCGCTGGGGCGGTGCCTGCTGTGCCAGCGCGTGACGGTGGGCACTGTGACGTGGGTGGTCGGCTCGGACACGACGGTGGAGGTGGTGGAGCCGTTCCAGATGAGCCTCTCCGTAGACCCCTCTGCAATCCGCGCGTACGTGCCGTTCAGAGCGACCGTAACCGGCGGCCCTGGCGGTGCTGCGGTGAAGAAGACGGTGGTGGTGCAGCCCGCCTCTACACTGTGCGGCGAAACCGCGGCTGAGTCACAAGATCTCCTGCTGGAGGGTGGAAGCGCAGACGTCCTCATCACGAACATTAGGGCAGGCAAGAAGATACGGTTCTGCACTTCCTCACCCCTGTTCAGCAGCGTAAGCGTCCTGACTGGCACGCTGCAGCACTACATGACGCCTGCAGCTGTGATGGGCGACCGCGCGACGACGCTGACGTCTGGCGGCGTGACGGGTGGTGCCACTGCTTTGCTGTCGCGCACGGCGGACTGCCTCAGCGTTGTGGCTGGGGGCGGCGCTGCGATGATCGTGGGCTCGAGGGTGACGTTCACGGTTGCGTCGTGCGGCGCGAACGGCGCGCTGGCGTCGCTGTACTACTGCGAGGCTGTGAGCGGCGGCGCGTACGCGTCCCGCGGGACCGTGGGGCTGCTGCGCTCGAGCGGGTGCAGCGGCGGCGCGGCTGCAAGCATTGCTGATGTGCTCGCGGCGCCTGGCGCTGCGATCGGCAGCTTCGGGATCGACACGGCATACCTGGCGAGGCCACGGTTGTCTGCATCGTCGGACTGCGGCGTGCTGCTGGACGCGGCTGTCGCGCGCGTTGGGTACGCGCCCGGCGCCGGGGAGAGCGCTGCGTTCCACGTGTGCGCGGTGCTTGTGGGCGACGCGAGCGTGACGTTCACGACGGCGCTCCCGACGCTGCGCGTTGCGAACTGGGCCGTGTCGCCGACTGCCGCTGTGAGCCGGTACAACGCGACGCTTGGCGCTGCCGCTGCCACTGCGGTGCGCGTGAACTACGCGACGCCGTCGAGCGAGACGTTCCTGAGCACTGCGAGCGACTGCAGCGTGCGGACGGCGAGTGCAGCGGGGCTGAGCGGGTCGTCGAAGACTGCGACGTACAGCACGACTGGCGTGCGCGGGCTTGTGTACGTGTGCACCGTTGCGCCGCTTGGCGGGAGGACGCTTGCTGTTGCGGA
>CP119831.1:394510-570132 GCA_033953505.1 Leishmania tarentolae
CTGTACGAGCGCCCGTGTGTGTCTGTCGTTAGATGACTTTCTCATACCTCGCTCTTCCTTTTAGATGCGGACAAGCGCCACTACCCACTTCTGTGTGTCTCGCTTCCCTTCGCCCCTTCGTCCTGGTCTCTCCCTGTGGGGGACTCGGTGCCCGCTTGTGCGCGTGCGCATGAGCACAGAGAAAGAGACCAGGAAACACGGAGCACCGATGTACCCGCTTCCCTCCTATTATTATATTCGCTTTAGATCTCACATGTTTTCACTGACACAGGACTGCGTGCACGACTGTTGGCGCCACTCACTCACGTAGGGATCCCCCACGCACTCTAAGGGACTCTCCACAGATGAATTGTACTTGCAGGTGGTGTGTGCAGAGACTTGTTCATGTGCGCGTGGTATCTTGGTGTGTCTTCTCTACGCGATGCCTCTGTGCTCCTCCACGCTTGGGTGAATGTGCGTGTGCGTGCGTGCGTGTGTGTGTGCGTGCGTGTACATGTGTCTTGATCTGCGCACTTGTGTCTCAGCGCGATTGCTCGAGCACTTTCTCAACGTTGTTGTGCCCCTCCTTCCCTTCCTTTCCCTTCCCAGACGTATCGCCACCATCTTCAACGCGCTCACCTTTCGATCTCTGCCCGCGTGCCCTTCCTCGCTTCTCCGTGGTGTGTTTGTTGAAGGCTCTTGCCTCCTCTCCCTTCTAGCTACTGCGCACTTCGTTTGCCAGGCGTTCTCAAACGCTTCTCTGTGCGCACCATGCCCGTTGTCTTCCTCGCACTCGCCTCACTCGCCTGCCGCAGTTTCTTTTGTACGGAGGGCTTTCCGCTGTCTCTCCCTTTCTCGGAGGTGCCTGAGCCCTCTGTGTCTCGGTGCCCGTGCGTTGCGTGTCGCTCAGTCAACACACACCGACACAGAGGGAACTGAGGAACTTCCCGAGAGAAGCGACAAACGCAACGGAGGCGGAGGGGAGGAGGAGGGCGAAGGGGGGGGGCGCCCAATGAAGAACGATGGAGACCGTCTAAGCGGTTGCTGTTGTTGGCCGTTCACGTGGGAGGAAGCGTCTCTTCGCCACATGTCCCGACCCACGCACTTTCTTATCTTGTTCCTTCATGACTGCCACCCCCTCCTCCTTCATGGATGGGATGCGCAGAGCTAACGCAAACATACAGATATTTATAAAAATAAAAAACAAAAGGAGGAAGAGTGGCGACAGCGGCATCCGCCAACGGAAACGGAAGCTGAAGAGGCGGGCCATGACAACTCTAAGGCACGTACGTGCGTACGAACACTCTTTTATAGTAATGCCCCTCCCCCCTCTCCCCTCTCCCCCCTTCTCCCATATAAATGAAAGATCTGGGTGCTGCAGGGCCTCGTCCTCAAAGGGGTAGATCTCACGTCTGTTCGTTGGTGCTGCGTGTGTGTGGGGGGGGGGGGGAGGGCGCCGTTGTAGACGGGCATGTGTGGCGGAGGAGACGTTTTCGCGCCTCCGCGCAGGTGATGCAGTGATGATGTGCGTGCATGTTCGCGTCTGTGCTATGTGCGGCGACCAGCGGTGTGCTTCAGATCCTATTTCGGTACAGGCGCACATGCACACCAACGCAACCCTTTCGTCTGCCAACAGCCGTCTTCTGCCTTATCTCTGCGGTCGCCCCTTTCATGGCATGTCTGCCCCGCCCCGCCCCGCTCTCTTTCTCACTCGTGACTGCGTCTCGCCGTTCCTGTCTTCGTTCTTTGTGTACCGCGACCATCGCGTTCACACTGCGCTGCACGAACACGTGCACATGCCCGCCACCACACGCATGCGCGCACATGTACAAGACGCCACTCCTACACGGAAATCATTTTCACAACTTTCACCTCCATACGCCCTTAACACCACCACCCGTCGCCTACCTCCTTGCCATCCATCGCCCTTCAAGGAGGCTTCACACCTCCTCCTCCCTTGTTGTCGCTTCGCATTGCCGGGCGGTGCGCGTGCGCCCCCCCCCCCCCCGGCGAGTGGATCCCCGTGCTCGCTTACCTGGGAATCGACGCCCTCCCTCGTGGTCACCTTATCTGCAAGAATCGCGTTGGTGCGCGGACGATTGCCAGCGCGGCATCGAAGCACTATCGCTGCTCTCTCGACGCGAGAGCAAACGGAGAGGCTGAAGAGGATACAGCGCTCGCGCCGGACCTCCAGTGAGACACCGCCGCGTAAAGGAGAACGTTCGAAAAGCGACAACGGGAGGGCGGACGTGGCACGGTGCACCAATAACAGAGAGGCGCACTGCCGCCAACGCAACGGGGCGGCGACGTGGGCTTTGTAGCGACCGAAGGACGGCGGGCGTTTACGAGGAAGGCGCCCCCCAAAAAAAAGAAGTGAGGGGAAGAATTTGTGTCCTCTGCTTATCGAGCCTTCTTCGTCGCTTGCTGCTGCGCTGGTGCGTGTGTGTCTGTGCAAGCAAGGCTTCTCCTCTCTTGTCTAATCTACCCATCCACTTACCCAGTCAGGAGACCTCCTCCTTCCAGCTAACACGTGCGAGGGAAGCACAGGAAGGCGTTATCGAATCTGCTGAGAAGCAACAGCAGTGTCAGCCACAGCACACGACAGGAAGGCAGGGCGGAAGCAGGCGTGTGTGACTTTACACGTGTCCTGTTATTGCCCCTCTTCTCTTCCTCTGATCGTCTGAACTCCTTGCGCTTTCGTGCTTCCTTGCGGACAACGGGATTTTTGGCGACACACCAGCGCGCACACGAGGAGGTGATAGGGAAGGAGGGAAAAAAGAGTGGAGGTGCGTGTGTGTGTGTGTGTGCTTGTGTGAGGCGGGGGGCGTACGTTGCCCAGCGGAAGCGGAACGAAGGGGCGAGAACCGACGAAAGCAACGTCTTTTGAGTAGGGAGCAGCAGACCTGCGCAGACGCCCAGTCTGACCTGTGTGTGTGTGTGTGTGTAAGTGTGCGCCTTCTGCGTGTGGCTGCGAGGCACACTTTGCCACCACCCCACCACCCCATCCCACCCCTGCTCTGGTATTTGCGGTATTCGTTCCTCCGTTGTCTCCCCATCCTCCTCCCTCCTCCCTCCTCCCTCCGCCTTCTCTCCTCCTTGTCCTGCTTGCCTTCGCTGTCAGCCAGGCAAAGAAAGGCCACGTGGAAGGGGCTTGCCGTGCTCTAGCTGTTGCGTGCTTGATTGGCTCCTCGTTTGGGGCGCGTGCTCCTCATTTTGTGTGTGGGGACGCGGGACTCTCTTTTTTTTTTTCTACTTCTTCTTACCCACCTAACGACACCACTCCAGAAGCCGCACCCCACGCGTTGTGCTTTGCTACACGCACACACATACATACATATATATATGTGTGTGTGTGTACATAATATTATATATATATATATATATATATGTATGTGTGTATACATACATCTTGTGTGTGCGTGTGTGTGTTTGAGTGTGTCTGTGAGGGATCGACGCAGTTGTCATAATCGTGACAGCGCTGGCAAAGAGTTACAACGGGAGACACACACACACAGACAGAGAGACAGACAGAGATAGACACAGAGACACGCAGAGGGGTGGGGAAGTGCCCGACATACGCTTCTGACGTTTGCCAGTGCTACTCTCCTGCTTTCCGAATCTCTCTCTCTCTCTCTCTTTATTGAGCGCTCTTGGTTTCTCTTGCCTCAGCAGCGTGTCCTGGCGGCTGAGTCCTTCCTTGCTGATCACACGTCGATCCACCAACGGAGGCAACGAGCGGTTAACGGAAACGACAACCGCAAGAAGCGCGAGGAAGCACAGGTCTGCTTTTTTTTTCCTGCGCCAACCTCGTTTACGAGACCGCGTGCACGAGCCCCTACAAGGGGGATCCGCATCACGACTGTCACCGTAAACGACTGTGTAGGATTGCGTACCTTCTGTTGTGTTTGTCTTCCTGCCTTTTTTTTTTAGATCCTTGATGTTCTCGTCGCCTTCCCCCTCCCCTTGCTCTATTTCTTCTTGTGTGCTCTACCACGTCACGCAATTTCTTGCGCGCTCTGTCTGTCTCTCTCTCTCTCGGCCAACATCGATTCGTGCAAGCTCGCACGCTTTCTCTCTGTGTTTCCGTCGCTTCCCTGTGAGACGTTTGTGTTGGGGGCGTGCACGTGCGCATATTCTTGGCGGCATCGTGTACTACTTGCACGCGCGCGTGTGTGTGTGTGTGTTCGTGTTCGTGTTCGTTTTCTTTATTTGTTCGCTGCACGCGCACGCCCTCACGAGCTTCCACCTCTGCGTGTCCTTCCTTGTGTTGGTTCTCGTCCCCCGTGGTGGCACATTTCTTCGCTCGCTCTCGCTTCTTCTTTGGGCTCGTGTGCGCTTCCCTTCTCTGCCACGGAGTCCCCCCCCCCTCCAGCGGAGCCCTCCCCACCCACACTCTCGATCCCCCTCACCTTACTATTCTCTCTCCCTCTCTCTCGGTGTTCTCTTTCTCGAGCTCCTTCTTGTTGTGCCGCCGCGCGCAAGCGCCTCTGCGCGAGGGAGAGAGTTGCTCGCATGACTTTTACGACTTCCTGGAATTTTGATGATACATACAGTCCTCTCTCTTTTTTCTTCGAATATATGTATGACGGCGTTTTCTTCCCAACTCGTCCTCCCTTTGGTTGGCCCTCTGCATCAGCCCCGACGCCCCCTTCTCTGCCCCTGCCCGTACGGCTCACCATTTGCGGACACCGTCAGAGGTTGGGCTTCGTTATTTATTATTTCTCACCCCCTCGCGTGTGCGCTGCCAAACTCATCGCCATCTTTGCGTCTGTTATCTTCTGCGCACCTTCATGTGTGCGTGTGCGTGTGTGTTCTCCTTTTCGATTGAAGTAGTTCTGAAATATCGTCGTTGTGCCACCTTCATCTCCACATATCGCGAGCGCGCGCGCTACTCTGCGACTCACGACGTCTGTGTGTGCGCCCTTCCCCCCTCCCCCCTCTCCGCAGGTTTTCCTCGTGCTCCCCCTCTTGTTTTTTTTTTTTGGTGGTGCTCGTTGTGTAGCGTCTTCTCTATTGTCTTGCTGGAGCCGCGCGTGCGCGCGCCAGTGCAGAGGCGTACACTACAGGTCAGGCACCTTCCTCTGCTCCTTGCCTTTCCCTTCGTCCCAGATTCGCATGTGATCCCGTCTATGCAGGCGCGTACGCGTGCGCATGTGCTTTCCACCATCGCCTGTCTCCTGCTGCGCTGCTGGCCACCCGTGAGGACACCGTCAGGAAAGGGCGCCATTCGTTTTTTTCTTCTTGCGTTTTTTCGAACGGTGGGGAGCGTTATCTGGGGTGCGCGCTTGCTGTCTGGTCAACTCGCTGCATCCTCCCCATCTTTCCGGGCGACTGCGTTGGCGCTTCCCTTCATGGGTCTGCTGCTGCTTTTGTCCTGTGGTGGAGTGTCTCGCCGTCTGCTGGCCTTTTCTGCGGCACCATCACGACGACCACCGGCCTCCCTGCCAAAGTGATCGCGTCCTCCTCGCCAACCCGTTCTTGCTGTTCGTGTGTGTGTCTGTGTCGGCGGCGGCGAAAGTGTGCGCGCCGTTCATCATCTTGGTCCTCATCGCCGCGGCTGTCGTGCTCGCGCGGCGTTTCCCTTTTTATTTTTTGCACTTTTCCCCGTGGCCGCAGCGTGTGTGGCAGCCTTGTCCAACGCTGCCCTCATCTGGGCGGCGGCTCTCTACAGCAGCTTACTTCGTCTGCTGAGGCTTCTCTCTTGTCGGCGTGCGTGCGTGGGTGGGTGAGGCCGTCTTTGCCAGCGGACCCGTTCACCTCCTACACATATTCCTTCCTTCCTCTCATGTCCGCTCCAGTGTCTCGATGGGGGTGCCGCGCGCTGGTGTGCGTGGCGTCTGCGGCACTGGCACTCGCGCTGCTCATGCCGGCAGCGAGTGGCTTCGTCGATGCTGGTGGTGCGGCATCGATCACGGTGACGATGACTCCGTCGCTGCCGCTGCTCGACGTGCCGTTCCACGCGGACGTGGCGGGGGTCGGCAAGGGGCACAGCGTGTTCGTCTCCCGCGAGAGCAACTGCAGCAGTGCCTCGAAGGTGACGCCGGTGTGCACCCTTGGGAACGCGGTGGCCGGCGTCAGCTTTGTGAACGGAACGTGCGTGTTCACGGTGACGAGCAAGGCGCTGGGCGTGGACTTGAAGAAGCCCCGCCCCAGAGTCCCTGCGCTGTACTGGTGCAGCAGCGCTCATCCCGGCGCCTCTGTGGCTCCCCTGCACATGAACGTGGTGACGATGTCTCGCCCATTTATATTTGTCGATGTCGAGACCACATTGCATCTCAACGAGGCTACGCCCATCGGCACTACAATCGGCTTTTACGTGATTAGCACCTGCGTTACACCGTTGACGATCCCCGAGTATCTCACCGTCTCTGCTACACACACGATATTACTCAGAGCAACTGGTGCGGTGCCCATGTACGTCTGCGCCACGATCCCCACCGTCTCGGGGACCACGACGAGGCTGGCGCTTCGAGGAGTCCTTGCAGGCGCGCCAGTCTATACTGTGCAGCCTTCTCAAGGGGTGCGCCATCGCACCATATGGATGGCATCAACAGTCGAGGGCATTGGGAAGGTCACGCTTTCTCGTGACAGTGACTGTAACACACTGGTGCAGCCCCCACACCTCGCCACGCTAAGCGAGCGCTTCAGCTTCCGCATCGATGCTCCGGCGGGCGTCTATTACTTCTGTGCAGCCACGAGAATCAACACTTACACCCCCTCGTCGAACACGTTTACGGTGGAGGAGTACGATGTGCGGCCGCACACGATGTACGCGGCCCGTGAGACTCCGCTAACTTACGGCCTGAGTGCTGCTGGCCGTGACACGGAGCTGGAGATGGCGTTGTCGACGACGATGGACTGCATTAGCGGCGCGCTTGTGGTCGGGTGGGGGACGTCGATGACGTGGACCGTGCCGAACGCTGGCATGTACTACGCATGCGTGCGGGACCGCGGCGTGGAGAGCACTGCCGCGTACACGAGCGCGATCACTGTGACCGACGTGCCGACGCTGAAGTTCTCGCCCAATGAAGCGATAGTGGGACTTCCGATAACGGCGACTCTCAAACACGCTAACGCGACGGAGGCAGAGTTCAATGTGATGCTCTCGCACAGCCTCGACTGCCTCAACATCTTCGCCACCGCTCGGAAGCCCACCGGGACTACCATGGTAACATTCGCCACCGTCAGCATGCAAGAAGACAAGGTGACGTACTGCGTGTCCAACCCTCTGGAACCCAACGAGGACTCACATACCGTAAACTACGTGCTTGGCACACTGCGCACACGAGCCTACCGTGTGGGCCACGGCGCACTGCGCATGAACTCGACACTGCACTTGGTCCTAGACAGCGAGGTGCTGCTTCCTAGCAGGACCGTTGTGGTGCTTGTGCCAGAAGCCGTCAAGCACTCCTGCGCCGGCTCGATGATGGCTGCAGACGCGATTGGTGAAGGGAGTGGACTGATGAGATTCACTGTGTCGGGTGTGGCGGCGGTACTGTCACCAGTGGTGTTCCCCACAGGAGGTATGTGGCTCATGTGCCTCCAGTTCAGCGATCAACGCCAGCTCGAATACCTGGACTTGCGTAGGTTTTGGATCTACGGAACAACGGCGCAGGTTTCACAGGACCTCGTCCTCGCCAACGTCAACACACTGGTGCGTGTTTCGGGACTTGAGTCGGATCACAGTGTCATGGTGACGTCCAGCAGCACATGCAGTTCATTCATGGAGTTGGCTGGTAAGGGTATTGCGAAGAACGGCGACGTGACACTGGACGTGCAGTCAGCTTCGGCTGGGCAGCTGCTTGTGTGCTTCGCGTATCCTGCTGAATCGGAGTCTCCATCTACGAAGGTCGAACTTGATTACGCTCCTATCGGCGAGCTTCAGAGCGTAGCCGCTCGTGTGTATCCAAACATCGCTTACGTGAACGAGACGACCACGCTGAGCTTCGCCGGGATCGGCGGCATGCCGCTGACAGGCTACTTCGCTTGGTTTCTGCCCCATGCGACGTCCTGCAGCGAGCCCAACGCGACGGTGTTGGGCTCCCGACTGAAGGGGCCGGACGAGACGTCGACCGTTTCGTACGGGACGGTGAGTAGCGGCGCGCTGGAGCGGGGAACCATGTACCGCGTGTGCGTGGGGCGATCCTTAGGCGACGGCTACTGCGATGCCGGCGTTGTGGTGGCGATGGAGGTGCCGTCTGTGTCGACGGACCCACTTGTGCCGGTGCGCGGGCTGCCGGTGCGGCTGCAGCTGCCGCAGAGCTTCACGAACACTGCTGGTGTGACGCTCTACGTGGTGGTGGGCGGCAACGTGAGCTGCAGCGGCAACCTGAGCGAGACCACTGTGTACGGGAGCGGCTCTGTGGATCGTTCGAGTGGCGCTGCGTCCGCGTTCGTTGCGCCTGCGCGCACGAGCCGCGTGGACGCGGTGCGCGTGTGCGTTGGGTCGAGGGACAGCCTTGTGCCGGGCAGCCTCGGGTACGTGCACGGCGCGACGCTGCAGCTGGAGCAGTTCCACACGTCGATGGCGTACCTGCAGCGCGGCGTGCCGAACGTGCTGTCTGCTGCGCCGATGGCCGCGACTGGGTCGCTGTACGTTGTTGCGTGCAGCGGGGAGGAGTGCGACGCTGACAACGCCGACAGCGTGTGCCGCGCGAAGATGTCGCAGGGCGCGGTGAGCTCTGCGACGACTGCGCTGTATGCGCCGCTGGGGCGGTGCCTGCTGTGCCAGCGCGTGACGGTGGGCACTGTGACGTGGGTGGTCGGCTCGGACACGACGGTGGAGGTGGTGGAGCCGTTCCAGATGAGCCTCTCCGTAGACCCCTCTGCAATCCGCGCGTACGTGCCGTTCAGAGCGACCGTAACCGGCGGCCCTGGCGGTGCTGCGGTGAAGAAGACGGTGGTGGTGCAGCCCGCCTCTACACTGTGCGGCGAAACCGCGGCTGAGTCACAAGATCTCCTGCTGGAGGGTGGAAGCGCAGACGTCCTCATCACGAACATTAGGGCAGGCAAGAAGATACGGTTCTGCACTTCCTCACCCCTGTTCAGCAGCGTAAGCGTCCTGACTGGCACGCTGCAGCACTACATGACGCCTGCAGCTGTGATGGGCGACCGCGCGACGACGCTGACGTCTGGCGGCGTGACGGGTGGTGCCACTGCTTTGCTGTCGCGCACGGCGGACTGCCTCAGCGTTGTGGCTGGGGGCGGCGCTGCGATGATCGTGGGCTCGAGGGTGACGTTCACGGTTGCGTCGTGCGGCGCGAACGGCGCGCTGGCGTCGCTGTACTACTGCGAGGCTGTGAGCGGCGGCGCGTACGCGTCCCGCGGGACCGTGGGGCTGCTGCGCTCGAGCGGGTGCAGCGGCGGCGCGGCTGCAAGCATTGCTGATGTGCTCGCGGCGCCTGGCGCTGCGATCGGCAGCTTCGGGATCGACACGGCATACCTGGCGAGGCCACGGTTGTCTGCATCGTCGGACTGCGGCGTGCTGCTGGACGCGGCTGTCGCGCGCGTTGGGTACGCGCCCGGCGCCGGGGAGAGCGCTGCGTTCCACGTGTGCGCGGTGCTTGTGGGCGACGCGAGCGTGACGTTCACGACGGCGCTCCCGACGCTGCGCGTTGCGAACTGGGCCGTGTCGCCGACTGCCGCTGTGAGCCGGTACAACGCGACGCTTGGCGCTGCCGCTGCCACTGCGGTGCGCGTGAACTACGCGACGCCGTCGAGCGAGACGTTCCTGAGCACTGCGAGCGACTGCAGCGTGCGGACGGCGAGTGCAGCGGGGCTGAGCGGGTCGTCGAAGACTGCGACGTACAGCACGACTGGCGTGCGCGGGCTTGTGTACGTGTGCACCGTTGCGCCGCTTGGCGGGAGGACGCTTGCTGTTGCGGAGTTCCTGTCCGTGACGCCGCCTGCTGTGCTGCGCGTGTCGCCTGCTGTTGTGCGCGGTGGCGAGTACAGCGCGACGCTGGTGGTGGACGGTGCGCCGCCGCTGTACTCGATGGTGCCGGGGGTGGACAGCGGGTACACGCACAGCGGCTACTACACGAGCACGAGCCGCAATGTGTACCTGTCCGGCGACGCGTGCTCGAGCGTGCTGGCGGGGACGAGCGCGGCGACCGTGGCGCCGAGCGGCAGCGTATCGTTTGCGACGGCGGGCATCGCGGCGAGCGTGAGCGCTGTGTGGCTGTGCGCGGTGACGGCTGCGGGGCCCGCGGCTGTGCTGGCGGACGTGGCCGTTGCGCCTGGGAAGGTGTACCCGACGACAATGGTGTCTGGCGCACTGGGCGTGGCGGTGTTCATACCGAGCCTGAAGAGCACCGCGTTCCAGCTGAGCGCGTCTGCGAGCGGGTGCGGGTCTGCTGCCGGGATGCCGCGCTTCACAACGGACGCGGAGGGCTACGGCGCTGTGGACCTTGTGGGCGGCAACGGCGGCGCACTTGCGGCGGGGACGTACACGGTGTGCTACGGCGGTGCAGCGGGGCGCGCTGCTATGGCGCTGGAGCCCGTGGAGCTTGTGCGCGCGTCGTACTTCGACGTGCGCGGGACGACGTTCGTTGTCGGCGTGGCGAGCCGGATGTCGCTGCTGCAGGACTTGACTGCTGGTGCGCTTGTGCCCGGGTTCAGCACTACGCGCGACTGCACGTCTGTGTCGAGCGAGCACGGCGCGTGGGCTGCTGTGACGAGCACGTCTGTGTCTGTGACTGCGACGAGCGTGTACACTGATGGGCTGTACCTGTGCGCGCGTGCGCCTGTGAACGGGACACTTGTGGCGGTGCCCGGGCAGTGGTCTGGGCCGCGGAGCGTGCAGTTCGTTGCGTCGACGATGCAGCTGCCGTCGGGTGGGTGGGACGCGTGCACGACGTACACGGTGAACGAGTGCTACCCGCCGGGCGCGCGCGCGAGCGGGGCGACGTCGGTGGTTGCTGTTGTGCATGGGGACTGCTGCAGCGAGTCGAGCCGGAGCGCGGTTGTCGGGAAGGCGAGCATGGCGAGCGGGACGTGTGAGCTGACGCTGGACTACGACAAGGTGTCCGCGTACCCCGCGGGGTCGACGTACCACGTGTGCGTGTGGGACAGCGCGGACGACTCTGTGTGCACAACGGTGGGCGAGGCGCGCGTGAGCACGGACTGCACGCGCGCCGGCGGTGGCGGTGGCCGGGGGCTGAGCCGTGGCGCGGTGGCGGGGATCGCCGTGTTTGGTGTTCTTGTGTGTGGTGGTCTTGTCTGGTTAGTGCTGTGGAAGTTATGGTGCCCTCGGGACGATGACGAGGAGGCGGCGGAGAGGTACGAGCAGGTCGCTGTGGAGCCTGGGGCGGTGGTGAAGCTGCGCGGGTGCGTTGCCGCGGAGGTGCACTGGCGCAGTGATTCGACGGAGGCCTCGTTTCGAAGTGCGAGTGGCTCCTTCACCTCTGTGGTGAGCGATTGGCCACCGCAGTTGAACCCGCTGCTGCTGAATGCCGCATACCGCAGCGGAACGGCGCTGCTGCCAGATGAACTACCCATTGTCCCCGTTACCGTGGACGAGAAAATCAGAAGCCTGCCAAAGCTGGAATGGGAGCACCGCCGGCGCCTCGCTGCTCGCGAAGCGGAGGCGCGGCGTGTGGTGCGGTGGCGGTTCGAGGAGGGCTTGCAGGAGGTGGAAGCGAAGTTGGCCACTCTCTGCACGGCGCAGAGCGACGCGGAGGGTGAGGAGGAGGATCGAAGGGGGCTTGCTTAAAGCGGCAACGCCTGTGCGTGTGTGTTCGAGAGTGGCTTCTGCAGGCGGCGGTATGCGTGCAGGCGGAGAGCAGAATAGCGGTGCCGGGCGGCTCTCTCGTAACACCTCTCTCCTTCCCCCCTTTCGTTGTCTGCGTGCTGGGGCATGCGTCTGAGGGGCGGAGGCCATGACGTGCTGCGCGGTTCCATTTGTGTGCTCGCTGCGCATGTGAGCTGCCCCCTTCTGTGGGTCTTTTCTAGCGCCTCGTTTGGCGTTCCCTAGCAGGCCTTGACGGCATGGGGCGTACCTCTCCTTCTCCTCCGCCCTCCTCTGCCCTCGCCGTCCTCTCTGTCACCCACAGACACGGACGCGCCTGCCGTCAAGTGAGGGCACATGAAGGTGGAGAAGCAATCTCTCACTGCGTGCTTGTGCACGCCTTGGACCGCGTAGCGGACGTGTCATCTCGTTTTCCAAGGAGCGACGTGCTCACTCTGAGTGATCCCCCATCTCTGCACCTCTGCACCTCTCTCCCCCCTCGTGCCACTCGCCTGTGAGCGCTTTCTGCCTCGAGGCCGACAGGGTTTCGACGAATTACTGTACGGCTGCTTCTTCGTCTGGCCAAACCGAGTCCGGCGTGGGGGCGGTGAAACACCTCGCAAAGTGCGGTGTGTGCATCTGCGTGCGTGTGCACGGACGCTTTCACGCATGCGCGTGTGTGTGTGTGTGCATGGCGGCGCTGTGCGCTTCTATATATTTTTTTCTGTGAGTGCCGTTTTCATTAAAGCGAGCGCCACCGACAAGCGTTGGAACAATAAAGAGTGAATCCTCGAGTGAGAAGACAAGTGCGGCACGCCACCTCTGCTCCTGCGGCGATGTGGCTGCGTGGCTCTCTCCTCTTGCGTCGGCGCTGCTACGCACCGCTGTAGAGTAGGAATGCACCTGTGCGTCTACCCACATGCCCCCTCCACACCGAACTGCACTTGATATACAGCTCAGGGGGGGCAGGGATGCCCCTAACGAACACGCTTGCCGGCACTGCTCTTGGCTTCTCTGGGATCCGCTTCATGCGGCTGCCCTTTCCCGCTTCCCGCTTCACTGCCTGCGGCCGCTGATAGCCACCACAATAGCGCGTCAAGTGGCTGTCTGTCTCCACTTGGAGGCGCACGTGCATGCTCATCAATGGCATTGCTCTCTTTCCCCCTCCCTCCACTTTTCACCTCACCGCGCACCCCTCTCCTCCCCCTTCCTTCCTTCCTTCCCCATGCCAGTGCTCGGATTTCGCCTCTTCCCTCTGCCCCACCACGCGACACGCACATACGACTTTCCCCCACAAAAGATTTACGCGCTCTCTTGCTTTGCACGTGTCACCCGCGTGTGACTACACGCCCGCTCATAAGGAAGGGAACCCTCCCCCCCTCCCCTTGCGCACCAACCCCATTCCCACATACGCGCGCCCCTCTGCCTGTTCGGTGTAGTGTCTGCAAATTTTTTCTGATCTTCTGGTTGTATCGGTGCTCGTGTGAGCTCTTCTGTCGACGACACCACGGCCTAGCGTGAACAAGCAAGTGTAGGCCAGTGTGCGCTGGCGTGGCGGTTTACAATCATAGGGGAACGAAGTCGTGAGGGTCGGCCACGCGTGCAAGCGTGTGTGCGTGTGCGTGTGTGCGTGTGTGCCCCTCTGCAACTCGAGGCAGCACCACCGCAACCCGCCCACCTCTTCTCTCTCTCTCTTCTTGCGCTCTCCATCAGTGTCTCCCGCTTCTCACTGCTCGCACACACCTCTTCTCCAAGTATTCACAAGCGAGCGCATCCTGCGTATCCGCGAGTGCGTCACTGCACCCCTTCGCCTCCAGTTTACTTGCTTTATCGACGTTACTCGGTCTCGCGCTCCGATCGTGCGGGACTCCACCGGCCCACCGCTGCGGCGAGTGCATCATCTGCGTACGCTGTGCTCTGTTTTTATTCTCATTCCTTTCCCTCTCTTGACACACACACGCAAATACACACACACACAGACACACACACAGACGCCCTCCACCGGGCATCCACCAATCTAATTATCCAGCTCTCCAGCCCCCCCCCTCCCTCCCCCCGCTTCGTGTCCCTCTGTGGCTCTGACAAACACGTACGGAATCTTATTGCCAATATCGTCTCTACTTCTTCATTTTTCGTACGGCTTCCCGATAGTTGCGTGCTCGGTGTCTGCGTGTGCCAGTGCGCACCTCTGTCTCGGTGCCTAGGACTGCTCCTGTGTACTGCACTCTCCTGCGTATCGGCGGTGCACTGGGGCCGGTGTGGACTTTGTGTTTCTGCGGCATCCTCTGCGATGCATCTTTTCACTGTGCTGAGCTCTTTTACGTTTTGTGGCCCTTCCTCTGCGTGCACTCTCGCTCTCCCTTCTCGCCCTTCGAGTTGAGTGCACTTTGCATCCTGCCCGCGTGCGTGTGTGCCTGCCTCTCGCCCTCCGTCGCTCTGCCGCTTCTCTGGGCTGCGGCTGCTGTAGTGGCTGTCGGTGTATCGGCGCTTCACACACGCACCCGTCTCCCCCTGTCCTCCGCCCCATACAAGCTTTCACGTCTGTGCCGGTGCAGCCCATCAGATTTTGTTTGCCTATACAAGTATACACAGATTTATACTCCTCCATTTCAGCATACATGCCTTTGCTGTTGCGTGCGTGTGTGCCCTGTCTTCATTGCTTCTCTCTCTGTGGAGCTCCTTCAGCCTTGTTAATACCCTGCCCCCCCTCTCTCTATGATGTGTGTGTGTGCGTGTGTGCCCTTGCGCGTCTATCGTTTTTTTTCACTGCTGTGACTCTTCCTGTTATTCGTTTCTGTGAAGCCCATTGTGTCGGCAGCTGCTTGCTTGGCGGTGTATGTGCATCCGTGCCTCCCACCCTCATCTGCCGCTGTGCTTCTGCCGTTCAGCTGTATTTGTTTTTTTATTTTATTTTCTTGCGTGCGTAGCTGCCCGTCTCCCACTCTGTGGCGCTCGTCTCCCCACCATTGCCGCACGGCGCCCTCCTCGAAATTCACTCGCCCACCAGTGCGGAGCTCATCTCGCACATCCTTTTTTGTGCTCTTGACTACCTGTCCTTGCATCGCACCGTGCTCACGTGCGCAGCCGACGCGTGTGGCGGGAGACTGTAGTGTCTGCATCTGGTCGAGAGCCCGTCTGCTTGCGCTGTCGCTGATACTCGTCCCTGCCCACACCCTTCCAGGTCTTACACGCACCAGCAGCTACGCAAACAGCTGCATCACCTGCTCTCCTTTCGCTCGTGGTGTATTTCTTGAATCTTTCTCGCTCCTCGTCGGCCTCCCATCTGACGGCTGCGACGTTGCTTTTCTGAGGGATGAAGAAGCGGACGTCGGCATGGCGCGCGCTGGTGTGCGTGGCGTCTGCGGCACTGGCACTCGCGCTGCTCATGCCGGCAGCGAGTGGCTTCGTCGATGCTGGTGGTGCGGCATCGATCACGGTGACGATGACTCCGTCGCTGCCGCTGCTCGACGTGCCGTTCCACGCGGACGTGGCGGGGGTCGGCAAGGGGCAGAGCGTGTTCGTCTCCCGTGAGAGCCACTGCAGCAGTGCCTCGAAGGTGACGCCGGTGTGCACCCTTGGGAACGCGGTGACCGGCGTCAGCTTTGTGAACGGGACGTGCGTGTTCACGGTGACGAGCGAGGCGCTGGGCGTGGACTTGACGAAGTCCCGTCGCACGGTCCCTGCGCTGTACTGGTGCAGCAGCGCTCATCCCGGCGCCTCTGTGGCTCCCCTGCACATGAACGTGGTGAGCACAACGCCTCTGTTTTTCTACAAAGGGGAATACAACGAGCTCACCTTTAACGACGCCACGCCTCTGGGAAGCATTGTTAGTTGGTCCATGTCTCCTGACTGCGACTTTGTTTTGCCGAACTACGTGAATAAGGTGCTGAGCAGCAGCCGCGTGCTGGGTCTGAGCTACTCCGGCGATATAGTGTACATCTGCGCCTCGATCCCCACCGTCACTGGGAGCAAGACAACCACAGCCATCCGTGCAAGTGTCGTAGGAACTGCTCTCTACACCATCAGCCCGACGCGTGGGGTGCGCCACCGCACCATCAGCATGAGGCCAACGGTAGCGGAATCGAATGCAGTGGTTTCTGTGTCACGTGACCCGTACTGCGCAACACTTGAGCAGCCAGCGAGGTTGTACACTGTCTTAACATCCTTCGACTTCGTCTGGAACGTTTCTGCGGGCGTCTATTACTTCTGCGCAGCCACGACCATCAACACTTACACCCCCTCGTCGAACACCTTTACGGTGGAGGAGTACGATGTGCGGCCGCACACGATGTACGCGGCCCGTGAGACTCCGCTAACCTACGGCCTGAGTGCTGCTGGCCGTGACATGGAGCTGGAGATGGCGTTGTCGACGACGATGGACTGCATTAGCGGCGCGCTTGTGGTCGGGTGGGGGACGTCGATGACGTGGACCGTGTCGAAGGCTGGCACGTACTACGCATGCGTGCGGGACCGCGGCGTGGCGAGCACTGCCGGGTACACGAGCGCGATCACTGTGACCGACGTGCCGACGCTGAGGTTCTCGCTGTCGCCTGCGGTAGTGGGGTTGCCAGTCAATGCGACGGTTAGCCACGCACTCAGCAGGAAGGCGGTGTTCAGCGTGCGCGTGTCGAAGGATGGGACGTGCGGCTCGGTGGGTGTGACCGGTATGACGTCCCTCGAGAGCGCGATTGCGACGCTACGGGTGCCGCGTGGGATGCCGGAGAGCGTGACGTACTGTGTGTCCAACCCTCTGATGGACGACGACGGCGCCGTCGCACTCGATGGCGGTACGGTGTACTACGCGCTGGGAGCGCTGCGCACACGAGCCTACCGTGTGGGCCACGGCGCACTGCTCACGAACACGCCGATGACAGTTGCCCTGGACAGCGAGGTGGTCTTTCCCACCGGAACAGCTGTGGTGCTTGTGCTGCGGGATGGGGCAGAGGGCACTTGCCAGGCGTCAATGGCGGCCGCCGGCGCTTCTTACACGGGCGGCTTACTGACGTTTTATGTGGCCGGCGCGTCGGCAGCGCTCTCGCCAGTGATATTCACGTCGCCGGGCGCATGGCTTGTGTGCGTCCGGGACAGTGTCGGGGGCAATGCGGGCTACAGCGACGTGGCACAACTGGAGGTGTACCGTGACGCGGCTGTTTTGTCGATCGACACGGTGCTGATCGGCGTAAGGGTAGACGTCGTGGTGTCGCATGTGCCGCCGCAGGCACCGGTGCGGGTGACTCCAAGCAAGACTTGCAACACGACGACAAAACCTCTGAGTGACGGCACGACAAACCTCAGCGGTGCGCTGACGCTGAAGGTGCAGTCAGCTTCGGCTGAGCAGCTGCTTGTGTGCGTGGGGTACCCCACAGCGTCGAAGTCGTCGGCGACGGATATTGGCCTTGAATATGCCCCTGTTGGAACGCTGCGGAGCGCGAAAGCGCGTGTGTATCCAAACATCGCTTACGTGAACGAGACGACCACACTGAGCTTCGCCGGGATCGGCGGCATGTCGCTGACAGGCTACTTCGCTTGGTTTCTGCCCCATGCGACGTCCTGCAGCGAGCCCGACACGAGGGTGTTGAGGTCTCCACTGAAGGGGCCGGACGAGACGTCGACCGTGTCGTACGGGACGGTGAGTAGCGGCGCGCTGGAGCGGGGAACCATGTACCGCGTGTGCGTGGGGCGATTCCTAGGCGACGGCTACTGCGACGCCGGCGTTGTGGTCGCGATGGAGGTGCCGTCTGTGTCGACGGACCCACTTGTGCCGGTGCGCGGGCTGCCGGTGCGGCTGCAGCTGCCGCAGAGCTTCACGAACACTGCTGGTGTGACGCTCTACGTGGTGGTGGGCGGCAACGTGAGCTGCAGCGGCAACCTGAGCGAGACCACTGTGTACGGGAGCGGCTCTGTGGATCGTTCGAGTGGCGCTG
The DNA here is from genome assembly GCA_033953505.1 of Leishmania tarentolae. Taxonomy (NCBI): domain Eukaryota; phylum Euglenozoa; class Kinetoplastea; order Trypanosomatida; family Trypanosomatidae; genus Leishmania; species Leishmania tarentolae. Next base: position 412,142 of record CP119831.1, read on the forward strand.
CGTCCGCGTTCGTTGCGCCTGCGCGCACGAGCCGCGTGGACGCGGTGCGCGTGTGCGTTGGGTCGAGGGACAGCCTTGTGCCGGGCAGCCTCGGGTACGTGCACGGCGCGACGCTGCAGCTGGAGCAGTTCCACACGTCGATGGCGTACCTGCAGCGCGGCGTGCCGAACGTGCTGTCTGCTGCGCCGATGGCCGCGACTGGGTCGCTGTACGTTGTTGCGTGCAGCGGGGAGGAGTGCGACGCTGACAACGCCGACAGCGTGTGCCGCGCGAAGATGTCGCAGGGCGCGGTGAGCTCTGCGACGACTGCGCTGTATGCGCCGCTGGGGCGGTGCCTGCTGTGCCAGCGCGTGACGGTGGGCACTGTGACGTGGGTGGTCGGCTCGGACACGACGGTGGAGGTGGTGGAGCCGTTCCAGATGAGCCTCTCCGTAGACCCCTCTGCAATCCGCGCGTACGTGCCGTTCAGAGCGACCGTAACCGGCGGCCCTGGCGGTGCTGCGGTGAAGAAGACGGTGGTGGTGCAGCCCGCCTCTACACTGTGCGGCGAAACCGCGGCTGAGTCACAGAGCTTTGTGATGGGCAGAGACCCCACGGAGTTGGTCATCACAGACATCGCGCCGGTGCAGGAGATCCGCTTCTGCGTGCAAGCGTCCCCTGCTGACAGCTTCGAGGTGCTGACTGGCACGCTGCAGCACTACATGACGCCTGCAGCTGTGATGGGCGACCGCGCGACGACGCTGACGTCTGGCGGCGTGACGGGTGGTGCCACTGCTTTGCTGTCGCGCACGGCGGACTGCCTCAGCGTCGTGGCTGGGGGCGGCGCTGCGGCGATCGTGGGCTCGAGGGTGACGTTCACGGTTGCGTCGTGCGGCGCGAACGGCGCGCTGGCGTCGCTGTACTACTGCGAGGCTGTGGGCGGCGGCGCGTACGCGTCCCGCGGGACCGTGGGGCTGCTGCGCTCGAGCGGGTACAGCGGCGGCGCGGCTGCGAGCATTGCTGATGTGCTCGCGGCGCCTGGCGCTGCGATCGGCAGCTTCGGGATCGACACGGCATACCTGGCGAGGCCACGGTTGTCTGCGTCGTCGGACTGCGGCGTGCTGCTGGACGCGGCTGTCGCGCGCGTTGGGTACGCGCCCGGCGCCGGGGAGAGCGCTGCGTTCCACGTGTGCGCGGTGCTTGTGGGCGACGCGAGCGTGACGTTCACGACGGCGCTCCCGACGCTGCGCGTTGCGAACTGGGCCGTGTCGCCGACTGCCGCTGTGAGCCGGTACAACGCGACGCTTGGCGCTGCCGCTGCCACTGCGGTGCGCGTGAACTACGCGACGCCGTCGAGCGAGACGTTCCTGAGCACTGCGAGCGACTGCAGCGTGCGGACGGCGAGTGCAGCGGGGCTGAGCGGGTCGTCGAAGACTGCGACGTACAGCACGACTGGCGTGCGCGGGCTTGTGTACGTGTGCACCGTTGCGCCGCTTGGCGGGAGGACGCTTGCTGTTGCGGAGTTCCTGTCCGTGACGCCGCCTGCTGTGCTGCGCGTGTCGCCTGCTGTTGTGCGCGGTGGCGAGTACAGCGCGACGCTGGTGGTGGACGGTGCGCCGCCGCTGTACTCGATGGTGCCGGGGGTGGACAGCGGGTACACGCACAGCGGCTACTACACGAGCACGAGCCGCAATGTGTACCTGTCCGGCGACGCGTGCTCGAGCGTGCTGGCGGGGACGAGCGCGGCGACCGTGGCGCCGAGCGGCAGCGTATCGTTTGCGACGGCGGGCATCGCGGCGAGCGTGAGCGCTGTGTGGCTGTGCGCGGTGACGGCTGCGGGGCCCGCGGCTGTGCTGGCGGACGTGGCCGTTGCGCCTGGGAAGGTGTACCCGACGACAATGGTGTCTGGCGCACTGGGCGTGGCGGTGTTCATACCGAGCCTGAAGAGCACCGCGTTCCAGCTGAGCGCGTCTGCGAGCGGGTGCGGGTCTGCTGCCGGGATGCCGCGCTTCACAACGGACGCGGAGGGCTACGGCGCTGTGGACCTTGTGGGCGGCAACGGCGGCGCACTTGCGGCGGGGACGTACACGGTGTGCTACGGCGGTGCAGCGGGGCGCGCTGCTATGGCGCTGGAGTCCGTGGAGCTTGTGCGCGCGTCGTACTTCGACGTGCGCGGGACGACGTTCGTTGTCGGCGTGGCGAGCCGGATGTCGCTGCTGCAGGACTTGACTGCTGGTGCGCTTGTGCCCGGGTTCAGCACTACGCGCGACTGCACGTCTGTGTCGAGCGAGCACGGCGCGTGGGCTGCTGTGACGAGCACGTCTGTGTCTGTGACTGCGACGAGCGTGTACACTGATGGGCTGTACCTGTGCGCGCGTGCGCCTGTGAACGGGACACTTGTGGCGGTGCCCGGGCAGTGGTCTGGGCCGCGGAGCGTGCAGTTCGTTGCGTCGACGATGCAGCTGCCGTCGGGTGGGTGGGACGCGTGCACGACGTACACGGTGAACGAGTGCTACCCGCCGGGCGCGCGCGCGAGCGGGGCGACGTCGGTGGTTGCTGTTGTGCATGGGGACTGCTGCAGCGAGTCGAGCCGGAGCGCGGTTGTCGGGAAGGCGAGCATGGCGAGCGGGACGTGTGAGCTGACGCTGGACTACGACAAGGTGTCCGCGTACCCCGCGGGGTCGACGTACCACGTGTGCGTGTGGGACAGCGCGGACGACTCTGTGTGCACAACGGTGGGCGAGGCGCGCGTGAGCACGGACTGCACGCGCGCCGGCGGTGGCGGTGGCCGGGGGCTGAGCCGTGGCGCGGTGGCGGGGATCGCGGTGGCCTCCGTGCTCTGTGGAGTGTTGATCGGGCTGACTGTGTTTGGTGCGTGGTACTGCTGTGTGGTGAGGCCGTCGGGTAAGGAGGCGGTGGCTTCGGAAGGCAGCGGGAAAGATTGTATCGTTGATAACGAAGAGTTAGCAAGCCGGAGCTATTTAAGTACCCAGACGGGGCACTCTTTTGCAAGTGCCAGCAACCGGGACGAGAGTGTGTTTCCGGAGGAGGGCCACGAGCTCTGTGACGAGCTGCAGAGGGCCGGGGAATCAGGGCCCGTGTTTGGTGATCATCCCGTGATGAGGAGCACCTTAGACAAGGGCGAGTCTGACCTGGGGCTGCCGGTGAGCATTGAGGTGGCCTCGACATCCGACATTCTGCTAACGGCGCTGACGGTGGAGCAAGTTGTACATCTGAGGGAGCTGAGTAGCTGCTGCCGGTCGTCCATGACGCAGAAGATCGAGATGTGGCGGCGCGCAGTGAACACCGTGCCAGATGCAGGGGCGCTTCCATCGGGGCCGTCCGACAGCTCGGCACTGGGTGAGCTCTCAACTTCGGAAGCTCACCACGTGATGCCGCCTGCGGCTGAGCCGAAGGCGCCGCTCAGGCTGCCACAGGAGGCACTGGAGGGGGCAGCCGCAGGGCCATCGCTGCCTTGCTTACCGGCACCCATGCTGAGGCCACAAGAGACATCGCAGGAAGAGAAGCGGCAGCTGTCGCAACAGCCTTATTCGCTAGACGGACGGGGCGGGAACCCGCTGGTGCCTCAGACGCCGAGTCCCTCATCAACGCGGAGCCGAAAGGGTGTGCCCTCTGCAATGTCGAGAGATTTTGTTGTTGGGGAGTCGGTGCTGTGGGTCTCATCGGTGAACGGCAGCGTCTCGGAGGAGGGGACGTTGCAAACTGGGACGTACTCCCCGCGTGGCACCGCCGAAACATGTGAAGGCGTGCATTTGACTGTGGAGCGCTTGAGGGCAGTGCATGGGCAGGGCAACATCCTTCGGTCCCAGCGCAAGGAAGATATGCGACAATGGCTGCAGGGTACAATGATGGTTGCCGAGGTACAGACCTATCTGCGGGAGTTGGCCGCCAACGCCTTCAGCGATGCGCTACCGCCGCCGAGGCCCGCCTCCTGGAAAAAGGTGCATGCAACGGCCTTGACTCAAAGCTCCAACCCCCTCGAGAAGACACAAACAAGGCGGTCTCAACAAGGCATTACGCATGGTGCCGCGGGCGCCAACGCTGCCGGTGGATCATCGCGACGGTTTGCGCAGCCGCAACCGTTGCCGCTTCCAGAACCACGTAACCCGCTGCAGAGGTGTGCCTTTAGCTACGTATAGCCCCCCCTTCCCCTTCTCCGCACCCACCACCATTGCTCGCGGCGACACCATCTCCTTTGAGGTGTCCACGAAAGCCAACAGGCTACTGCGACTGTCACGGTGCACGCCAGCCATGGTGGTGGCGGATCTGGATCGACTTTTGCGAAAACACAGCGTACTTCAGTCACCCCAGCTAGTCATAAGCAGCCAAGCGAATACCCGCTAATGTACTTCAACTACCGACCGACTGACATGGACTTTTCTGCGCCGTCGTGACAGCTGACTGCCCTCCAGCCCCCTCGGTGGCGAGGGTCAACAATGGAAGCATCACACCGATCACAGAGTGGTACAATTCTGGTTCTGGTGCGTCGTTGCCGTCCAGGCGGTTGACGCTGCCTGCTATACGTCTGGCCGCTACGAAGACCCCCCCCTCGCAGCAGTTCTCGTGATAGCGCCGCTGGGCTTTGTCTCGCCTGTGTCTCTGCAGGCTCGTGACGGTGTGGTGGAGGCGACCAGCGCGCTCGCTCGTGACCGTTGCTTTTCTCATTCTCGTTTTCCTTGCAACTGGTATCGCCAGTGTGTCAGGTAACGAACGTCTGTGCAACGCGTACGGGTATCGCAGGATTTTGTTGCGCTCCTCTCCCGCCTCCTGCCTACCCTCCCCCCTCCCCCCCCTCCATCATTCGCAGCACTTTCTCTTCGCGTGCTCGTACCACCTGCGCGGATACCCGACAGCCCTTCCTCCACCCCCCGCTGAATGCCCCGCGTTTTGGCCATGGCTCGTGCCTGTGGTAAAGAAACGCACTTTTGTTTTTGTGATTCTCTGCTCATCCACCCGGGCACGTGCAGGTGTGTGCTCGTGAAGCGTTGACGGCTCTCGTTCTCGATTCTGAGGGGTTTGGATTGCCCATCGACCGAGCTCTCGCCTTTACCGCCGCCACTGCTGCTCTCCGCGTCTCTCTTTGATATCTCTTGCCTTCCTTCGCTTCCCCTCGCGCTGTACGACACGTTTTTGGAAGTTCTATGTGCGCGCCCTTACACAGAGATGCGCACAGGAGATGCAGTGGAGAACGAACGCAGCGGAGATGTTTCTCTGCTGGCGTGCGTACGCGCCTGCATCTCGGAAGGGTGATGCTGCAAGGGGCGTACCGACCTCTCTTCTCGTTTCCATTCTCTCGTGCTTGTGCGTGCAACGGTCCGTTCCAGCCGCCCCTTCCTGCCCCCGATTTCTTGCTTGCGTTTTCTTATTTGTGGAGCGTGCCGACGACGCTGGCGACTGGTGATCTAAACATATGCACAGTCGTCGTTGCTTGGCGCTACGACGCAGCGCGCTCGGCACGTCCGACCACCTCTCTTCTCCCGTGTCTATGAGGCCGTGCGCATGTGTGTGTTTCCTTCCTCTATTGACCACTCTTGTTGCCGACGGATGCATCCGCGTTGTAGGTTTGTATCTCGTTTTCCTGCTTCTCCCACTCTCCCCCCTCCCACTCTCCCTCCCCTCTCACGAGTTCTTCCACAGATCCCATGTAACGCCTCCTCGCTTGTTCATCTAGCTCTAGTTTGCCTTGTTGTGCCACATTTTTTTATTTATTTATTTTTCAATCTCTTTCTCTTTACTGCCCTGGTCATTGTCTCGCGGGCGCCCCTCTCATTCACAGGCACCGCATTTTTGCATCTCCTCACCTCTCTTTCTGTTTTCCCTTCATCATTCTTCTACATTCGTCGTGGTGGAGGTGGTGGGTGGTGGAGGTGGTGCGTGGTGCGTGGTGGTGCGTGGTGCGTGGTGAGTGGTGCGCTGCACCAAACTACGCCTCCTCTCTTCTGTCACTCCCGAGCGAACTCTCGTGACCTTTGCTGTTGTGTCGTGTGGCCGTTTCTTGTCATGAAAAGTGACCGGCGATTTCTTTTTTTTTGTTCATCTGGTTACTTTTCTCTCTCTCTTTTTCTGCACTCGCATGTGCGTCCGTGCAGTGTCCGTCTGTGCCTTCCCTGCGGGGCGTACTCACCGGATTCCTTCTGTGTCTGTCTCTCGCTCTACCGTCCTCCCGTATTCACTTCATGCTGCATCGCCCGCCCGCCCTCCCCCTTGTTGCCTGCTATGGAGGATGCACCCCATTTAGCTGCTCACCTCTTACCTCTCCTTTCGGAGCGTGTTATATTGTTATTTGTTCTCAGCACCGCCCTCTCAGTAGCTTTTTTTTTTGATGTATGTGTGCGTGTGCGCCCACATACCTCTCTCCCGTCTTGCGTAAAGGGCGTGTCAGCTCTGATGCCCTCGTCCTTCTCCTTATCCTGCCGTGATACCGGTTTGCACATGCCTGTGCGCTGCTGCTGCCGCTGTCGGACTTTCGATTTTTTTTTATTTGTGTTTTGTCGAGTGCGTACAATGATGAGGTGGCGGAGCTGCGCGCGACGTCTTCTGAGGCCTCCCCTTCCCTTTTTTCCCCGTCTTCTGTATGTGACGGTCTACCGTGGTGGGGCATGCGTGACGAATGGCGCGGTGGAGCACACGAGTGCAGCGGGGAGGAGGGACACCCGGGCTGGGGTCCGCTGGCGATTTTACCTCTCTCGCTCTCATGCCAGCGCTTGCCGGTAAAGAGTCCCCCACCCCCTCGACTGCGCGTTTCGGCCTACGTGCATGCGCGCAGTTACACGCCTGCCCCACCCTCCTCTTCCTCTCCCCCCTCCTGCCGCGTGTGCGTAGGTGCGTGTGTGTGTGTGAGAGGATGCGCACTGGCTCCTGCTCCTCGCGGGTGCTCCTGTTTTTGTGGTGTGGTCGTCGTCGTCGCTGTTCGCCTCTCTTCTCGTCTCTTCCTCACCTTCTTGCCGTTTTGTGTGCATGGCCCCTCCCCTCTCCCCCTCTCTCCCCTCTCTCTTCTCCGGCGGGTGCGCTGTTGATGGCTGTTTTTTTTTTTTTTTTCCATCACACTGCTGCACAAAGTTTCGGTGGGGAGCTCACGTGCGCGCGTATTTCTGTGCGAGGGGGCTCTCCTCGTCACCGTTGAAATAAAAAAAAAAAATGTTGTTAGACCTCTTCAAGCGACTAAGGAGGCGTGTGTGCGCGGGCGGCGACGTCGGGCTCGCGTGCCGGTTCGGGTTCTCTCGTCGCTTTCTTTTTTTTTTTTCGTTTTCCATGCTCCGTCGCTCGCATCGATTTTATTTTGTGTGTTTCCCCGTGGACGTCACTCTCCTCCGTTGTATTTTTTTTTTTTTTTTTTTTTTGCGTACCAGCGCTCTTCTGTGAGACCGCATTCCCATCGAAACTCTTACTCCACAACCACGTTAGCCATATTCGCGGTTGGGCAGGTGCGCAGTATAGGACCCTGCATTCGATGCAGGACTGCCCTCTCTTACGAGAATGACGAGCTGCTGAAAGAGAGGATTTCTACCGAGGTATCGGCTACGCTTCACCACTTCAGTCTCCCTCCCGCTCGTGAAGCTGCAGAGTCTTGAATGCCCCACATCCTCCTCCAACAGGCACGCGGTTGCTTCATAGAGGCAAGGGTGGGGGGGGACGTGAGACAGGGGGTGCCCGTGAAATCCCGATTCTCTTCTCTTGTCCCATCTCTCGACATGTGCAACTCGCACTACCGTTGTGTGTGAATGGGGATCCTCTTATCGTCTTGCTCTCTCTCTCTCTCTTGCTTCGCACCTCCACTCCCATATGTGTCGGGGTCCGCATGCGCATCCCCACCACCCGGGGATGCGGCATCATTCACAATGAAAAGAATGCACACCTCCAGTGAGGGACTGCCTCCTGTTGAGTACACACACACACACACACACGCACACACACACACACACACACACATAAACGGTCTCGCACGCCCGCATTGCTATGCCCAATCCGCTTGTGCGGCTCGGTAAGGAGCTGAAAGAGGCGACGGAGCACCCTGACCCGGACATCCACCTTGAGCTATATGACCCCACCAAGGACAGCGACGCCAGTCGCAGTAGCCAAGGCGCTGCACCCCAGCCCCTGCAGCAACATTCTGGGCTTTACACATGGCTGGCCATTCTCAAGGGACCACCCGATACGCCATTTGAGGGCGGCAGCTATCGTCTGGTGCTCAGTATTCCCCACGAGTATCCCCTCGTCCCCCCGAAAGCTGCCTTTATTACAAAGGTGTTCCACCCCAACGTTGAGTTCAACACGGGCAACGTCTGCCTTGATATTCTCAAGAAGCGTTGGTCGCCGGTTTGGACGCTGAGCTCCGTGTGCCGCGCCATTCTCAATCTACTGGCGGAGCCAGAGTCAGATAGTCCCTTCAACTGCGATGCTGGAAACCTCCTCCGCGCTGGCGACATGGAGGGCTACACGAGTCTGGTGCGGTACTACGCCATCACCGACGCGGGAGCACCGCCGTTTCCCGATGACGAGGAATGAGGACCGGGGCAAAAATAGGGCAAAGTGGCGACTTGCGGTGCCGTGAAACACAACACGAGGTGCTGGGCAATAGACGCGGGACGGCTGACACTCCTGTTGTATCCACCCCAGCTTTTGCTGCTCTTGCTGCTGCCATGGCTGTGACCGTGGCTGCTTCATCTCTCTGCCACCTCGCTTCTCCCCTCACCCATGATAGGGGCGGGCTCTCACAGATGCGCTGTCGGGTGCGACGCATGCGTGCTGCCAGGATTGCTTATTCTCTTCACCTTGATATTTGCTCTCCTCTATGTTCATGACTATGGGAGACGTTTCTGTTGAGGGGGGAGGGGGGACCGGTGGGGTGCTGGATGCGGTCAGGACGGGTCTTGTCCCTCTGCCGCTGTGGTTAGCTGTGCGTACTTGGGTGACCTCCACGCCGGTGCTCCCACTTGACCTCGCACACTGGCGCGGTATTCGCCTTCCCTGTTGCTTCCCTCTTTCTCTCGTTCTGTTTGGTATTGCACCGATGCCCATGCACAGCCGCCGTCAACCTGCACACTTAACACGCTGCACTGCCAGTGGCAGCGGCAGCCAGGAAGAGAGAGAGAGCGCCGTGGACCACATGAAGACGCCTCAGCAGTGGAAGAGAGGCCTTGTAAGGCGAACCCATCTTGCTTGCCCCCTTTCCCATCCTGCTCGATGCGTGGAGTTGCCGACAAGTCGTGCTCGCGCTCGCCGTTGCAGTCGCGTTCGGCTCCGTGCTCCTCTCTCTTCACCACACTTCCGACGACGTCGGTGATGTGGATGACGACGTCGACAACATGCACCGCACCTCATCTTGAGCGTACATCCTTTTTTCTCTTCCTCGACCTTCCCTCTCTGAATGCTTTCCCGCTGCCACTCGTCCTCTGTCCCGTGTTTCTCACGGGATGGCTGTGCGCTTCGGCACATATATATATATATATATATATATAATTGGCCATCTGCGCGTTGCTGCTGCTGCTGCTCACATCTACGCTGACCACCCTGCTGACTCGCACGCGCACTCCTCTCTTGCTTTTCGGGTCGTCGGTCTTCCCTCGCCGCGGGAGCAGTCCACACTCCAGAGGAGGCTCTGCCGCCACGACCTTTCTTGTTCCCTTCCTTCATCTCCACCTACTAGCTTTCCTTTTGATCTCTCGATTTCTTTTCCACCGCGCCTCTCCCTGTGTATCTCTGTTGCTGTGGAGGGTGGCCGGCTTCGGTCTCGACGCGGTCTCCCTTTCCTGTGCTAAGCGTCCCTCAACGCTGCGTTTCGGCGACCATCACGGATATCACCGCACAACTGTCCCACCTGCGGGTGCTCCGGGCTTATCGGCAATTCAGCAACACCTCCATTGTTACCTTTCCACCCCTTCGACCTCATTCCTGAGCCTGTTCCCTTTCTCCCCTCACATCATCACCACTGCGCTTCGAAGCCCTCCCCCCCTCCTCCCCCATCCCCGACTTCTTTCCATAGAAACGTGAGCTTTTCGTTGTCGTTCCCCTGGCGCGCTCTCTCTCCCTCTCCTTGTCTTTTACTCTTTGTTTCCCTCCACACCTCCACGCCGTCACCCCGGTGCGCGCATAGCTGTAAGCGCTCCGAGAGAAGCGCTCGGCATTTTCGAGCCGACGCAGTCGCTTCGTCGTGACTTCTTTTTTTTTTGTTTGTACGTCTGTGCTGGACGTTCTCCGCGCACGCGCACGTGCGAGGGACTCTAGCGGGGGAGGAACGCTACCGTTGCTACTCATCACCCGCTCGCTTTCTCTCTGACACACACACACACACACACACAGGCACACACGCATACACAGGCACCACGTCGCCTCCCACCTCCTTCTACTCTGTGCATCACTATCGCTACGAGTGGCTCTCATACACACACGCCATCTCTACTGCTGCCCCTCCCCTCTTCACCCCTCTCTTCTCTCTTATCGTCCTTCCCAACTCACGCGCAGACCCGCATATATAAGAGATACGACGGGGAAAAAAAACGTCGCCGTATCACGAGCTTCGTCACGGAAGGGGATCCGAAAACAAGGAAGCGGCGCGAGGCGCAGCACAACATACGACCCACGGAGGGTCACAAACGAGGAAACGGAGCAGCGATTGACCCCTCCTCCGCCTTCTCTCCCCGCGACTGCCCCTTCACCTAAAATTTGTCACCCACTCACCTATACACGTATCCCTGTACATTTCTGGAGAGAGAGCACCATTCGTCTTTGGAGCGGTTACACGGCGTCACTTGCATTGACCTCTCGTGCGCACGCCTTTCCCCCTCCTCCTTCGCCTTTCCGCTCCCTCTCCTCATCTCGATTCGCACGACCACGCAAGCACGGAGCCAAGCGCACGCTCGTAGGCCCACTCGTCTTCCACTTACGTCTCCCCCGTCTCGGTGCTTCGCCCGGCCCCCCCTCCCCTCCTCTTCTCCCCCTCTCGCTCCTTTAGTTTGGTGTACCGCGCCCCTTTTGGTTGGCATTCGCTGTTTGATTTTGGTGCGTCCTCTCCTCCCCCGTCTTCCGTTCCCTCTTCCGTCTACGTGTGGTTGCCTGCCCTTCTCTCTTTCTGTTGCCGTCTCTCCTCGCCTCTGTACCCGTGCCTTTCTCAGCTTGGAATACCCACGCTTCACGACCTCCACCCTGCCCTCCCTCCCTCTCTCCCTCTCTCGTGTTTTCTCATGTATGCTTGTGCTTGCATGCGTTGGTCAAGTGTGACTCATCATCATCTCTTTTTTTTTTGCGTGTCTGTTTCCTCTGCCATTCCACTTTCCGTGTGAGCCTCTCCGCGAGTGTCTGTATGCGTGCACCTTCCACTTGCTTGCTGTAGCTCTCACCCCTTCCTCCTCCTCCTCCTCACCCGCATCTCGTCCCTTCATTGTCTTGCCGTTGCTTCTTCCGCCTTGCGATTTCGCTTCTGTATGTGCCTCGCTCAGTTTCGTTCTGCTGTGCGACGCTTGTATCTCTGCTAAGCGCGTCCTTCTTTCCTCTCCTCACTGTCTTCTCTGCCTCCCACCTCCTCAGTAATCGTGCACACCCTCGCTCGGTCGCTCCCGGGCCCCTCTGCGCTGTCGTTCTCTTCATCTTCTCCGCACAGCAGTTGCTGTCGTCGGGTTGGGGGGAGGGTCTCTGCCCGTCTGTTCTTCGTAGCGCATTTTGTGTGCGTGTGTGTGGAGGTGGTGTTCTCGTTGTCGCTTCGCCGGCGCTGAGCAGTTCTTCTCGTGTGGTGTTCAGATCCCCCCCTTCCCTCCCTTTGTATTACTCTGTGCTCTACATTGGTTCGTTCTCCTCGCGCTTCTCTCCTTTCTGTGCACGCTCGCACTTTCCCCCCACTCCCACCCATCCCCCCCCTTTACACCAGCCTTTCTCTTCGCGTTCCTTGCATGCTCTGTTCGCGGCCTCGCTTCTCGTCGTTGTTTCTCGTGTGTTATTCTCTCTCCATCACTGTATTTCCTAACCCTTTCCCTCTCGGTACGTATGTGAGTGGGTGTGCTCCTCTCTCTCTCTCTCCGCCCGTGGCTCTCACCCCCTCCCGTACGCCTTCTCCTTCACACTCGGCACCTCTCCTCTCGTGCCCTCTCCTTACGTGGTTCTTGTCTCCCTCCTCTCCCTCCTCTCCCCCCCCACACACAGTACGTGCTGTCTCTGGCCAAACAGACGCTTCTTGTGTTTCCTCTCTCATTTACCTTTCCGTGCTGAATTCTAGGCGTGCGTGCTGCTCGTTGCTGGCGTTCCTGTGTGTCCTCCCTCTTCCGTCTTTCTCGCTTCGCTCAACTGCCATCCAGCGCCATCATTGCCTCTTCTTTCTTGCCTTCATTTTTCTTCCGCACCCTGCGCCGCCGCCCTTCCCAAGGGAGGGTGCCTCCACGACGCACGAGGTGCAGCGAGTGCAGAAGAACTCCGCGTTTCCTTCTTCCCTCGACCCCGCCTCCTCTTACAAGACGCAGGTACACGCGCAAATACTCAGACACACGTGGACGCGTGCTGTGGGGGGGAGGACGAGATCGCTGTGAGGCACCACCACACTTGCTTTCCTTTCTTTCTTTTTTTGGCTGCTGCTTCTGGCTTGACTCGCTGGCTTCTTCACTGCGTTGGCGCATCTGAACGGGTCCTTTCCCCCCTTCCCTGTCTTGTTGTGGTGACATCCCGTGACTTCATACGACCAGCGCACGCGTTCTCCCTGCTTGTCTCTCACTCACTCACTCACGTCTTGAATACCACACGTGAAGATCGCCTGCGCGTGTCTGTTTGCGCGAGTCTGACTGCTGCTTGGAAGGTACTGCGTAGCTGCGTTGGTGCTTGCTTGTTCGCCATCAGCCCCCCCTCCCCTCCTCCTCCTGGGCTCCTCTCGCCCAGACTTTCTCCAAGCAAGGGAACAGTCGGCTCGAGAAACAACGGGAGCGCCGCACGCCTTCTTACGCAGCGTCATCAAAATACACGCGACAGACACACGAGGGGATACGAAACCACGAAGAGTGGAGAGGAATACGACACGCTCGGAATTTTCTACTTACGACTCTCTTCTTCACTTTTTCTCACATACTTTTTTCTTGTTTTCTCTCCTTCCTCTACTCCCCTCCGTCTCCAACTTCCCCTTCGTCCCCTCCCCCCTCTCCTCCCCCCTCCGTCCCCTCCTTCCTCTCCTCCCCTCTCCTCCCCTCCGTCCCCTCTCCCTCTCCTCCCCCCTCCGTCCCCTCCTTCCTCTCTTCCCTCCCCTCCTTCCTCTCCTCCCCCCTCCGTCCCTCTCTCCCCTCCGTCCCTCTCTCCCCTCCGTCCCCCATCTCCTCTCTCCCCCCTTCGTCCTCTCCCCACAGATACCGTGTACGTCGGACTTCGCTTGTCTTCTCACACCTTCTTGGACTTCTTTTATTTTTGTTTACGTGACGTTGTATGAAAGGGCGTGCACACTTTCCTTTCAACACTCCTGTTTCTGTGCTGCCGGTGTGTGTGTGTGTGTGTGTGAGATAGTGTGTGTGTGTGTTTGAGTCCTACGGCGGCTTCTCGTGCGCGTTTCCTTCCCTTCTCCCTTGGCGTCTGTGGTGTCACTTGGCGGTGCGTTGAAGGGAGTCCCCCCCTCTTTCTCTCTCTCTCGGCCTGTCTCCCTGTCTCGTCGACGTTGCGCTCTCTGCAGTTTCTACCTGCCTTTCCCCTATTCAACCCCCTCCCCTCCCCTCCCCTCCCCCACGCGTCGTCCCTTCCGCCGTTTCCTTCACGTTGTGCACTACGCTACTGCCTTTGTTGTGCTGGACTCTCTCTCTCTCTTCCACCGCCCCGTTGTTTCAGCCCCTTTCTCGCTCGTTGTCACCCTCGTTGAATCGATCCTCTCGCTCAGCACCGCCGTCACTGCCACTAGTCGCCCTGTCATTCACTGTGGCGCTGCCATCAAGGTTCTTTTTTTTTTGTGCGTGTGCGTGTGTGTGTGTGTGCGTCTTCGCTCCCTCCCGTCTTTCTTGTCGCACTTTCTCATCTTCTTTCCTGTTGTGAGGCAGCGTTGTCTTCCCGAGAAGAATACGCAACGACAGCTGCTCGATTTTCCCATTGCCTCTCTCTTTCTCTCTCCCTCGTACTCTTATTGCTGCTCGGCCTGCTCGCTCTGCGGCGGTGGTGCGTGCGAGGAACACGCGCGCACACGCGTTCTTCACTGAACCTCTCACGAAAAATTTCGATTTCTGTGCGTCATCCCGCCTTTCCCGCATCCTCATTTGTTTTCCTCGCCACTCCCTGTCTCTCCTCGACCGCTTCGTATCCTATACATATCGGTACACACTCTCCTACGGCCGATACGCGTTGTGAGTCCACACGTAGCTGTACGCGCAGCCAGCTCATCACGCACGAGCAGGTGAAGAGGAAAAAAAAAAGAGAGAGAGAGAGAGAGAAGGGCACCGCTGAAGGAATTACGAACAGAAGCGCGCTGGGATCGTGGGTCCTAGCAGATAACTCACAGACTTCTCATACATATTAAAGTTCCCTTACTCGGTTTCCATTCCTTTTGTGTCACGGTTGTCGCTCGTGCCGCCCTTCGTCGACTATCGCTCTTTCTTTTTTCTAGATCTCGTGTGCGTTACGAGTACTGTATCTGCGCCTCTGTACTCTCCTCCTCCTCCGTCGCTCCTCACGCTTCTCCTCCTCACGGTCCTCTTCCCCTCCTTTGGGTACCTCTCCCCTTGTGGGCAACCACTGGGTGCGTCTTTTCACAGCCAACTCGTGCACACGAATTTCTTCACTAGAGATCTGCCGCTACACGTGTGACCACTGTCAGCGGACATCATTTGTTCCTCTCGTCGGTCCCCCCGCTCCCCGCTCCCCGCTCCGTGTTTTCTTTGCTTGTGCTTCCCTGCGGCTGTGGCGGCTCCGTCTGCGGGGCGGGGGGAGGGGACATCCGCGTTGCAGCGGTGGACTTCCACTGTGGTGTTCTTTTATGCGCCAGCTGCCCCTGCACCCATACACACAAACACACACACGAGCGAGCCGTTTCTATTTTCCCTCCTCTCCTCTGTGCGTGCGTTGCGTTTGTGGATCTCTCGCCGTCTCTGGTTGGGTGTGCGCCCGGGTAGGTGTGCCGGTGTTTCTCTTCTGGTTGTGATTGCTCTGGTGGTGTGTCTGCGTGTTGTGCATCCATTCCTCCCCTCTCTTCCCCTCTCCTCCCTTCTCCCCCCCGCACCCTCCCAAAGCCGTTGACATCCATCGATCGAGGTGCATGCAAAGACGGCCACATCCCCCTTTTTTTCTTTCATTTTTCGTGTGTTCATTTTCTTCTCTCGCGCGGTAACGGGAGAATAACAGCAACCACAACGACGAAGGCAAACGTGTGCGTGTGAGGACGCCCTCTGAGCGGGGCGAATCCTCCCCAGCGCCTTTCACATTTTTTTTTTTTTTTGCCTCCTCTCTCGTTTCCCGTCCACGTCTACCTCTTCTCGCACGCGTCGATCGCCGTTGGTGTGCGTCGCCTCCCTGCTCCTCTCAGTTTGCTTGCACAATCCTCCCCACGGTTTGCGTTGTGCAGTTCTGTGCCGCCTTCCTTTCCGTATCGTGCCCCTCTTGCGTTTGGTTCATCAGGCGCTGGAAGCCTTCGCTGCCGGAGGGCCGTTGTGGCCCTGGCGCCCTCCTCGTGTGCAGGTGCGTTTGCGTTTTCGTGGTGCTGCTCTCCTGAATTTTGCTGGATTTGGGTGTCACGACTTCTTGACAGCCGGCCAAGCGACTCGCCGCGCGCCTTCCCTCCCTCCTCTTCTCCCTCCTCTCCTCCCTCCTCTCCTTTCTCTCTCTCTCTCCCTCTCTGCGTGCGTGTGTGCGTGGGATTCCCTTTGGTTCGTGCCACCTCCCCCCCTACTCTTCACACTTCATTGTTCTTCCGTTACTTGCGTGCAAGCCTGGGAGCATCTCTGCCTAAGGGGATACACAGTCGCTTGCTCTTCGCTCCCTTCCCTCACCCACCACCCCCTCTCTCTCTCTAGCGCGCGTACTTCTTGACATCTCTTGTTGCTGAAGTGCGCTTGCTTCTTCCGCTGCCCTCTTCTCCGGCTGTGCGGCACCGATCTGCCTGCAGCGCAGTCGCTCACGCGCGCATTCTCTCCCCTTCTCATTTTGGTTGTGGCTAAGTCGACTCGCGTGGGCCCACGTCTGCAATTTCGTGAAGGAGGGGGGTGACGCGTCGACGCATTGGCGTACAGGACCGGGACACACGCCCTGTGGGAGATTCGCTTCCTTCTCACGCTCACGATCGCTCTTCCCTTCTCCTCGTCCGTTTACCTTTTTCTTCGTGTGCGTCCCTGCATAGTTTCTGTTGTTGTTGTTGGATATCTTCACACACGCACACACACGAGCATACTCTGCCTGTGTCTGCGCCTGTTTTCGTGTGAAATCATTTGTTCGTCGTCCCACCGAGAGTTCCGCAGCACTGCTGCGCGTTGAGTCAAGTGCAGCGCTTCACTCGATTGCGTTCTTGCCTCCTCCGCTGTCGTTTCTTCTTGCCATCCTTCATCACCTTCACTTCCTTCGCTCTCGCTTGCCCTCTTTCTTGCCTTTTGGACGTCGTTCAGTGCTGCGCTGCGTTTCTGTGCTTTGTTGCGGTTGCGTGCCGCATCTTGTTCTGTTACATGCCTGTGCCTGTCACATTCCTCGGCTACCGTGCCTTCTCGGATCCTTCTGGCGTCTCTCTCCACGCAAACGCATACCCTTCCCCCTCCCACCCACCCAAGAGTCTATACGCACCGTCTCTGCAAGCTTCCTCCCCTCCCCTCTCCTCCCCTCCCCTCCCCTCTCCCCCCCTCCCCTTTGACTCCTCCGTCCGCTTCGTGTACTCGCGTGAATTTCCCTTTCCCGAGTGATCTCCCTCTCCTCCTCCTCCTCGTCCTCGTCCTCCTCCTCCTCGTCCTCCTCCTCCTCCTCCTCCTCCTCGTCCTCCTCGTCCCCCCTTTTCCGTTTCTGCCCCAAGCATCGTTGCGTGTTTTCTGTGCCTGTGTCTGTTCGGTGTGCTCTTGTGCCTCTTCCTCTGCCCTCCCTCCTCCCTCCCCACCACCACCGCGCGCTCTCTTCTTTGTTTGCCTGTCCGCAACTGGGGCTTCTTCCTCCTCTCTTCTTCTCCTTTGCGCTGTTGCTCTCCCCCCCCCTTTTCCCCTCTCCTCGCTGGAGCGCATCGGGGGACGCGACGTGCGCGCGTGTGGAGCTGTGCCCCGAATAGACGGCTGCCGTGTGCTTCGGGTCGCTTGTGGTCCCGGTTTCGCCCCTTTGCCTTTGCGGGGAGCTGTTACCCTGTGCGCTTCGCTCTGCTGTTGCGTGTGCGCCTTTGGCGTGGTTGTATCCCCCCCTCGGGCTCCCGTGGTTTCTCGCTCCTCGTCGTCGTCCTCTCGCTCTCGCTTCTGTGGCAGTCCGTAGCGGTGGCAGACTCGACATCCAGAGCGCGAGGCAGCAGTGAAGTATACCGCATCCCGCCCCGCTCTTGCCCGCTGCGGCTCCACAAACTCTGCCTTTGCAGGGCCGCTTAAAGTGAACTTGTCTTCACTTTCTTCTTGCATTCTCTCGCTCCCCCTCGGTGTCTGTGATTTGCACGTACTGCTCTGCGCGTTGTCGGACCCCTCTCCCCCTGCCTCACCTGTTGAACATTGTTACGTATCACCTCTCTCTCTCGCTGTGTTTCGGTTTCCATCATTCTCTTGCTGCACTTGCCAACAAGTTTGCTACACGGTGGGGGGCACGCGCGTGTGTGTGTGTGCCTGCATCTGCGCGAGTTGTGTCTGTGGCACTTGGTATCTCTGACTCCTCCTCTCTTTTTCTGGCGTACGCGAACGAACTGCCTCCATGTACACCGTCTCGTCCGATGCGGTGGAGGAGCCAACCGCCGCGTTCGAGTGGCGCGTGTGGGGCTCTGATTCGTGCGTTTCCACTCCCGTGATGCCGCTCGGCAACGTCCGAGATGCCTCTCTGCACTCCATGACAGCAACGAACAAGTCGGTCGTGCCGCTCCAGGGTGACTCTCATGATGATCAAGGCGTCACCGCCGCAGCTTCCACACAATCGACGTCAGCGTTTTCGAGGACCCCTGAGTTGGCGCAGATGGCCTCTGCCGCGTCCTCCTGGTCGTCAGTGGCGGTGGCGAACAACACGCGTGGCACTAGACACGCAACATACAAGGGCACACACGCCTCCAGTGGTGCCATCACACTAGGTGGGCTGATGACACTCAACAGCGAGGGCAAGTGCACATCTTTGCAGAATTCAGCGGCCGTCTCGGAAGACTTTAGCAGTCACTCAGGGCACCTCAGCGGCGGCATTGGGAGCAGCGCTGATGTCAACAGCTTCAAATACACAACCGCTTCGTTGGCGGTGGAGACGCCACATTCAAAAATTTCCACCACCCTTTGCTACAGCGACGACGGAGACGATGAGGCGTTCAGTATCATCAAGGAGAGCATCAAACGCCAGCTCGTCAGCATCGACGAAGATGAGTGCGCCAGTGAGACGACGCACGGAAACTTGGCGGCCGCATTGCGGCAGACACTTCAGCCGCAGCCACAACAGCATCGTTACTTAACTGTGCAGCTGCGAGGTGGCGCCGCCAGTGAAGCTGACGGCGTGCGTCGGAACGGCAGCGATAGCAGCGTAATCCACATCAGTAGTCCTGCTGCACCCCCTGCTCCTCGATCGGCTGCGGCAGCCGCTGCCGCTCGGCAAGGGGAGAGAACAACGATTTGCTGCTCTTCCTCGCCTGCATCAGTTGTGGAGCAACTCGCAGCCATCAGCATCGGGCAGTCATCGGTGGGCAAGACAAGTGTGCGTCTCGCCAGTGCAAGCGGTAGCGGCACGAAGGGTTCTTGCTTGAAGGCGCCGCCATCGCAGCAAAAGTCTCCCCAGGCATCCACTCCGAAGGCCACTCGACTGACACCTCAGCACTCGTTGGAACACCAGCCGCCGAAGCTGCGGGCACCCGCTACGGTGTACCCTCTCAATGCTACGGCGTCTCGCGCGACGCTGTTTGAGAAACACCGCCAGCCCTCGGTAAACGGTGTCGGCGGCCCAAGCTTCGATGTGAGCCCTCGTGCGGAGGCGAGCATCCACACCGTCGGCCTACGCATCCCGCTGCCGACCTCCAGCGTCCGTGCAGCGGGCGACGGAAGCGGCTCTGGTGAAATCGCCCCCGTACAAGTCGCCGAGGCTCCATGTCGCACACACGCTTATATGGACCCGAGCCGCGACATAGGCAGTGGCGCGGCGACGGCGACCGCGACGGCGACCGCAAGGTCTTTGACAACGCCAACGACCGCTTCGTCGTCCTCCACGTCGACAACGCTGCAGAGTGCCTGTTTCTCCTCTGAGCGTTCGTCGTCATCGAAGGACGAGCCATCTACTGCAGGCCACCATTACCACCAGTATCCTCTCCAACCTCGCTCCTGTTCGTCCATGGCACAGCTTAGACACGGCCCGCGTCCGCATCAGCCCGAAATCCCAGCGCTTCAGCTAGAAGGTTTGCAAGAGCAGTATGCCTCGATGAATCAGCAGGAACGCCTGCACCGTAACGACACTCAGAAGCAGCAGCATGAGCAACCGCCAGTGCCGCCGCCGCTGACACCACCTTCACAACCGCAGCAGCGTGTGCAGGCCTCGTCGTTGATATCGTTCCAGAGTGGCCCAAGGTTCCCCAACTTGCCACCACACCTCCAACCACAGCGGCTCACGCAGACGCAGCAACAGTCCCATCTTCCGCAGCCGTTGCCACAGACACAGCCCCAACAATCACAGCAACAGCAGCTTGGGGTATCTGCGTCGTCGTCTTCAGCGGCCATGATGCCTGGCAAGATGTACGCTGCCACTCCGCATGGCCGGCTGATCTTGCTCACCCCTGACGGCGTACGAGTGCCACAGGTACAGCTACCTCAGCACTCACTGCCACCACCACCACCGCCGCCACCACCGCCACCGCCACCACCACCACCGTCGACGTCCACCACCTCCACGCTGACGGGCAACTACGTTACCGCCAGCAACTACTCTGCTCTCTTCTGCCGCAATAACCCACTGCACTCTATGCGTTACCCCGGCTCTCAATCAGAGAGCACTGGCCGGCTGGTGGGTGAGGCCGCTTGTCCCAAGGATGAGAAGGTCACCTCGGCGACACTTTTCTGCAGTGCCGAACGCTCAAGTACGCAGGCGCCCAACACGACTGGCCGCTCTGCGGCATCAGAGAAAGATGTGCCAACGAGCCTCACCCTAGGCAAGAGCCGCGACAACGCTGCGGGGAATCACACCGAGTCCCGCGTTTCGGTGACCCCCGCAGTGGCCACTACTGGAAGCACGAATGCCGAAGAAGCGCCTCTTCCGGCTGGCCGTTCAGCTGCTGCGACTGGTGCATCGGCGGCAACAGACAGCGCAGCTACCATGGAAGGCAGGAACATCAGCAGTGTGACAGCGTCTGCAAGCTGTGACAGCCAACTGCTCTCGACTTCTGTAGCACCGCTTCTCGCCCGCGGTTCCCACGGGCCCTCTGCTGGCGAGCGTGCGCAGCGTCTCGGCAGCCACCCAAGCAGTAGCAACACGGTGAATGAGGGTGGCCGGTCCCTGCAGCTCCCAACACGCGAGGACGCGCCCGCCACCTCCTTCGCAGATGGTGCTAACCACCAGAACCTCAGCACGGCTTCTGTTTCAGCATCGCGTAGCAGCGGTGCCGCGATGTCGTCTCTCTCGAGAGCGCAACCAACACTCGTAGATTCAGACCGGAATATTGGAATGAGCATGACGAACACTGTGGTGATGCCAGCTAGCAGCGTCCAGGCAGAGATGAGCCATGTACACGTCGCCGCACCTTCGAACAGCAGCGGCACTGCAGCGACCGACTCCCAAGGGGGTGCGGTAGCGGGGGAGCACATGGGACCGAGCAGCAACGCCTCCGGCAACTCCTGCGCCTTTGTACCGTCCCCCACAGGCCTCAAGCCGCCCAACAGCGGCTTCGGCGCGGATGCCACAGGTGCCAGCAACGGCGCCCATGCTGCCCACTTTACGCACTCGACATCACAGCCGGCGCTCTCGGTCCCTGCGTCCTCTGCATCGTACAGTCCACTAGCAGCGCTCGGCTCAGCACACGGGAACGGCGCGGCCAAGTGCAACTCAACGCCAGCGCCGCTTCGTCAGGAACTGGCTGGTAACAGTAAGTTCACGTCATGCGGAGATGTGTTCGCACACGCTGCAAAGCCCACCGGGCCTGACACCGTCTCGTCGCCGCTCAAGCAGAGTCTGACTGGGGCGCCACCGCCGCCACCGCCACCGCCACAGCACTCGAAGCAGCAGCATCTCTACATACAAGGGCTTTCTTCTGCGACCTCGACAGCTCACGCCTCCAGCGGTGGCCGTCTCCACGTCGCTGCCGACGAGTCTATCGTTGTGACCATCCCCGTCACGGCAGCCGATGGCAGCATCACCGCAGCGGTCATCGCAGTGCCCCCTCCCTTCTCGTACAGTGACGCCGGAGTGCAGCAGTATTGCCTCGGCGCTCTACAGCAACAACGACCACACCCGTCCGTGCAGCAGCAGCCCTTACCGGCGCCTCCGCAACAGCAGCACTCATGTCATCAAGGCGCTCTCGCAGAGGAGCAATCCATTCCAAGTTGTGCGGGTGAGGCGGTAGAGTGGCGGCGGAAGCAAGATCTGATCACGCTGCAGCTCGAGCAGCACCGCCAGCGGCTCGAAAACGAACTTCGACAGGTTCAGCTTCAACAGGCGCAGCAGCAGCAACAGCTGCAGCATGCACAGCATCATCATAACCAAAACCAGCAACAGCAGACTCTAAAGCATCAGCAGACTTTGCCGCCGGCACAGACGACCATGATCACGATTGATGGGCACCTCTATCGCATGCTCTCCGCCTCCTCGGGAGAGTCCTTGATGAACTGTCGCCAGCCGTGCCGTGACCTTCACTTTGTGAACAGAGACGCTGCTTTCATGGACGGTGCTGTGGGGGCAGACGGCCGCACGGAGGCCGCGTCTCTTCACTTGAGTAATCAACATGGTGTGTGCATGCCTATATCCCCGCAAGCGCCGCTATCAGCACCACAGCAACAGCAGCACATGCTCATCGCTGCTTCGAGTGATGCGAGTGGTTTAGGGGAGGCCGCTTCGGCAGGGGCGTTACTGACAACGTCATCTTCGCCTGCTGCCAACGTGATGCTGGTAATGCCAACGCCGCCCACTGCGCACAAGATGCAGTACGGGTACTAGGGATGCTCAGCTTGCCGACTGCGTGCTGCACGGGCGCCGTGTACGGGCGGGGAGGAGGCGGAGGGGGAGGGGACGGTGCGGCCATGTGCGGAATAGGTAAGACACACACACACACACACAGACGTCGCTGCCCTCGCTGTTTTCACTCTTCCACAGCTGCACCTACTCTTAGCGCTTCTATGTGTCTCTTGTCTGGAGACTCTCTCTCTCTCTCTGCCTCATTCCTGTACTCTGTATCACCTTGGAGGACCTCACTGGCATGCCACGTCGACATCGCTAATTGTACACTCGAGCCAGCACCACATCGATCTACCGGGACCTCGTCGCCCACACGACGCATCGCCCGCTTCGATATCGAAGCGGGCGACATCAGCGAAAGGCAGAGAAAACGGATTTTGCACGTGAGCCGTCTGTACTTCAGTGTGTGCTGATGGTTGTGCGCGCGCGTCGTTCGCCGGGCTCTGGCAACAGCCCCAGCGGTAATGTCGCCATTTGACGAGTTCTCCCCCCCCCCCCTCGGGACACCACCACCACCACCGCCACCAGCTGGGCATGTAGCGCGGTGCTCCTCACGCTTTGCTCGGGGATCCCTGTGCATCCTCCATAAACCTCTCCCTTCCTTTTTTCCTCCCTCCCTTTCTACTGAACACACACACACACACACACACACACACACATGTACGCGACGTGTCTCACTTGCGCACCCCCCGCCCCCGCCCCGTACACACCGCCTGTAACACTCTACACAAGTCAGTGCCGCGCTTTCGTTTGTGGTTGTTCGCTATTGGTTATATCCGTTGTCACTGCCGCCCATCGCTGTTCCCACGCTCCCCTGCTCCCGACTTCGGTGCGTTGTTGTTTTTCATTTTTTTTTTCTCTGCCAACGTTACCTCGCTCCGCTCATGTCACAGTCGCTCAGTCGCAGCGGCAGTCAGAGAGGCAGCGCCAGTGGAAGCGCGTCGCGCAGCGCCTCTGGCAGTCGCAGTGGCAGCCGCAGCAGCTCTAACTCGATGCGCCTGCCGGAACCCACGGCGGCATCGGCCACCGCTGCCGAGCCTGCAGCCATGCCTGCTGCTGCGGATACCCCTGCCGACGATGCGGGACAGCCCCAGTCGCCGGAGAAGGAGGTGGCGTCCATCTTCATTGGCATGGGCCCCGCTGGTCGCACGGTGACCTTGACGGAGCTGACCGACTACCTGAAGTCGAAGGCGTTGGTCCCATCCAACGTGAAGGATGTCCGCCTTCGCGGCCGCTGCGCTTTCGCCGATACGACGACCGTAGAGGAGGCGCGCCACCTCATCGCGCAGCTGGACAACCACGACTACAAGGGAAAATTTCGTCTGGCGGTGCAAATGAGCAAGCAGACGATGGCCGAGGCGAAGGAGAACAAGCGCAAGCGCCAGGAGGCGCGCGGCACCAAGCCGGGAGAAGAGGCCCACTACGTGAACGAAGGCCGTCAGGTTTTCGTAAACCTCGGCCCTGCCGGCAAGGACATCCCTAACGACGTCATCCGCAGCAAGATCGAGGCCATCTGCCCCGTTCTGCGTTTCGAGCGCCGTGGCTACTGCATGTACGCCGACGTACCCACCGCCGAGGATACGAAGCGGGTGGTGGGAGCGCTGAACAACATGATGATTGGCGATGTGCGCGTGCTGGTGCACATCAGTACCATGGTCCGCAAGCGCGAACGCTCGCCACAGCGCGTTCGCGATGTTCCCCGCCGTGGAGGTGACCGTCACGAACGCGATTCACACCGCCACCGCCGCCGCAGTGACAGCCGCGAAGGTCGCCGCCGCCACCACCGCTCGCGTCGCAGCTACACACCGTCGTCGCGCAGCACTTCTTCTTACTCATCCCGCAGCCGCTCGCACAGCCGCGGTCGCCGCAGCTACTCTCCCGACTCTGAGGACTCTCGCGACCGCCGCACCCGTCGCGGAGGATACCATGGCAGCGACCGCCGTCGTAGTGGCCGTGCCGAGCGCGTTGGCGACCGTCGCGAGCGCCGTGGAGACGAGCGCCGTGGTGACGATCGCCGCAGTGACGATCGCCGCTCACGTCGTTGATGGCGTCCGCTACCCTCGCCATGGAACTGCAAGCAGCGCGAGGTGCTCCAGCGACACGGAACCGGGTGGAGAATAAATGGCGTAAAGTGAATGGAGGAGGTGACCGAGAGGCTAGGCGTAGCGCCCGCAGGGGCCATGAGGCGTGGGCCACTGCAGACGGCGGCTGTCGTGTCTGGTGCGTCGCCCCATCGCCCCTCTGCGTCTCCTCACCCCGTTCGTATTCGTTTTTTTTCCCTTTTTCGTTTCTGTTTTGGTTTCTCCTTTCGCGTGTGCACGTTGAAGCTGCGGTTGGTGTCGGCTCACCCCGCCCCACCTCTTCGCTTCCTCTCCCTCGTCCTTGCCGTGTGCTCAGTATGTCTTGCGCTGCGACACGGCGCCATCGCCTTCCTTCCATTCCATTTTTCTTAAACAAAGTCTTTCCGCGTACTTGAACACCAGTTCTGTTTTTTAGAGCCCCCCCCCCTCCCCATCGCGCACGCTGTGATGACACTGCGCATGTGCCACTCCGCTCCCTCCACACCCCCTAGTGTGATACCGACCCAAATGGAGCATGACGACAGCAATTTTTGCCCCTCCCCCCCTCACCCCGCACCTCGACAGCGAAGGCGTGTCCCCCCCGGGACATGCACGAGGAGCCGAAGATGCGAACACTGTGCGCTGGTACTGTGCATAACATGGCTGGCATGGCGCATCACATCCGAGCAAGGCATGCAGCGGCCAGGAGAGCACGATTGATGAACGAGAACGTCGCGAAGGGATACACGCGGGCCAATGCCATGGTGCACATGCACAACGATTTCCGCATTTACGATCTCCGACCAGGTGAGGTGAGGTGAGGTGACGCAGCGCGGGCGCCGAAGACATGACGAGAGCGCCGCGAATACGCCACTACGGGGCTCTTCAGACCCCATCGTGCACCGTTGCCGCACAACACGATGGAGTGCAGCGGCTTGAGGCAACGGAGGACGACGCACGGCGTACAGGCGGGGGCCCGCGCCTAGGACTCTTGGCCTGGGGCTGGCAGGCTTCCTTCGCGAGGCCCATACGGCGTGCACCTGGACCACTTCCTATTATCCGCACGACCGACGCCACCGCCCTGGAGCAGGACCCTGGGACGCGGCCTGCCTGGATTCAGGTGTGCAGTGCACCTGAGTTGGTGCGGCGCCGATGGCGGAGCACGTAGGCGGAGGGACAAGGCGGCACAAGCAGAGCCGGCGAGGCGCACGGCCGCCTGACACGACGGCACAAGAGGTGCTCCGTCCACGACCAGGATTCCGCCGTCGCGCGACAGAGCCTGACGGGGGTGTAGCCGTGCGCGCACCTGTGTGTGTGTGTGTGTGTGCATGTGTGGCGACGTGTGCGCGGCAGCATTTCAGGCTCAGCGACGCGAAGGGCAGTTGTCTATGCCACGTTTCTGGCTGTCTTCGCCGTTAACTGTTGTAAGGTGGTTCTGTGTATGTGTACATGTCTGTAGTGTAGGGGAGGTGGAGGGGTAGGTGCGCGTGGGGGGGTGGGGGGTGGTTGGGTGGTTGGGTGGCGCTGGCACGGATACTGGGTGATGGACGTCCTCCCTCTGTCGCTGTTTCTCTCTCTCTCTGTGGGCTTCCGCAGAAGTTGGGATTTCTGCCACCCGTGTAGCGGCCGTCCCGCTCTTTCCACCTTTCACGAATCTCCACACACACACACACACACACGCACGCACACATACACACATATATGCACATATA
The DNA here is from genome assembly GCA_033953505.1 of Leishmania tarentolae. NCBI lineage: Eukaryota > Euglenozoa > Kinetoplastea > Trypanosomatida > Trypanosomatidae > Leishmania > Leishmania tarentolae. The sequence goes on from CP119831.1 coordinate 438,132, forward strand.
TATATATATATAGGTATGCGTGTGTGTGTGTGTGGAGAGACACACACAGAGAGAGGCCAACGATTCTCTCTTCCCCCACTTCTGTGTACCTTCCCCCCTTTTCTCTCTGGTGGTTTCTTTAACATGTCCGACTCCTCGCTCTCGTGTGGGGTTGTCGACAGCGGCGGCAATGCTGGTTGGCTCTATTGTCGATGGTTGACTTTTGGTGTACACGCCGACGGACATGGTGGACGCTCGCGTGTGTGTGTGTGTGTGGGTGGCGGTGGTGGTCGTAGGCTGAATCCTCCTCAGTTATGCTCTCAGATGCGTTCTTCTCTTCTGCTGCTCTTCCCCTCCCTACTGCTGCCGCGGCGGCAGTATATTTTCTTTTCTAGGGAGCGTGAACGGACAAGGGTGAGCGATGAAGTGTCGACGCCTGGGGGCATTCGCTGCGCCTCACGTGTTGCCCGTTGTGCAGGATGTTGTTGTTGTGTCTGCGCATGCCTGGGGTGCTGTGTACTGGTAACAATTAACTTAGCAATTCTTCAAAGAAAAGAACGAACAGAAGGAAAATAGATCGTAGACGACCTGCACACGTTCAGGGAGGGAGGGAGGGAGGGAGGGAGGGGGGGGAGGAAAAAGTGCCGGAGAGAAGTCTCTCACTCGACAGCCCCTTCGACTCCTTCTTATCATGCAGGCACGGACCCACGGGCTCTAGTGTGCTTACGTGTACGAAACACAATCGTGTCTGAGTTTGGATCTCTGTTTTTGCGGAGTGCTTCGCTGGAAAATGCGACCTTGGGAGCTGGAGCTGCTTTACCGCTGGTCATCGCTGTACACCTCCTCCCACCTTCCGTTGGGTTGGGTTGGCACCGCACCCGCAATTCATCTCCTGCGCGTTTACTTTCTTCCTTCCACCACCTCTTCGCTTCGGTGACCACAGTATCAGTTTATTTAGGAAGGCAGACGCAGCACTGCAGAGCGGCTTGTCCGTCTTCCTCCACCTCCCTTGTGTTTTCCCTGAGACCCCTTTCCCTCCCCCCGGCTGCTGAGACACTGCAGACGCGTGCGACACCGCATCCGACAGGCAAACAAGGGAGAAAGCCTCACAGCAAAGCACCCCCCCCACACACACCAATACAGAAAAAAAAAACGCAGGACGTCGGCAACAGGCAAGCGCAAAGCGCAGCAGCCGCTCAGGTACGCATACGTATATATCACTGAACGTGTGGACCTGGAGGACGAGGCAGACGCGCAAGTAGGAGGAGAACAGAGGTAGCGGAGTACACGTGCAGGGTACTGACCGAGGGAGCCACTGGAAGAGGAGGCATCACTCAACAGCAGAGAACCACCAAAAGCGAGCGATCGTGCGCTTCGTTTTCTTCTGCGCGAGTCTGCCCTTTTCCTTACTTTTACATTCCTGGGTGACAGCCGTGCACTGTTTTTCTCTCGTTGGGCGTGCCTCTGGCACTTCTTCCTCTTCTTCGCAAGTCCACACACCGCTGCTACCACACGCCACCACTAGCGTAACCACCACCCCTTACATACCTGTGTGCATACTTCTGCAGAGTTCAAGACTTCTTCTTTTCCTCCCCCATTTGCGCATCAGCGAGTTTTTGACCTCTGTGTGTCGGTGTGGCTGCCTCTGTGCGTTTTCCTGGCCGTGCGCGCCTCTTTCTGTTGATTTTCTGTTCTCTCTTGTCTCCCTTTCCCTGCGTTTTGGGTGAGAGAGGTGGCGGACGTGTCTCTCTGACGCTGTCGTTTAACTGCTGCTTTTGGCCACGTCCGGCCGTTTCCTGTTGCCCCCCACTTCCCTCTCTGCATGCGTGTGTGTGTGTGTGTGTGTGTGTGTGTGTTACTGCCTGAATCCCCCTCTTGTCTTTCTCCCTGTCTATTAGTACACGACTGTCACCCCCCTCCCCCCCTCCCCCTTCGATCTTTTCGCTGGCGCCCCGTTGGTGTGTTCCCTGTCCCCCTTTCTTTTGGCTGTTTTTGGTTGTGGTAGAGCCTACGCGTCACGCAGCTCGTCCGCCTGACTCCCCCCCTGTTGTTGCTTTGCCTCTTCTTCCTTATAGCTCTTCTTTGCCGAGTTCTCATACCGTGTCGCTGCCCTTTGTGGTGATCGAGCCTCCTCCCGCCCCTGTCGTGCAGGCGCACTTCTGTGGTGCCCTCTCCCCCCCTCACCCCGTCCCCTGTGCGCGGCCATCCGCTGTCACCACAAATTTCATTCTCTGGTCCGTTCCTCCTTGTTGTTCGCCTCTTTTGCGTATCGACTCGCTTCTGGCTCGTTGTTCTCCTTGCCTGCGTTTTCTTCCACCTCCCCATCACCCCATCCGCCTCACACCCGCCCTTGCTCAGCTTGCGCGCGCCTCCCTCTTCTTGTACGTTTCCTCACCGCCTGTGTGTGGCTGCGGCCGCCCATCACGGTGCTGGGAGTGTCTGCTCTGCCGTTGATTGCGGACACGCGTGTCTTTCCTCGCCTTCCTTGCCGTGTTGTGCCGCGGTTGGGATCGCCATTTTCCTGTATCTCACACCCTCTGCGGCATCCCACCGCCCTGCACTCCAGTCGTCAAGCCGTCACGCGTCGCATCTCCCCCCCCTCTTTCCTGCTCTTTGAGTACCTTGCAGCTGCCATACGCAAACATTGTTGTGTGCCAGCTGCTCTTTGAAGCAGCGTCTGTGCCTCCTTTCGTGGTGTGCGGGGAGGGAGACGGTGTGAGACATTCGACAGGAGTCGGGAGCGTGTGGACTGCCTCCATCAGTTTTGTTTTGCTCTGTTTTGTTTTCGCTCACACAGCTTCCTTTTTCGCGAGGGTGCAACGCTGCTGACGCGTCTGTTCTGCTCGCTGCCACTGTCCGGCAGTTTCTCTCTGTGTGTGTCTCTCTCTCACATCTCAGCTTCCATCATTCTTTTTTTTTTTTTCGGGTTGGTGTGTCTCCTCCTGCTGTCCTCTAGCCCGCCGGCAGCCAATCAGCTCCCCCATTGCAGTCGCGCATGCATGTAGTTCTCCTCCCGCCCTCACCCGCGTTGCCCCTGCACCTTCAGATCCCCACCATCCCACCCCACGCTTTTTGTTACCAGTAACATTATTGCCCTTCTCTGTTTCTTAGTGAACGTTTGTTCGACGAGTCTGTGCTGCTGCTGCTGCTGGTGCTGGTGCTTACGGGTGGGGCTGACTATTTCTGTGTGTGTGTGTGTACGTGCGCTCGTGTCGTCGCCTTCGCCTTCGCCCTCCTCCACTCTTTGGCGTACGTTCTTTCCTTTGTGTGGGTGCCGTTTTTGTGTCCTGCGTGAGCACACACACACATATATATATACACACACACACATTTTCATAGGTAGATCAGCGCCGCATGCGCACACCTTCTTTCTTCCTTCCCCCTCCTCCCTCCCCTCGTTCGCCCACGCGCCCGACATCATCTGCGGCGACGCGGGCCTACACGCCATTCTTTCACCTGTCTCCTTCCTCTCATAGCAGCGGCAGCGGCAGAGGCGCTCCCGCCCACGGTGTGGGAAACACAAAGCTCTGGAGGAGCACACGTGTGCGCCATCACGCGTGGTCACACGTACACACGCACGCATGCACATAGAAACAACGATGTACTCGGCGTCAGGTATTAGTGGCTCTGCATGTGGATCCGGACATGATGGGCCGCAGACCTTCTGCGTGGTCTGTGGCAACTACAAGGACGATCTCATCCTGCGTAGGTCCGGCTTCAAGTGCACGAGCTGCGTAGGGAAGTCGTCCAACAGGCACTACGTGAGGTTGCAGAAGCGGCAGGCACATCAACTTATTTCTAAAGCCTTCCCCATGCGAGGTCTGACCGCCGGCTTGGACACGGCCTCCTCTGTGCAATCCAGCGACTTGTACCGCGCCTATATCCTTGCCAGCTCTGCGTCCTCATCGCTACCGCCAGCCATTGAGGGCGACAGCGGCTCCACTGGAGTGTCCACAGCGCACAGCAACACGTTACGCCCAATCGAAGATTACATCAGTGGCACCACAGTGTACAGAGCTGCCATGGAGCGGGCATGCTACTCCGGTGGGAACGATTGCAGCACCAGTGAGGGCGGCGGCAGCGATCAGCAGACACTAATAAGCGGCGCTGGCGGCGTCACCCGATCCACATCCGACACACTTAGCAGAGCACATAACGAGAGCAATGTGCCTGGTTCACACACCAACACCTCCGCCTCAGCTGCTGCGGGCGATAATGCAGGAGAGATGCGCCGAACACCTCCACCCCTTGTGACTCAGCGGCAAGCAGGCCGAAGGGCGCCGTGCAGTAAGTCGACATCGGCGAACAACGGCAGCGATGGTGTCAGCAAGGCGCCACGCTACCGAGATCCTTGCCGCACACCTCCAACATCGACGCTCGACAAGAGTATAGAGAAGCGGAAGCCCGACGGTCATACGCCGTCGCGTTCCTACAAGACAGCCCCGTCGCGCCTGCCGCCACGCAACAGGCCTCGCGTTGCTAAGGGTGCGCCACGTCTGCCACCGTCCGTTGTAGATCTGCGGAAGGTGCCCGCAGTGCAGAAAAACATGAAGTCGAGCTGGAAGGCAACGAGCACCTCCTCCGCGAACGGCGTGACTGAGTTTCCGCCGTCCTCGACCAAAAAGATGGCGTCAGGCGCAGTTTCCTGCGCTGAGGACCGTGAGTTGATGTCCAAGAACCGAAAGGGCGCGCTGCGCGACGTTGCCTTGCCGTCGAACGAGCCCACCACCAACCAGCACCACTCGCACTCCAGTACGCCGTGCGGCGAAGGTGCCGCGTCATCAGCGATTTTTGGCCAATACTTCCCGCATACTCCACAGGTGCCGAGCGAGGAGGTGCAGCACTCCTCCAGACAGTCACCTGTAATGCCGCTGGATGCGTACCCGGGTCTCCCAGCGCCGCGAGCAGGCAGCTGCAATGCCTCCATCGCCTCCTCGGTGACGGAGCGTGGCCCCACGTTCCGACCGCTGGTGTCGCACTCGCACGCAGCCAGCAGCGCAGGTACGCACCCCCAGCGCGATTCTCAAGGTGGAACTCGGCTCTCGAGCAGAGCTTCGTCACTAGCAGCGCTGCCGAACGGGGCGGCGCGTCCCGCTGACGCGCACGGGGCCGCCAACACAGGAGTGCTGTCGCTGATTCGTATGCCAAGCTCCTCAGGTGCTACCACCGATGCGCTCGACAACTGTCATGGCGTCGGCCGCACCCACCGACCCCGGCACAAAAAGCCAGCCAGCCGCAGAGCGTCCTCCAGCGACTCGGAGTCGTCGTCGTCCAGCGAATCCTTGAATGCCTCCGCCACTGCATCATCATCGCACTCAGCGCCATCTGCTGTGCCGCCAGAGGTCCTCGTCGGAGAGGACGATGCGGCTGCCATTGGGGCAGGCACAAGGAAGACTCCGCACGGCGGCACCGACGCCCTCAATGCGGGCGCGAAGAAGCGGACAAAAAAGGCGGCAAATGTTGTAGGCAGCGCAACGAAGAAGGGGGCTGGCGACAGTACGGGCAAGGGGCTTGCGACACCGCTCCCTACCCGCCATCTCGGTCCCTTGCAGATTACCGTCGAGTCCGTGCTTCCACCGTTGATTAGTGCGCCAGAGACGACGCCATCCACCCCTGGCCGCGGTGATGAGCTGCCGCAGGCTACAATCAACTGCAACGACGAGAGCAGCACTACCACCGGCGACTCTCATAGCCACTGCGATTCGATGCGCAGTAATTCCTCTCGCACACAAGACGGCTACCAGCGGCAGGTGTACGTCGGCGGGCAGTCGGGCAAGTTCAAGGTGACGCGGCACATTCGCCAGCAAAGCGCCGGTAGCGATGTGCTCGCTGGGCGGAGCGGTGCGGCAACTGCCTTGTCTGCCTCTGCCAGATCCACGTCGACGTATCGACGCCACCGGCAGCAGCAGGGCAGCTTGGGCGACACCATGAGCGCTGGCGCCGTAGAGGTAAAGAAGATAACGTATCGTCTTGTCGTGAAAAGTGCCAACAGCAGTGAGGCTCTCACGACGCAGGAACGCCGCCTCTACACGCACATCATACCCGCTCTTGAGCGCGTGAAGGTGATCGCGGGCGGGGAACTGCCCACGGTGCCTGTGAAGCGGCTGCCCAGTCTTCGCTTTGCGACGGAGGCGTTCACAGAGGAGCGCCGTGTAGAGGTGGAGGCGTTTCTTCAGGCCGTCGCGCGAAGCCCCTGTTATATTCGCCACCCAGACATCGTGAGGCTTCTCGGACTGGACCCGTACGTGGCAGACTTGTGCCCGGACTCAGCGACCGGCGCCGTCGCTGCGAGAGGTAGTGGCTGTAATGGCACCGATGCTCATCGGCCCAGACAATCACCATCCGTCATGAACATCAGATCCTCCCCGTCGACGGGGGGCGGCTCCGGCATGAAGGAGGCATCGCGGGCGCGAGCAGGGGCTTCTGGTGATTCGAAGTGCTCTACTCGCCCCTCAATAGAGGGTGGGGGTGATGTTCTAGCGACTGCAGAGAGTGACTGCGGTGGAGCAGGTACTAGCTTCCTCACCGTGGACGCCCTCAACGCTTACTGTTCCTCAGCTATCGAGGACGGTAGAAGCGGCACCGACGATGTCGGGAATTTCTGCCGGTCGCAGAGCCGTTCCAGCGTGCAGACCACCTGTTCCTCTGTCGTGCGTCGTCGCAAGCTGGACGAGGTGACCATGGAGGATCTCGAGCACATCCAACTCGGTAACCTTATCGGCCGCGGCACCTTTGGCTCTGTTTACCTGGGACTCGTACAGACCCAACGAGGGTTGCTGATGGTAGCCGTCAAGGTAATGAAGGTCGGCGAGGCGGTCGAGCCGTTGGAGATGGAGAGCCTTCAACGCGAGCTGGATGTGCTGTGTGCTGCCCGGCACAAGAACATTATCCGCTTCCTCGGCAGTTCGCTGAATACAACGACGCGTGAGCTGCGCGTCTTCACAGAGTACATGGAGTGCGGCACCATCCGCTCCCTTGTCGACCGCTTCGGTGCGTTGACGATGCTGGCGATTCAGCAGTATATGCACCAAATACTCAGCGGCCTGCAGTACCTTCACAGTCTCTCGATCGCGCATCGCGACATCAAGGGGGAGAACATCCTCGTCACCAAGAACGGTCGCATTAAGCTCTCCGACTTTGGAAGCAGTACGGGCGCACCGTGCAAGGTGGCGACTGCGGTCGCGGCTGCCCAGTCTCCTTCCATGGGGAGCAGTGGCGGGAGTGCTGACAGCGGCCTCCCGGTAGGCTCACCGCAGTACATGGCACCGGAGGTGATTCACGGGACAGCGAGGTCGTTCGCGGCGGCCGACATCTGGTCACTCGGGTGCGTCGGAATTGAGATGATGGATCGGCCGATCTGGCGGGAGAGCCCCAACACAAACCCATTTGTCTTTCTCTATCGCGTAAGCCGTTGCGGGACGCCTCCGCACGGTCTGCCAGCGGAGGACGAGCTTGCCGTGCTCAAGGCGGAAGGCAAGAAAACGGAATTCGAAGGCTTCTCCGTGTACCTGGGGTTTCTCAGGAGCTGCTTGCGTGTCGACCCGGCGCAGCGCCCGTCTGCGGCAGAGCTGCTCAAGCACCCCTTCATGACCTACCCATACTCGAAGCACCTTCGCTGGATGCTGCCGATGCCAGCAACCGCGAAGCCCTCGGCTCTCAAGTCCTCATGAGTGGCGGAGGTACGTCCCGTCGCACCGATCTGTGCGCGTGCGTGTCCGCTGCGTATGTGCGCGTACATGAGCTCGTACATACTCGTTTATCCATGCTTCGTCTCTGTGCTGTTTTCTGACCTGTTGGCGCCTTACTTTCGCTCTTCCCCCCCTCCACTCTGCGCACATGCGAGGCGTGCATGCGTGGTGGAAGGTGTGGCGGTGGCAGTGGTGTGTGTGTGTGTGTGCGTGTGCGTGTGTGTCCGTGTGCGTGTGCGTGTGCGTGGGTTTCGCTCATGGGCGAAGGCTTTCCTCTCTTTCTTCGCCCTCCGTGCGCCTATGCTCTTATGTGTGTATCTCTTGTCTCTTAAACCGTTATCGCGAGTCGCTGCCACGACGATCCTTAACCTTCTCATGGCCCCCGTCACAAGTGCGATGTGCATGTGCATGTGTGTGCGTGTGCGTGTGCGTGGACGTAGAGAAGTGGCCGTATAGTATGACGAGGGTCCCTTTGCTGCTCGAGTGGATTCGGTGAAGAACAGAGGCGTTGTCACGCGACAATGCTGCGTCACTGCACCGTGTGCGGCCGCTTTTCTCTTCAGTCACGCCATCACTCTCCCTTCTTCCACGCTTCGACACCCTCTACTGTCCCTGTGCGCTCATCTCGTCGCTTTCCCAACCCACCGCTCGCCACCCATTCGACGCCGTTGCGCCGGCTTTCCACCGACACCAAGACATGACATACCACATCCTCCTCCTCCGCAACAGGAACAGCAGGGACAGGCCACACACTGCAGTGGCTGGGGCGACGAGGAGCGTACACGTCACTGACACAAACGCACGAAGCGCACAAGGAACAGACATGCGCGTTCACCGCGTCACATCACTGGAGGAGCACTGCGTGATGGTTGCTGCTTAACCCAGAAGCACACCACCACCGCTGCCTCCCTCTCCCCCGTGATCACCATCACTCTTATCCCACTTTTTCTGTAGTCATATTGCGCACTCACAGCACCTTCCCCCCTCCCCCCACCCCGGCCCACACGCGCAGGTTTGCACACCTACACGCACACACGTGGAACTTGAAGCAGCTTAGCTTGGTGAGGTGTCATGTACGCAGACTCGACGGGGCGGCCTGCGCCTAAACGGGATTCGCTTCCACGTTTTTGCTACATCTCTCACAAGTGAGGAGGAGCCTCGCACACAAGATGCTGGCGGAGGTGGCGCCGCCGCTGTGGAAGCGGGCCCGCGCCTAGGATTCTTGGCCTGGGGCTGGCAGGCTTTCTCCGCGAGGCCCATACGGCGTGCACCTGGACCACTTCCTATTATCCGCACGACCGACGCCACCGCCCTGGAGCAGGACCCTGGGACGCGGCCTGCCTGGATTCAGGTGTGCAGTGCACCTGAGTTGGTGCGGCGCCGATGGCGGAGCACGTAGGCGGAGGGACAAGGCGGCACAAGCAGAGCCGGCGAGGCGCACGGCCGCCTGACACGACGGCACAAGAGGTGCTCCGTCCACGACCAGGATTCCGCCGTCGCGCGACAGAGCCTGACGGGGGTGTAGCCGTGCGTGCACCTGTGTGCGTGTGTGTATGTGTGGCGACGTGTGCGCGGCAGGATTTCAGGCTCAGCGACGCGAAGGGAAAGAGTGCATAGTGTTGATCACCTTCCCCATCTCAGAGCTTTCGGTGAGGGTAGATCGGCACTGGCAATGTTTGAATGACTGCCTGTATTTGGGCAGGAGACGTGACTGGCATCCATCTAGCTTCTCTCTCTCCCCCCAACTGGGATGGGTGAACGACGGGAAGAACGTGACAGGGACAGGGCCACGATGTGAAGGGGTGGGTGGACGCCACTCCTGCCGCTTTTTGCCGAAGCAGAGAGGGGGACCTTGGGGTGAGGAAAACAACCAGACATTCCAAACCAGCGGCTCCTGCGTCAGCTGGCGACTGAAGCTCTTGACCACACTCGCACACATCTCATACCTAAAGTTCAAGCTCAGCGCACTCGCCTTACGTTGATGGCACTGCGGCCTCGATACCGGCCGCCATTACTTGTGTGTGCGTTCTCACCCTGGCGATGGGGGCGCTCTCCCTACAACAGGGTGTTCACCATGAGGTGCCCCGCTTCTCCATCCCTGAACGCCTAGCGGGCGAGGGAACCACATCAGCAAGAGGACACCCGCTCCCCACGCTCAAGCACGTGTGCTCATCCCCACTAGATGGGGGAGGGCGCAATTTTTGAGGCGAGGGGGTGTGCCGACAGCCCAACCAGAGAAACAGCGCCAACGGACACAACATGGAGTAGGCAGGGGTGATATAAAACACCGCGAAGACGCCATGCAGGCCCTCATCGTCCTCCCCTCATCATATACGTCCTCTTTCTTCTCCGCGACTTCCTTCACATCCTCTTCCACGGAGGATGTGACTGCCAGCCCCCTCTGTTTCTTTTTTTTTTTCCGTCACAGAGGCTGTGAATCACAGCTGACATTACTCGGTCACCTCACCTCCCTTGCACACGGCCCCTCTCCTTCCTCGCCAGCACACACACGCACGCACGCACACCGTAAAGCACCGGTGCTTGTATATTCTTTTAGGCGTCCGCAGTACACGACAGCGCAGCACAGCACAGCACAGCACTCTCCCACACACACACACACACACACACACACACACTCCCCGTCGTTCTCTTTCACTGTTTCTAGTGGCTCCCTTACCTCCTCCATCTACCTCCCACGGACAGCCGCCACGTCGTCGTCATGGGTGCCCCAAAGCGTCTCGGCAAGTACGAGCTAGGCCGTACACTAGGTACGGGCAACTTCTCTAAGGTCAAGATCGCGCGTGACACGGAGACGGGTAAGGAATGGGCCATCAAGGTGATTGACAAGGAGCAGCTTGTGCGCGAGCGCATGGAGGAACAGCTGAAGCGCGAGATCGCCGTTATGAAGATGCTGCGCCAGCCAAACATTATTGAGCTTCACGAGGTCATGCAGACGAGCCACCACATCTACCTGGTGCTGGAGCTCGTGACGGGCGGTGAGCTCTTCGAGAAGATCGCCAGCGCGAAGCGCTTCGACGAGCAGACGGCGCGGCACTACTTCCATCAGCTCGTTTGCGGCATCAACTATTGCCACCGCCAGGGCATTGCTCACCGTGACCTGAAACCGGAAAATCTGCTGCTAGATGCGAACGACACACTGAAGATTTCCGACTTCGGCTTGAGCAACCTGCAGCGCACGAGTGTCAGCGGCGGCACAATGCTGCAGACGGTCTGCGGCACACCAAATTATGTTGCACCGGAGGTGCTGAAGGAGCAGGGCTATGACGGTCTCAAGGCGGACATCTGGAGCTGTGGCGTGGTGTTGTTCGTCATGATGGCTGGTTACTTACCCTTCGACGACGAGAACGTGAACGCACTTTTCACGAAAATCGAGCGCGGCGAGTTTCGCATGGCGCGTCACTTTAGTGCCGACGCGCGCGACTTGATTTCACGCATGCTGACGGTCGACCCGCAGCAGCGCATCTCCCTAGACGAGGTGATGGCGCATCCTTGGTTCTGCGTCGACTGGAACCCTGCGATGCTGACGCAGGGCGAGAGTCGTTCTTCGCCAAACGCAACCGAGATCAGCAATGCGATTGAGGATATGTAAACCAGTTGGCGCCGACGCACCGACACCCAAGCGAGGCCCCTCTCCTTTTCTGCCTTTTCACACACACACACACACGGTCTGCAGGCACCGATGTCCTTGACGCCTGAAAGCTAGGACCAAAGAAGAAGGGGGCGCGCATGCCAGAGAGGAAGGAGTCACACCGCGAAGAACAAAAGTGAATGCGAAGGCCCGCCCACCCCCGACCATGCGAGGTGAGGGAAGAAAAGGGATGGGCGCTGCGCTGGTGCATGGAGAGCGCAGAGTCGAACATGGCGCTTGCCTCTTCACAGGCTCTTGTTTGTTGATGCCTTTATTATGTCAATCTTTTCGACGTTGCCGTATTTGGTTATATTTATTTTCACGATTGATGGACACGCGCTGGCACTCAACTCCTCATGACACACGCACCCCCCCCCCACACATATATATATATATTTATATCTATAGGCAAGCCCCCGCAGGCCACTTGTCTAAATCTCTCTCTCTTTATATCTGTATGCATGTGTATGTATATATATATATATATATATACGTATATGTGTCCCTATCTGTATATGTATCTATGTCTGTGCCTCCTCCTCCCCTCCCCTCTCCTCTCCCCCCCGTGTATATATGTTAGTGTATAAGCGCCTGTCTGTATCTATGTGCACGTGTGTGTGTGTGTGCTTTGCGAACGCTGGTGTTGTGCGTCAGTGGCGCACCGGAGGCAGCTCGTCCTGGCAAAGTCGATGGTCGAAGTGACGTACTGCGGAAAGAGGGCGGGTGCGTGTGTGCGTGTGTGTGTGTGTGCGTCTTTCTGTGTGGGTGCGTGGGCAAACAGAAGGCCGAAGACGAGCCGAAACACTGAGGCCGGCATTTGGAAACGGGTGCGCGGAGGCTGCGCCACCATCCTGCATGCTTCCTTCACTCTTGCCCGCTCGAACAGGATGTGATGACCTCAGTGGTTCTCCTGCTCGGTTTCTCAGTGTTGTCGCTTGCTTCCTGAGAGTGCGTTGTCGTTGTGGTAGTGGTGGTGGTGGTGGGGGAGACCAGATGCTATGTGAGAGAGCGCGCGCGCCAAGGGACCGTTGGAAGGGAAGGGGGTGGTGGTTCGGACGGTAGACATCGGCGCCCCCCCTCTCTCTGCCCAGCCAACTTCAATCTCTATCTTTCCCTTATCCCATCTCTTCATTGTTCCTTTCTGCGTTTCCTTCTCTCGGCATCACGCGTGCGCTGTGCTTCAAAATCTTCTGTGCCGCTTACCGGCGTTTGTGTCTGCGCCTTTGTGCGTGTAGATCCTTTTTTTTTCGGTGTTGGCTCCTGACGCTGCTTCCTTCGCTTTTGCTGCGATGACTGGTTGTCTCGAGGCTGTGAAGACAAGAAGAGAGGGCGGGGAGGGAGGGCGGCTCAGGAAGCATGCCTTCTATGCGCACACACGCCCTTCCCTCTGCCCCCTCAAGGAAAAGGAGTACGAAAAGCGGACGCTGAGGGTGTGCGGGGGCTACGTTGCATTGGCGTGTGCGCGCTCCTTCTCCATCTTCTTCCTTTGGCCACAGTCTTTGGTCCATCCCCCTCTCTTGCTGTGATTGAGAGCGCCGGATGTTCAGGTGTCCGGCTTGGCTTTCTCTCTCTGTGTGTGGCGTTATCTGATCCGGTGCTCTGTTTTTTTTTTTTTTTTCACGCAGCAACTTCTGATGTTGGCTGTGCGCGTCAGCCTTTCCTCTGCTGTGAATTTGTGCATGAGCGTCTTGTCCCGCTCTCTTCCTCCTGCATTGTAAGCTCTTCCTTTCGTGTTGCGTATGTGGTGTCTTGGAGGGGCTTCACACCGAACTCACGGCCGGCACTGATCCTCCCGCTCCCCCCTCCCTCTCTTTCTTGTTCTCGTGTCATCTTTACCTCACTCCACCCCACCCTGCTTTTTCCAATGTACCCGTATATGCGCTGGCATGCTTCAGGGTCTCCTTGGTGGAGGGCCCCCCCTCTTCCTTCTCCTCTGCCTGTGTCGGTTCCTCTCCCTCCTTCCCTTCCTCCCCCCACACATGCGCACGCACACACGTACAGATACACGCCACCTTCCTTTTCTTTGCTGGGGTAGTGGTGATGACGCCATCTTTCCTTCCCGTGCTTTCTCGCGCTGCGGGGGATGTTGGTGTCTCCCCCCTCCCCACAAAAGCGGCCGACCTTTCGCTTTCTGTTTTTATTCTGTCTTGTGTTTTTGGCGCTTCCGACGTGCTTTACTTACTCAGATGTCGCCTTCCTCCCCCTCCCACCGTGCTGGTGTGGGTCTGTCGGTGTGTGTGTGTGTGTGTGTGTGTGTGTGTGTGGGCCTGTCTCTGTCTGTCTGTGCGTCGGTGTGTGGCGTCTATGCTGGCCTACATGGAGCCGATACTCTTGGCTGTTGTAGTCGCAGTGTTTCTCTCCCTTTCTACAACGTGATTATTATTTTTTGTTTGTTTGTTTTCGTGCCGGTTGATGAGGCGATAATAGCTGCTGTGCACCTCTTTTCGGGATGCGCGAAGGGAGGTGGCGGGAGCGGCAGGGAAGGCGTCGAAGGGGTACGGGGAGGAGGCGGATGGTCGGAGACGTGTGCAGCCAGAGGATGGGGGATGCATGAGAAAGCAATGCGAGCACGATGGTGCGGGTGTCAAAAGGAATAACGACAACGAACAATAACACGGGGATGTAAACCTGCAAGACGCGAGAAGGCTGAGGGATTTCGACCAGCGGCGCTGGAAATCACTACACCTGTTTTACTACTGTATATGTCTGCCGTGTGTGTGTATGCGCGCGCGTCTACTGCCGCGTATCCCTGCGTGTGTCGTGGCTCTTGTCGCTGCTCTCTGGAGGATGGCGGCCATGATGGAAGAGGGCCGTTGGTTTTCGCTTTCGGTTTTGTTTCTCATTCTTTCTTGTTTTCAAGCCTCTCCCCTCTCATGTATGTGCGTGCACGCGTGTCGGTGTGCGTGCGTTGGTTTCGTTTTTTTTTTTTTGTTTTGATGGCGTTGATGTGAGCGCGACGATCAAGACGGTTTCCCTCGACTTCATTTTCCGTTGCCGTCGCTGTGAGTCAATGCAGGTCTGCGCTTTCGCGTGTGCCTGTGCCTTCGAGGCCTGCATGGCCCCTCTTGTTGCACTGGCTGGCTCTGTGCCTCCCATCTCTTGTTGAATTCTTTCCATGTGTTTATGACCCTAGCCCGTATATCGATGCGATCCCGTAGCCCCCCCCCCCTCCGCCCCAGCTCCTCCCCCCCAAACTGCATCAACTCATCAGCATCCAAGGAAACATAGCCATGTACATGTAAGATATATGTGTGGAACGGGAAGCAAGTGGGGTTGGCATGCGCGGCCGCCCACATGTGTGACAATGCGAGTGGGAAGAATATATGTGCGCGTGTGCATGCGTGTGTGGGTGGGGAAAGATGCATGGAGGGAGGAGGTCACCGAACTCCGCGGCTCGTGCCATGAAATTGGGCGGTGGGGTTCTGCGTGTAGTCAATGTGAGAGCGTGACCTTTCAGAAGAGAGAGAGAGAGCGAGAGCATTCACAATTTCAATGGAGATGGTGCACCCAACGTTCTCCCATCCCTTTTCCTGCTGTGCGCCTGCCCCCCGAACTCGTACCCCTCCCTCCCTCTCTACTGTGAGACTGCGCCCTGTCATTGATGCCGGCGACGCTGACTGCTTCACAGTTTGGGGGGAGGGGGGGGCCAGGAAGAAGTCCAGCCTGTGACTGTCTATGTGTGTAAGGAGAGGTAAACATCTTCACGTGAGCGGTTAAGCCAATCTCATCAGTGCTCCTGTCTCTGTCTTCCCCCTCCTCTTCCCACACAACGGCTGCTTCGTGTCCTGTCGTCGTTTACATCACCCCTCTGTGAGACGCACATCAGCGCACAGACACTGGAATACTAATGCGCCCGCCAAAGAAAGCCTAACGAAAACAGAAGACGGCTGCGTGCACACGTGCGGTCTCTCTCTCTCTCTTGATGGTGCGCTGGAGGCAGTGCCGCTGCTGCCGCGCACCATCTCTCATATATATATATATATATATATATACATATATATATTTCTACCGGGGCATCCCGCCACACCGACCTCTTGTCCTCCCCCACAACTCCACGTGCTCTCTCCCCCCTTCTTTACGTGCAGGTACGGGCTAGCAGAGTGGGGGGCCCATCCCTTCCCTTTCCGGCTCCCCCAGAGCAGCGGCACTACCAGCTAATCGTTCGAAGGGGATGGCAGGCGGACCATGCTTCGCCAGTTCGGCCCTTCATCGTCGTCCACATCGCTAGTGGCCTCGTCGCATGGATCGTGCACCTACACGGGCAACAGTACACCGCTGCGCTCCGAGGCCTCTACGCTGGAACCGCTTGCAGTCGGGCTCGGGACAGCGCAGCCCAGCGCTCTCATCACACCGGTTTCGAATGCGCTCTCTGCGTCAGCTGCGCAGGAGTCTCACGCCGCTCCTCTCGTGGTGCCATGGAAGGCTCCATCAGAGGACGAGGAAACTTTTGCACCGGCTCCAACTGTCGGGACAGACGGCGCGCGTATGACGACTGTCGCCATCGCTCCTGCTGGCAGTGTGGGCGGCTCAGCCGAAGGAGAGCAGCCACTGCGCGTACCGATCGAGTACTCCACTACCGCAGACCCAGCTTTTGCCGCAGTGAATACTGAGGTGGTCAGCACATGGCATTTGTGGACGGCAGACGAGGCCACGGCGGGGTGCTTCGTGCCGTCCCCCGCGGACCGCTCTGGCACACCAGATTCAAGGCCCGCAATGCCGCTGTCGGCGCAGCGGCACCTTCAGCCGCGACGGCAGTACTCACAGCAGCCGCTGCCAACAACACTGCCCCTTCTTCCGACAGCTGTTCCTGCGACGCACGCGTATCAGCAGCTACATCAGTCTGACGGGCTTCGTAGCCGCGTCGCTGCTTCGCTGCAACAGCCTTCACCGCTCATGACCTCATCAGGGGCCGGCGTTTCCGCTGACGGTCGTCGACAAAGGCCGCATCCGCAGCCTACTTCTCGGGCCTCCGGCGACGACATCACCGCACGTTCCATAACAACCACGTCTTGTTGCGCTCCATCTCACATGGTTCCGCAGTCACCGGTGGCTCTTGCCACGTCGTCCTCACTCGGCAGAGCGCGCCTGACGTCAGTGTTGTCGGTGAGGGAAGCTGAATCAACGTCTGTCAGCTCTCCTCGCCACTACTCCGTGCCCGGCGGTGGTGGCTCCCCGCGCCTGAACGCGTGGCAGATCGACGAGGAGGTGGCGCAACTCTCCCGCTCGCTACGCTCTGAAATTGCTGGGCAGCCCTTTGTGCTGACGCCGTCACTTGGAGCCTCGCCGACGGCCCCAGCTGCAACAATCAGCCGTCCACTCTCATCCTATTCCGAGTTCTCGGCGGTCAGCAAGGGCGATGGAGGCAGCGGCGGCAGGCGCTTCATGAGGCGAAGCTCCAGACATGCCGCCTCCATGGCTGCCGCCACCACTACCGGGCCCTGGGAGGACCTGACGGCGGCCATGGCTAACACAACGACCGCATCGGTTGAGCGCGGGCCTCTCGCCCTTGTGGACTCGGCCGCTTGGTGCGCGGCAACCTCGATGGATGCGCAGGGTGCGGCCCGGAGCCTCACTGCGTCCCAGCATCGCCCGTCAAAGTCGCGGCAGGTATCGGTGCCCATCTCGCAGCGGAGACCGTCGTCTGCACGGAGCAGCCGCACCACGCAGCAGTGCTTCCCATCAGTGCAACCGCACCTCGAGGTAGACGCCAGCCTTGTTTCTAGTGACAGTGATGCTAACAGAGGCGGTGCTAACTCTGCCGCCGCCCTGTTGCACAGTTCAGCTCCTGGACAGCAGACTTCCGCGATGTGCCCCGAGGCTCGTCCTCTTGGAATGCCACCGACGCCCTCGTCGCACTCTTCCATTGTGACTGACGACGTCCCTCTGCGTGCCGCGAAGGGATCACGGGCAGAAATGGAGGCAGCGACGCAGACGACTGATGCTCAGCACCATCCGCGGCATTTCTGCGTTGCAGGTGACAGATCTGCGCCTGACCCGTGTGACGGTTTCGACATTGGACTCAGTGACGTGGTGGAGCTGCGGCGCCGTCTCTTCACGGAGGACTTCTTCTCGAGCCCTTGTCGCAAGCTCAGTCGCGATGGCCAGTTCCCCTGGAAGTTGACAATCAGCGTGCTACTCTGCATCCTGCTTCTGGTGCACGTGAGCTGGTATCAGCTTCCACTGGCCCGCGCGAACGAAGCGATGCGGCTGGCGATTACGAAACAGTTCATGGGCGATAATGCCTACTTCAGCAAGGACCAGGGCGACATTGTTTCGGCGCCAACGGCGTGGATGGAGAGCCTCTACGTCTCCCTCGAGCACTACGTGCAGGTGTACTACAACTTGACGAACGCGTCCTCCAGTGAAATAAATTACCGCTTCCACAGCGCCAACCAATCGAGTCTCTGTGGGGCAGGTATCGAGCGTGCCAGCAGCGTCGTGAATGATGGCGAAGGCGACACCGTGGGGGCGAACGAGGGGCAATGCCGTGGGTGGCGATGTGGCTCGTTGGACTGGAGACCGCCGTTGCTCTGGGATGCGCGCGCAGCGGAGTCGCCACGCCGGTTCAGTGACTCCACCTCGGCTTCTGGGCCCTGCGCTCCCCAGTCAACCACAGCAGCCACCGCCTCTGCCTTGGGAAACTTGGAGTCATCGTCGCCGTACATCCCTGTCTCAGTCATTGCGCCCGTCCTGATGCGGGTGGAGGTGGATGTCTTCTCTCGCCGGGAAGGGGCCCAGCATAAGCGAGGGAACCTATCTCCGCTGGAGACCGCTGCGCCGCCCCGCTGGCTGAGCGGCAAGACCCCCGACGAAAAGTTTGGTGGCCACGCCGGTGACAGCGGCGCGCAGGCGGTGACAGACGTTGAGAATCTCGAGCACCGTTGGCTGACGTTCTTTGTCGACGCTGACAACCCGCTGGGTCCATTCGCCAAGCACAGGGAAGCACTGCGACTCCTGCGTCGGGCGCGAAGGAAGGAACGGCACCGCACTGCTGAGCGTGCAAAGGGTGACACCGCCGGCCCACGTACCGGGTTGAACAGCGCAGTCGCTAACGACACGGCGGTACTCCCCGCCGATGCCGGAGGCGGCTCCTTCACAGAGGTGGACGCTGCCTTATCTGTAGTATGCAGGCCCCGCTACGATGACCTGTCCGGTCGCTATTACCGCCCCTGCACGCTGACGCAGACGACCGCGATCGACGACGAGGCAGGCTCTGCGGCGGGGATGCCGACGCATATCGTGCCAGAGTTTTCCCTCATGGACAACGTTCGTCGCATTCAGTTGGAGGTGACGCTGCGGCACGAGACGGACGAGGTGGACAGCTTTCCGAGTATCGCCACCGCAACTAACAACGGGGGCTTCTCGGATGCGAAAAAGGTTGCGGCCGATGCGAAGCTGTTCAGCGCAGGTAATCTAGAAGCCCAAAGCGCCTTCTCCTTGACGGGACGGTTGAAGTCGGCCTTTGCTGCTCGCCCGTCGGCCGTCTTCCATTGGCGCGTCGTGAAAGATATTACGGTGAACCCAGGCGGTCTTGTCGAAACACAGCTGCGCGTGAACACGCGTGTGTGGCCGCTGGGTATATCAGGCAGATTCTGGACGCCGCATCTCATGGCAGTGCTGCTGTGCGTGCTGGCCGTGCTTAAAATTCTGCTAGAGCTTCGGGCCCTGCAGCGCATTGCCCAGTATAAGTGCCGACTGAGTCTAGAGCGCGCGGCTTTCCTCAAACGACAGCGACAACAGGCGTCATTGGGCGCACCCACCCGGGGCAGCGCCGAGCACGGCGTGTCTAAGGCATGGATGTTCCCGATTCACACCGCTTCGCTGCAGCCTGAGAATCTGAACACGTCGACGACCGTGTATGAGTGGGGGATGCCGGCTAGTCTGCCGTCTGGCCAGCCAGGTCATTGTGCCCACAGCGGTCAAGTCATCGGGGACACGAACGCGGGTGACAGAGCCACTGCACAGGCGCCGGTCAGCATTTGCCCATCAGGAGTGAATCGAGCGAACTACGGCACCATGGAGAGTCGCCATGTCGACGATAATCACGCTGGCGGCACGGTCAGCCGCTTGGAGACCGTGTCGCCGCCGTCACTGATGTTTGACACGTCGCTCAGCATCATTGCTTCACAGCACCCCTACAGCTACTCCCGCCGCCGTTGTGCCCCACGAGATGGTGCGGGCGACGCCTCTGTGCTCCTTAGCTGTCCCTGTGAGGGCGCCGCGTCGTTGTTTCCTCTGCGTGACGTTTCTGAGAGTCAGCAGCGCAGCGTTGATTCAAGCGTTCACCATTATACGTGGATTCCTGGCTGGCTGCGGCGGCCCCTTCAGGGGCGTCTGGCTCATGTGCTGGGCGCGCCGGCGTCGCCACAGCGCAGTGCCTTTCCGAAGACGTCATTTCCGTGCACGCCGACGCACCACGCCAGAACAGAGGTTGGCGGCCACATGAGAGTTGGCAACACGCCAGAATCTTATCCTCTGCGCCCCTCCATCGACCCCAGTGGCACCCCCGTGTCGGATGTCGCCTCCCAGGCATCGTTTCTTCCCTCTCTCCACGCACCTCTGACCCCGCAGCTAGCAGAGCGCATCACAGAGCGCAGCTATGTGGACGTGCGCACCACGTGGCGACATCACCTCCAACAGTCTATGGGAGCCGGCTGGCACTGGGCAGCCATCGTTGGGGCCTCCTTCACACTGAGCTACGGTGCGCTACTGCTGGCTCCGCTACTGCCGTTCGTTGAAGTGGCGCAGACGAACGCTTACTACGCGTGGACAAGTGTACTGCTCGGTGTCGCTTCCCTCCTGTCGTGCGTGCTGCTGCTGAGCTACCTCCGCTTCTTCCCCACACTCTACTTTCCGGTCATGGCTTCTCTTCACGTCGTGCCGAAGCTGCTCCTGTTCGGCGTGTGCGTGTCACCTCTCTTTCTGGGCTTCACACTTTTCAGTGTGATCGCCTTTGGGGCGCACTCGAACGGCCACTTCAACACCCTCAGCAGCGCGAGTATGGGCTTGTACTTCTCTACCTATGGCGATTCACTGCTTTCCACCCGCAACGTGGCAGCGGACACGCCGTACACCGTCACCGCCTTCTTCGCCAGCGTCTTTGTCATATCCTTTGTTCTGATGTTCATGATGA
Source organism: Leishmania tarentolae (assembly GCA_033953505.1). Classification (NCBI taxonomy): domain Eukaryota; phylum Euglenozoa; class Kinetoplastea; order Trypanosomatida; family Trypanosomatidae; genus Leishmania; species Leishmania tarentolae. The sequence continues at coordinate 458,581 of CP119831.1, forward strand.
TCATGCTGAACATGGCAATGACCATCACGCAGCACGAGTGGCTGCAGCTGAGACGGCGCTTTGGCGCAGCGCTGAGCACCTCCGGCTCGCTGTTTGCCGTGCGGAGAAGAGAGGAAGTTCGGAGCGATGCGATCGAGGCGGTCCGCGCCAACTTGGAGGTGCTATGGCTAATGCTAGGCGAGGAGGAGGACGAAGAGCGGCGACGAGGTGCCGCCATTGACGACGCCGCGGCGACAGAGGCACCGTCTGCCGCGTAGCCCATCTTCAGAACGCACGTCGTCGGTAGCAGCGCCGATAGCGACAGCGGTGGCGGGGGCGCAGCCTGGCCGTCTCAGCCCTCAATATCGACGCGATCCATTGTGCACGACGACCGTCAGCGAAACTGACGAGGACGGTGCGGCGGGCAAGGGAGGATGTGGACGAGAGCCCATACGAAAAAAAAAAAAAATTCGATTGCTCCGGCATTGCCGGCGACGCTGTACAAGCAGCCAGATGCGCAGCAGCCCCGCGAAGCGGACAATGCTCACTCCGCAGGCAGCACCTCTCATGTGAGCAAGCGCGGTGGCACCGGAAATGTTCACCATCGATTCTTCCTACGAGGGGGGGAGGGGAGGGGAGGGGAGGGGAGGTCTTTGCGGCCGCTACTATACCACCGGATTGGTGGCAACGCTCCCCTGCGCTCTCCTCCCCCTTCTCTCGTGCCCCCCCCCTCCCCCCACACGCACTCGTGTCGGGTGCCTGAACCTCCAACCAGCTGCAGCCAAAATTCGTTGTTGTGCCCGTTTCGCAGCAGGGCAGCCTCTTCCCCCCTTCCTCCCCCTCCGCCTCCTCCACCGGCCTTCCATCGGCTGCCGATGCGTGTGTACCCGGTGGATAAGCGTCATGGCAGTGTAGTGCGCTTCGCTCTCTGTTCGCCAACCTGCTTCTGCATCTTCGTTGTGGGTTGCCATCATGGCGGGTCTCCTTTACGCGATGGAGGCGTCGCTGTCTGACACGACGCGGAGACGTCCTCCCGCTTTTCCTCATGGCTGGGGGAGGGAGTGTGTGTGTGTGTGTGAGGGCGCAGAGGCCATCTACGCTCAGCGAATACGGCGAACCGCGTGTGCGAGGCAGGAGGACGGCCATACACGCCCGCACATAGTGAGGTGCACCTCCGTGGCGAGGCTGCATCCCTTTTCCCATTTTCACGTTCTGCCACAGACGACCAATGGAAAGATGCAGAGGCAGAGCTGTGCGCCACTCGTTCATCTCCCCTTTTCTGCCCTCCCTGCCTCTGGCCACCACCACCTTCTCCACTACGTCTCTCCTGCTGGTATTCGGACACATTCTCGTCTACCATTGGTGTACGCGGACTCCAGCAGACGCACACGCACGCACCCGCCACCGTTGCTCCACTCCCTGCGTCTAGCGACTTGCTGTTCTCCATGAATGAATACGTCTGTGCTTTCTGTGGCACACCAGCGTGCCTGTTGCTCTCTGCCAGTCCCGCTCTGCCCTCGTCGAGCACCGTCCTTCTGGACACGTCTCGACCTTCCTCACGCGAAGGGGCTTTGTCTGGCGCGCTGCCGCCCCTGACACGATTTTGCATTGTCTGTGGGCACGAGTTGGCGTTTCACTGCCACGTGCAACCTCACAAGGAGTCCGCTGGCTCGCCCGCGTTAACGCAGTTAACGCAGAGGCGTGTGACCGCCTCGACCGCGTCATCAGCGCCTCGGGCAGCACCAACCGGGCTGGTTTCAGTTGCCACCTTGTACAACGCTGTAGTCGCCCTCACTCGCCAGTATCAGGCGGAAAGGATGATGCTGCAGCAGGAGGTGGATCGGCTGAAAGCCATGCTCGCTGAAACACTAGAACGCGACCCTGCGCTTTCAAAGTCCGAGAGGGCACCCGCGAAGGGCATTATTTCTACCACCCACTCCGTGGATACAGCCTGTATCGATTCAGATTGTGACTTCGATTCACATCACGCCCGTAGTAACGGCTGCTTGCGAAGCTGTCGCTCACGCACTCGATCCCCATCGATCGTTTTACCGCCCTACTGCGAGGCAAGGAGAGATACGCCCTCAGGCGAAGGCGCAGGTGTTCTTGCCGCTATGGCAGAGAATGCTTCGGTGCCGTTTCTACAGCGTGCACCTCCCCGTTGCTCGCGCACGCTGCCGCGTCACTCGCTCAGTTACGACAGCAGCATCGCAGATTTTGACTGCGCTGCTGCTGCTGCTGCTGACGCCGTCACTCCCACGCAATTCGAGCCATCGTGGAATTCAGGCACTAACGTATCTCTGGTGGATGATGAGGGAAGGCGCAGGTCTGCGCCCCTCACGCAGCCAGTGCCCTTCCCCGTTACTGCACCTCGGCGCTCGAGCGACAATGGCGAACTTGACTGCCGTCAGGCTCAGAAGGAGGAGTACGCGCGTCTGCGTGAGTCGCTGCTGCAGCAGCTGTGAGAGGGACAGGGAAGGCTGCCACACTCCTCGCAAGCCGACACTTGCGCATGGCTCCCGCGGGAGGGGGTGTGATAAGCGGTGAGGAATATTGCGGGCTGTCGCGCATCTCCGCAGCTGGGAGGACCTCTGCGCGTGTGTGTCGCTCACCGTCGCCCTCCCTCTCGAGCGGAACGGCTTCGTTCTGCGGCTTCTTTCTTGTGCTTAGACGTCACACCCTCACTTGTGTCAGCAGAGATCTGCGGCCGTGGATGCTGTGCCATGGGGAGAGCCCGTGCTTTGGCTCGCTCCCTTACTTTCATGCCTCGTTCCTCCTCTTTTCACGAGGCGCGCTGTGTGCTAGGAAAAGGCCCCTCGCTTTGAATTTTCAAGCACGCGTCAGAGCCTATCGTGCCGCTTTCGCATCAAATGAGTAGCTGGCACATATATGCGGGGAGTCATTCGAGACTCATAAAGACTTGTGCGCGCGTGTGCGTATTCGGGAGGCCAGTGCCACTTGTGGAACACGCTCTCCCGCTCTCCCTGCTTTGACCCCATTGCACATACAAAGATACCCTTCGCGCTTTGCCCATCCATCACCCGAGGGACTGCCTCTTGCTCTGCGCCCGCTTGCCGACCTCACTGTCGCTCGCAGGAGACGGTGCCCCCCCCCCCCCCCCGAGCTGATTCCTTCACTCCACCTCCAGCACTCGAACGCCTTTCTCGTCTGCCCGGCCTTCATGCCTCCTCCTCCACGCACACACATGCGATGGCGTTTCGGCCTACCTCCCCCGTAGGAAATACGAACATGTCCATCCAGCGCGCGTGATCGTGTTAAGGTCTCTCCGCCTCTCCCCCTACTGTGCTTCCCCTGTGCGTGCTGCACGCTCCATTGCTGACAGGGCGCGGGGCATTGCCCTGCTGCAGTCTTCGCTTCAACACCTGACTGATGCACAAAGGTGGAATCGTCACTTGTCTGTGCTTACCCGTGCGCGCCCCTTCCACGCGCGTTCGAGTGCACCCCCAATTATCCCCTTTGGAGGAGGACTCATTAACCTCTGCTGCCGCGCACAAGTATCGCTGAGGCCGTATCGTTGCGAATCCGCACCACTACTGCCGTTGTTACCACTCTAATTGACCAGTCACCGGACATCCCCCCCTTCATCATTCTGTTTCCGTTCTACCAGCGCGGCAGGAAAGTTGGTGAGGTGAGAGGCGCGCATCCGGGACGACGGCTCTGCTCACTTTTTTCTGATTGGGCTGTGGGCGCAGGCGCGGTCCTCACACACGCAGACACACACACACACACACACACACACCCACACTAGCGGCACAGTGTGCTGACCCCGCGTTTTGCCGGCATGAAGGGTGCCAGTCTACGCCGCCAGCAGCGGCACAGCCACCGACCTAGCTTCTCGCAAGGCAGCGACGCGCCGGTGTCGCTGGTGTTCCGCACCCACGGCGATAGCCTCTCGAAAGCTGCCTTTCTCTTCTGCCCGAAGAACTTTAACTTAGCCAACCCCGTAAGTGCAACAGACTCAGCAGCGGCGGCGGCGTCAGCATCATCATCCGCCTCTATTTTGCCCGTCAGTAGTCTGCCTGCCCAGTCGGCGCGACATGGTGTCACTCCATCGCCACAGTCTGCAGGACCGCATGATGGGAAACGCTTCACCAGCGCGGCGTCGTCCAGCTCCGCCGCCGAGAGCGTGCAGACTCTCGTCGAGGCCATCGTGGAGCTGCGCCCCTCCTCCCAGTCTGTGCACCATGGCCATGGCGCCTGTGGTGGTGGGATGGGAAGCAGCCACAATCTCTCTGGCCTGACCCCCGGCAACCTGCTCACGAGCGGCACCGGTGACGGCACAACTGGCCTCCTCAGCCTCTCCGCACACGCGCCGAGCAATTCCTTGGCGGGGGCCGGGCCCTATGTTGACCTGATGGCGGCGTCACCCTTCGTTTCTACCCCCTCTAGCGCCAGCTTCGCCGGCGCGAGCGGCGGGGAGGGCCTCAGCATGGCGATCACACCGCCTCCAGGAGCCAGCCGCAATGGCGAGTCCTTGCGTACTCCCACCATGTCGCGGCGGCAGGGCGGTGTTGTTGGCGTCTATGCAGGCACATTGGGCATCGCCAACGTACCGAGCATTCCATCGTCGAGCGGCGTGCCGAACACGACTGCCGGCGGTGGCAGTGGACCAGCAGGCGGTACCAGCGCCGCATCTGGCGGTGGCGCAATCGGGGCTGGTGGGTCGTGCTTCCTCATGCACCCCTCTGGTGGTTGGATATGCCGCGCTATGGCGTTTAACGAAAAAGAAGTGAGCCACGCGAATGGCGCCATCAGCGTGAACCAGTCCCTCATGTCTAAGTGTGCGCTTATCAACGAAGTCGCCAAGGGCAAGATCATGGCGCGCATCCTGAGCTCCTACCAGGATGTGCAGAAGCGCTACGGCCTCTCCCACGTGGAGGTGACCGTGGACAACCAGTACCTTGGCCGCTCCGACATGTTTCTCATAGCGGAGGCGCTGCGGGAGCGTATCCTGTACGAAGGCGAGGAGCTGCACGTCTGCGGTTTCCGCATGCGCGTGCGCGAGATGCTGCAGGCGGTGGTAAGCTCGCCAAATACGACTCCAAGCAACGCCGCCACCTCCCTTGTGCCTCCCGCGTTCTCGGCCGCCTTGCCAGGGGTGAGTGCGTCATCGGCAGTCGTGTCGTCAGCGACCGTGACACCTGCCGGCGTAGGCACTTCCGGTGGCACTGCCAGCACTGCAGCTTCTGGGGCTGGGGCTTCCGGGAGCGCCATGAGCATGGGCGCCGGTGCCGTAGGGACTACCGGTTCCACCTTGGCATCGGCGGCGGACGCCATCACGTACGTCCGTGTCGGCAACGGCATTGTATTGCCCACCACTCGCATCAACTTCCAGTCCCTGTCGCCGGTTCACTACATTCTCCTCGAGCTCTCGCGTGAGATGTGGGAGACGACGATGGACGGCCGCATAGCGCTCACCTTGGCCATACGAAAATTCCTCAGCGAGCTGCTACTGAAACAGCTACCAAAGCACAAAGCCTCCCCGCTTATCTGCGTCGTCTTCACGGGACGAGTGCGCAGTGAATTCCAGTTCAGCCGACACAGCGACGTCTTTCATATGCTGGAGTTGCCGCGAGACCTACGCAGCAATGCCGATATTGTGGAAGAGATTCGCATGCACTGCGAGGCCCTGGTAGATCGCGTGCTGCGGGAGGTGCAGGACTCCGCTTGGCGGCAGCTGGAGGCCGAAGTGCGGGCGTACCGCGAGGCCACCGCGGCGTCCCATTCGCGTGCTAGCGGGTCCAAGAGTGCGGGATACCGACTCGCGAACGACGGCGACGACCAGGACACGGATCCGCACTTGCTTCGAGAGAGAGAAGTGAGCAACGCGACTGCTACGGCCAGCGGCATAAACCAGTTCCCTTCAGCGGGCGAGACTCTGAAGCGAGGCCGCACCAGCGTTGCCTTCTCCGCCGCGACTGCTGCCACAGAAGCTTCCTTTGACGCCTACGTGCGATCGCGCCAGCAATACATTGAGAGCATCACGGTAGAGCGCTTGTTTGTGCACGCGAAACAGTCGAACACGCTCGAGGCACTCAGCTTACTACTGGAGCGATGCACTCACAGCTATGCTGATCGAAATCTCACACTCTGCGGACACGCCGTGACGGTGGTGTCGGCTGGAAAGGGCTTTTACCAAGTGACGAACAATCTTGTGCAAGTTCTGTGCGCTCGGCTGCACGATACGGGGCTGGAGAAGGTGCACATCGTCTGCGTCGGCCGTCCTCCGCTGCACGTGACGCCGCTGCTCGAGTACACGTCCGACGATGACACGCTGCGGTCGCAGTACCATCTGCACAGCTGTGTACTGGTGAGGGCTGGCGTTGGCGCGCGCGACATGGGTGGTGGCGCGCCCACTTCATTGCGCGCGGGGGAGGTGGAGCGCTACTACGAGACCCCTGAGTGGATGTCCGTACTCTTTTTCCACGCCTCTCTGCAACACAAATGCGGCGGGGAGACGGTTTTCGAGCTGCTGCCGAAGGAGTGCTGGCTGCGGGAGCACTCGGTGATGGCGGCGCTCAAGACGCTCTGGACAACGGCGCCAGAGCCACGGCAACACGCACTGCAGCCGCATTCTCGGCTGCACTCGACGCCGACACTATTGCCCGGTGGTGCGACTGGTGACGGTGGTGAGGAGGGTGGCACCACCTCCGCCGATGCGGGCGCGACAGGTGGCCTGAACGGGAGAGGCGAGGCGGCTGTGGATGCGGCGATGATGGGCTCGTGTGGAGGCCCCGACGTCGCCGCTGGAGAGCTATCCCTTCCAGGAGGCAGCCCACCTTTGCTTATTCCTGGGCTGGGGCTGCGCTCCTACCCCGTGCCCGAGGTGACGCTCCCAGTGAATTCTCATTCTGCGAATCTACTACTCTACGGCGATATCTGTGACGCCGAGACACCGACGTCACAACACGTTGCTCTACCCACGGGGGTGACCACTGACTTTGCCATAACCGCAGGTGGCATAGGTGGTAGGCCTTCTCAGCTTCCCGTCCCCTTGCATCTGCCGCCCTTTGTCGGCGAACCCTTCGGCGCCTCATGGACCGGCAGCATGAGCGTCGAGCATGTCGCCTCACCGACATCGCCACTGTGCAGCTCGAGCGGCAAAGCAGCTGCGGTGAGTTGGCTTGGCGCCGCCGCCGCCGCCACTGCTGCTGCTGCTGCTCCGCTGTCGACCATATCGAAGAGCAGCAGCCCTCTTTTGGTGCGCAGCGCTACTAACAACAGCAGCTTGTCTGCCTTTCCGACAGCGCCGACGCAGGGGTCCATGCCACAAGGGATGACGGGCACTGTCACACAGGCGGTGCAAGCCGTGGCTTGGCAACAGTCGCAGCTGCAACAGGGGCTGCAACCGATGCGTGCCTCCTACACACTCCCACACAGCTCCGCTGGCAGTGCGTTGCCACAGCACGCCCGATGTGGTCACCCGATGCAAACATTCAACGGCATGCCATTCATTGCGGCTGCGGCAAACAGTGGCGGCGTCTGGGGCATGGAAGTCGCCCCTGCCCCGACGGTAGCGTGGAGCTCCCTTCAGCCGCGGCGCTCCCGCACTGGGGCGACTGGGGCAGCGGGTACCGCATACCATCACTTGGCTGCACCCAACGGGAATGGTGGCCATCGCACGACAATGATGACAGCGGCGACCTCTGCGTTTGGCGGTGGCCGAGCTAGCCACTCCAACAGCCTGCCTTCCTACTACACTACCAGCGGGAAGCCAGCGCTGCACATCAGCCACTCTTTCGACCACAAGACCACCACGAACCCCGAGCCCCGTTCCCTTGGCGGCCTCGAGTACTCCATGCGCAGCGCCGGTTCCTCTCTGCGGGGGCCGTACGCGAACGCACCGCGCCTGCACAACCGCTCACTGCTGTGGCGCGACCGCAGCACCTCCAAGTCAAGCATGACCTCTATCGTCACTTCGGTGCCAGCCGCCACCACTGCCGCCGGCGCAGACCTCAGTCTCAGCTGTAATAACGCCGCCGGTGGACTTCGGTCTGTACAGCTGCGGCTAGAGGATGGCCACATGTACCGCGATGTCATGGGCGTGGCCGTGTCGTTCGCCTTCTGCGCGTGGTATTGCCTCCACACGTCAAAACCGCACCACGACTGTGGGGGTGGCACAATGGTCGTGACTAGCACCGGTGCGACGAACGCGACCGTATCACACGCCATGGCTGCACGCCAGGGAGGCGGTGGTGCCGCCGCCTCTGCGATGGCTGTTGCTGGGTGCTCGTCGCCGTTTGCGCCGACCGTCATAGCTCGGAGGCCTCTTCAGCGCGATGGGGAGCGGAGCGCTCTAGCGGACAGCGCCACCGGCGCAGCTGCCGAGTTTAGTTACAACGATGCCTCTCTTCAGCTTTCGGGGAAGAGGTGGCACAAAGCCTCGAGTGGAACGCGCAGCGACGCCGTTTTCTGCGGCTGCAATGTGGTGGACAGCGACTTGCGCAATGGTTATCTGATCCTGGAGATTACCATCAATGCGGCGGTGCTGCCGCAGTCGTTCTGGTCGCCTCGGCTGCTTCTGGACGACAACTGCTGGGCTCACCTCATGCGCTGTTTCACTGGCCGCGATGACCGACTCACGCTGGATGATGGCCTTGGGTTTACCTCTGAGGATGGCACAGATGACGACGTCCTCACTATTGATGGAAGCAGCGTGGACGGGCCGTTGTCACCACTGCACGGCAGCGGTGGCCGGAGATGCCGAGAGGAGGAGGGCGGGGGCAACGCCGCAGGGGGCAAAGGGGCGGCCGGCGGCACCGGTGGCGCACCTGACAGCAATGGCACCGGTGATGACTACTGCTTCCAGTCCGACTTCCGCCCCACCGAGGTGTTCTGCCGCTCACACAGCGGCATCACCCCTGATGGGCGGACGCTTATCCTCCCCACGCACAACAACAGCGTGTACTTTCACTCATCCGAGGAGATCCTTCTGCGCTTCACTCCTCAGCTGTTTGTGTCAACGGTGGACGAGGTCGATGAGGCGGCCCTGAAGCAGGCGAGCTCCCCAACGTCTACGGTGCGGTCCCACCACGACCCATCTGCCGCAGATGGTGAGGCGGCAGAGAGACGACCCACAGCGAGCTGTGCTTTACCTTCTGCATCGCAAAACGAAGGAGTGGAGACGCTCTCGGACAGTGCAGCTGTAGAGTTGCTGGGACGGCAGGACATCTTCAAGGGCTTGGAGAAGGAAGGGGAGGGGAGCTGCCCTCCACTAACTACCAGCGGCGCCGCTGCAGCGACAACTGCAGATGCGACGGAGGATGTAGGTGGTGGGGGTGGACCGACTCCCGTACCTCCGAACCCACCCGGCGCAGACGTGATGCAGAGCGCAACCCAAAGCGGCAGCATAAACAGCGGGGACAGTGTAACGAGATTGCGTGCCAAGACAGGGAAGGACGTAACCACAGCTACGTCGCCCTTGTCGAATTCTGCTTGTCCGTCGGGCTGCGTGAACATCGACTCAGAAGCGATGGAACCCGCAGCGGATGTGCCGCTGCAGCGGCTCGCGCCACCTGAGACCGACAGCGCGATGACGTCAACGGAGTTGCCTCCAACACCAAAGGGCAGCACTGGTCGCTCGACAAAGTCCACGACGCCGGCATCCCGACCTTGCCCACCACGCTTGCGACCGACAGCGACACTCGCCAACTCTCCAGTGGTAGCCGAAGGGATGCCATCGCCGCTGCCCTTTCGCGCGCACGCGCTGCCCATAATAGCGACCAACCGGCGGAGGAGCAGCAGCATCGCCGGGCCGCCATCGTCGTCGCTTACCCCGACGACCGCGACGCACCTGGGTGGGCAGAACTCCGTGTACATGTTTCACCACGACGAGGTGCCGCTGATGCCTGGCACAACAGTGACCGTGGGTTTCGTGCAGCTGCGCAACAGTCTTCTCTTCGCGATCAAGCCCATCAATCCTCTTCGACACGGTTCTGAGGAAGAGCATCGCGAAGATCTGACGGCGCTGTCACAGTCAGCGGAGAGTGTGAGCACCGCAACAGTACTGCGCCGCCGCTGGCAGTGGAAGCACCCTGATGTGGCCTCAGCGCCGCCGCATCTGGCGAGTTGGACGCGTCTGTGTACATGCCGGCTTCTACCCTTGTATGGCAGCAAGCCGGCCTACCCGCGTGAAAGCTTCTACACGGTGCCGCCTCACCAGTACACCGTGACGGGTCACGGCAGCAATCATGCGGACCCGGCGGATGATAAACGACGCCTGCTGGAGTTTGTTCTTCAGCGCCTCCAGCAGCAGTATCAGATAGTCGTCGACAGCCCCGGTCTCGCCGCTGGCTCGCAGTGGCCGCGTGCCGACCCGTCCCCGAACGCGCGCTTGGAGATGTCACTTGGGCACCAGACACACACGCTGAAGGTGGGCGAGACGGCGAAGACGATCTCGGTAACGCGTATGCTGCACCGAGGCATGTATAGCAACGGACAGGTGACGCATATGCTAAGGTACCGCTACTTGCTATGGAACTACCTGGCGGACGAGTTTACCACGTGCGAGGTCCACATGGAGGCTCAGGTTGGTGAACGCAGTGCGTTTCGATGGGAGCCGCTCGATTGCTGGCTGCAGGAGCGACCAAAGGCGTTCATCCCACGTGGGCCCGATCTCTGGCTGCGCGCACACGAGGTGGCCGTCGTACTGCTTCCCGAGGATGCAGCCCACCCGCCGTCGTACGAAGAGTTCTGCCGCTTCATCAACAGCCGATTCTCAGTACATCTCTCCACCTACGGCAAGGTGGCGTGGAAGTCGCACGAAGGCGACGTGTCGTTCGATATCCCCGAGACGATGCCTCTGATGCTGCCCGCAACACCGCCCTTGATGGAGGTGGTGCTCGTGCACGACAACCCGCTCACCCTCGACACACGCAACGTCGTCGACCGCGTCACCGGCCGCACGGTCGGCTTCGAGGTCCCCGTGAAGGAGCGGCTCACGAGTGTAGACATCAACCTCCCGCAGGAGTACGACAGCCACTGCTGCTACTTCGTGAAAGTATCGTGGCTGGCGTGCGTCGCCTCGATTGTCGTCGACTGGATGGGCTCTTTCATTGCAAACGCTGCGCGCTTTCACTTCCACGCCGTCCCTCTGGGCTGCTACTACAGCACCCGTAAGGCAGAATCGCTGACCGTACACTATGACGTCGAGGCCGCGTCACCGGATCAGGAGCCGGCGCTGCGTCGCGCGCTGATGGAGCTACTCATGACGCCAGCCTACAAATATTACCCGGACACGCCGGTGCTGACGCGCAACTGTCGTCTTGTGCACCTCAGCGGCCTGTGCTGCGTGATTGTGCCCCCGAGCGCGACAACGGTGGCACAGTGGTATCAGAACGCGTTTGTGCGGCAAGGCTCTGCGGAGCAGCTGGAGCTGCTGACCCAGTTCAAGGAGGCCGTTGCCAAGGCGCGACAGCGTGTAGCGGAGGTAGCCGGTGGCTCTGCCTCAGCTGCTCGTGTACCTCACCCGGCAACCAAGGAAGTGTGAACCTCTTTTCGTGAGTTCTGTGTGCCGTACGGCGTTGCTGCCGCTGTTGTCGCCGCAAGCGTTTTTTTCGGCTCCCCACTCACAGCGTTCTTGCTTATATTCAACATGGTGGCGGCTGAGCATTCTTGGTTGACGATGAGGCGCACTGCCGTTGCGCATAAGGAAGACGTCTTGGTGGGCCGGCCGATTATGGGCATCCTGCTGATGAGCGGGTTGAATTGTATGCCGTAGATGGAGGTGGGTAGGTTGCACATGCAGCCCTGAGCCCGAAGGCGAAGAGGGGACCACCTATGGGCACGCAAGCAGTCGCCGTGTGTGGGGTGTATGCAGATGTGTGCGCGCCCCCCTCCCCCGTTACTTGTGGTGCGTCTGGCTCTTCTCACTGAGGCAACATTTTCACTGCCGTTCTTGTCTCCCCCTTCCCTTACTCGCTTCTCTCCTCTCCTTCTCTCCTTCTCTCCTCCTCATCGGCGTGCTGCGACGTTGGCTGCCGTACGTGCGCTTCCTACCCCCTTCCTACCCCCTTCCTCTGCTTCTCTTTGTGCTCGAGTAGCTGTACTCGGAAATTCGGGTACGCGCCATCACCTCCAGCCACCCATCTCCACCACTGCTGCATAGTTATCAGCGTCTTCTCTGGTCTTGGCGGCACCACAGCCCCATCTCCGCCTCCTCCCTCCGCGCCACTTGTAAGGGTGCGTTTACGGCGAGCGCACCTTCCCCTCTCACCCCTTCTTCGTTGTATTGCGTACCACAGCACCCCTTACTCGGCTGCCTTGACCCACCTCGCATCTCCCCCCTGCCTTCTCCTTCCTGCTTGCACTCTCCATCTCTGTTAGCAATCATGTCCGTTGCCAACGCTGCGTACCTCCCGCTGATCGGTAGCTGTTTGACAGCGGGAGAGCAGACGGCGCTGCAGTGCTCGCTGCCACTCCTCTCGCAGCGCTACCGCGGGACACCGATACAGCTGTGGGGTAAGGTCACTGGGTTAAAAGCGAATTACTGGGTCGCGCAGGCGTTCCCGAACGGCGAGTTCGCGCCGGCTGTCAGCTTCTACAGCGTCGATGGTGGAAACACGTGGACGATGCTCTCGGAGCTGACGGAGGAACAAGTGTCCCTGTGCGAGTCCCTCCGAGGCCCCTACCAAGGGGTGCCAAGCTACGAATATATGACGCGCCAGGATCTCCCGCCCGAGACCGACGAGGCCGCAGTGACGTTGCCGACACCAGACGACATTCTGAGGAAGGCCGAGGACGACATCGCGGCCGCCCGCGCTGCTAGCGGTGCCAACAGCGACAGTGACGAAGCCGAAGACGAGGAGGAGGGGCAGGACGACGAGGAGGAGGAAGACGAGGAGGACGCAGGCGCTGTGCCTGCGCCGCGTAAGCGTACAGCGAAGTTCCTCATCCTTAGCGTCACAGAAGCGATGCGCTTAGCCCACTTTGTGCAGCTACACGACGCCGATTGCCGCCTGGCAGTGCGCGGCATGTACGCCCTGCATGACGGCGTGGCGGTCGGTACGCGCAACAGCACCTTTGGGGGCCAGCCGCTCCACAACGCGAAGAAGCCGTCGTGCTACGTGAAGATGGCGCGTGCGGGGAAGGAGGAGCGGAACCGCGTCCTCTATGGCCCCACGTACAACCCCCACACGGACTACTTGATGCCCATCACGGACGATGCCCCTGCGGGTGTGTGGTCGGTGAAGTACAACGTAACAGAGAACGTCGTGAGCGTGCGCAACCTTTTCTACGAAGGCTCGCTCTTCTGGTACCGTCCGGGCACACTGGAGTTCGGGCAGATCTACTGCGGCGCTGGTGAGCGGAACTTCGACCTGTGCTTCATGCTGTAGACGGCTCGTGGCAGAGAGCCGTGCCACAGCGCTCGCGGGCGGCGTCAGAGATGGGCGGCGGGGGAGGGCGATGGGTGTCCACTCGGTAAGCTGCCAAATGCGATTGCAGGGGAAGGGTACAGCCCTTTACCAGCGCATGCGACGAAAGTGAAGAAGAGGTTGAAGGGACCCCACGGACTGCCACCGCTGAAGTGTACGCCCTGCACGTTTGAGGAGCTGGCGTCCAGCCAAGCCCGTCGCTGTGTTTACGAGGGGGATATCGCCCTGTACGCGCAGCGTATTACATACCGGCCGCTTGCCTCGCCTTGTCTCTCTGACCTTTCGCCGTTGTCGTCGAGCGCTGGGGACTGGTCACTTCTGTGTGTGTGTGTGTGCACGTCTGCGCTTCCGCCCAACTCCCCTCCAGGCTCTATTCTCGTATTTCTTTGGCACTGCAGCTGTGGGTAAGCGTTACATGCGCGGATCTGCCTCTGTCTCCGTTCTGTGCGCTGAGGTGAGCGTGCACCGCTAGGCGCGGTGGGTGTGTACTTGCGTACAGGCGTGGCCCACTCGTGCTGTGGGTCTGCGAGATGTACATAATATTTGCTCGAGATAGAAGACAGGAAATTGAACGGCGTGACTTGGCAGATTACGTCCACCCGCCCATCTTGGCTCTCGCCCGCCTCCCCTTCCCCGTCCCCCCCCCCCAGTAGTTGCTGCTGCTCTAGAACGTCTCGAGCTTTGCTGACTGGGGTACGCTTCGGTGCCTGTGCACGTTCTTGAGTACGGGCTGCCTCCACGGGGACTGGGTGCGTGTGCGTGCGTGCATGTGGGTGTAGCTTGTGGGGCTTACTCTTCCTATTGTCCTCCTTTCTTTCATGTACCAGCGGGCGCCAGTGCCCCAACACGCTTCTTGGCTCCGATATTGTCGTGTGGCGTTGTCGTGGTGCCCGCCCCCTTTCTCTCTCCATCTTTGCACGCGTGACGGCATTGCCTACTGCCCACCTGAGGCATCAGGAGGGCCGAAGACACGCCACCGCACCGATGAGGCAAAGGGGTGGTGGCGGTGGAGACCACGGTGACTGGCGGCTCCTCTCGGACACAGATACGCACCCACACCCACCGATTATCGTGCTCTCTCGCTCTCTGTGTGTGTGTGTGCAGACACGTCAACGTCTCCTCCATCTCCAGATGGACACCCGGTCACGTGCGGGTCGGTATACACCAGAGGGTTGTGAGAGGGGTGGAAGGACGATGGTCGCTCAGAGAGGCCACCACAGCGGTTCCCCCTTCTCGTCACAGCTGTAGGGAGCTCTCATGAACGGTTGGTGCTCGCTGATGTGCTCTGTAGTGGGACGGAGGTAGAAGGACCTTCCACCTGCGGACACATTCTCTGTGCGCCTAGCACACTCGGTCTCCTTCACACGTACCTCCACCTACCTCTCTCTCGCGCGCTCTCGATCCCACCGCCTCTCGCCCTCACAGAGGCAGCTGGCTTCCTCACCAACAGCGCCTCTCCCCCTTATCTGCACACGGCTACACACGCACGAACGGGCGCACATTTCGATCCCCCCTTATCTCCGACTAGAGTGGTCTTGCACTCGTGCCAAACGTGATTGCCTTGACACACACACACACACACACTAGAGTGTCAGAGGAGCCTCGCTCCTCTTCCCGCATTCCTTCTTTTGTACCATCGCCCCTCTGTTTCCTTGGGCGCATCTGACCACAACGCTGAACTCTCTTCGCTTCACTCATTCACGCTGCAGCTTTGGGGCACGCGCTCGCCGACACAGCGGGCAGTGAGGGAGGCGAGAGGGTGGGAACACGGCTGTCTGTGGTCGCTGCCTGATCTCCACTTCTCTGTCGCTCAGGCACCGCAGTGCACCACTGCTTCCGAGGCGATATCAAGCAAGGGGGTACTGGCGCACATCGCGAGCGTGAATCGGGTGGCTGCTCGGGGGCCGACTCGTACAGCCTCACCAACACGTTGTCGAATAAACGTCACCGGACACCTCCTGCCTTCCTGACACGTCAGCGCCTAGTGTATACACGTGGATGCTCGCCCCACGACAGACTGCTGCGCTTCTCGTGCAGGTTTTGGGAACCTTTATTGTAGTTCTCGGCTTCGGTTGCACGAACCCTCTCCTCTCCGTATCTGTCTGCCTGCCTGCACGTCTCTGAGACCACGCCCCCTCCACCACGGCGCTCAATGATCTCTTCCTGTTCGTGGTCGTCATGTGATGACGACGACCATGATCGCGCGTCCTGGTGGTGGAGTGAGGCCAGCGATGCAGGGAATTCGGTGACAGACGAGGCGAGTACCAGTCTCGCGCCGCCTCAGCATCGCGCTGAGGAGGAAAGACCCGCGGCGGACAGGGCGGCCCACCGCGTGGAGGAAGTCGGGCGACTGGGGGCGAGGGAGCGTATCCATCGGTACATTGACCAATGTATTCCTCCAGCGCTCATGTCCCATCAACGCTCGACGGGTGGATCCCTACTAGCTCAGCTGTGTGCAGAGCTGGAGGCATTCGGCACTCCAAAGGCGTGGGCGAATCACGTGCCCGCGACCGTGTTTGAGGAGTACGCGGCGACGTTCGACAAGGGTTCGAATGGTATCGAGTCAACACATCCCGCCGACGCTGTCCCTGGGCCGTGGCCGCGAGCTGACTTCTTTGAAGCGGCACTGTATTCATGCGAGAGCGTGCCATATCCCATGCACTTGTCATTGGCGAATCTGCGCAGCGTTGCCGAGTCCGGCAGTGATGCCACTGTACCCTGGTCGACACTGACGCGTCACTTGCTGTACCTGAGTGTGCGATTGCACGGGGTTCTCTCCGCGCCACATGGCTCCGTTGGCGCGTACGTGCTGCCGCCACGCCTTCAGGCGTCTGTCGTGCCACTTCTGTACGCCTGGGCAACGAATTGGCCCCTGATCGAAGCAGATATCGAGTGCTGGCGAGCGGTGGTTCGCTGTTTTCACGTGGCGTGCCGAAAGCCGAGCCTTGATAAGGTTCCTTTAAACAAGAAGGGCGAGGAAGCACTCAGATCAGCTTTTACGCTACCGTGGCAACCGCTGGCGGCGCTGTGCCTGAGCGCTGGAGACGAGCGGAACGCGGAGCTCCCCTCGTGGCGCTCCACACTCACAGCCATCGTCACTTCTTTGCCGTCACTGTGCCGTCGCGCGTCGCCTCACTTTAGCGCTGATGCCGTGGATGGCCTCTGGGGCCTTGTCGCCAGCCGGCTGGCGCCGACAGAGAGTGGCGTGGCTGCGCTGTCCTTATTTGTGCGACTCGTGCCGTACCGCCACCTCTGCCAGCCGAACGCAGACTTGATCGTGACACCTGGGGCTATGAATAACGAGGTCGTCCCCTCGACAGCGGGGAAGGACCCCGATCTCCCCACAGAGCACGCGGGTGCGCGCCTCTCCAGCACGACGGCGTCCGCGCTGCCGCAGCTGACGACACGCGCAAAGCATATTCTGCGTTTCCTGCTAGTGGAGACAGCAACGTGGCAACCTCCCGCCCCCCCTGCACTTGCGGTGGAGCCGAGCACCTCCGTGGGAAAGAAGTCGAGAGCGCCGCCGCAGGGCTTTAACCTCACATGGGACAAGGCCGTCATTACCTTTGCTGGGTCACTTGCACGCGCGCATCCTGGAGTGGCTGGCATGGACGCGTTTGCGGAGCCTCTCTTCACCGCGTGGCTGCAGGCGCTACAACTGCGGGCAGGGAGCAGTGCCGGGCTTCCAGGCGCTTCGGCAACATCGGCGGCCGCGGTGTCGCATCTCGTGCGTAACGGAAGTCATGAATCCAACTCACTCACGCGCGCGAGTACTGCGCGTGGTGGGCCGGAGGCGAAGTCGCGCGCAATCTGCTGGACAGCCGCCCCGTACGTGCGCCTGCTGCACGGCTTTCCGGACACCGACGACTCACCGCTGTGGCGTCATTGGGAACGGTGGCTTCACGCCACGAGTGTGCTGGTGCGTCCTGGCATGCCGTATACGAAAGGTAGCCCAGCCGATCGCGTGTGCGACTGCTACAGCTTACTGGCGCGCGAGGCTGTTCGCCGCTGCGGTCCCAGCGAGACGAGGCCAACGAACAGGCGCCAGACGTCACGCTTCGCGACTGTCGTAAACGCGTCTGACGGGAAAGCCAGCACACTTCCCGACGGTAGTGCTGCTGACTTGACCGCGTGGCCAGTAGCGCACCGCTGGAGCCCCGCCACGGTGGAGCGGTTCGTGTCTCTGCTGCTTCCACATGCGGTGGCAGCGTTTCAAGCACGTGCGCGGCAGGCGCCACAGTTACTGTGGGCGCTGCTGCGACTGTCGCCCGCCACGGTACTGCCAGACTTTCTCAGTTGTGTGCGAATGGGTCTCAGCAGCCCCACAGAGGTGGCGGCGCAGCGTGCTGTCTCGACACGGCTTCTCACCGGCGCCGTGCCCACCATCTTGGCAGATGCAGCAGCTGCGTCGCTGCTGTTGACCGACACGAGCAGCGCTACGCTGCTTACCTTCTTGCGGGAGACGCTTCCGTCGATGCTCACGTTCATAAATCCAAGCGACACGATGAGTGCCCTGCCTGTCCTCTCGCTCGTGGCGGTCGCGACGAGCTACGCGGGAGCGGAGGTTGTATTTGGCACCCTCGCCGAGGTGGACGAGTTTGCGAAGGCCTACGTGGCACGAGTGCTTCCGCTTTTCGCTGCCAACGCCGACGTTAAGAACGGTCACTTTCCAAACGCAGAGGTGATGGTCCGCGCGTTTCTGCGGACCCTGCCGCCGGCGGCTCTCTCCATGGTGGCGCGTGAGGTGCTGCGGGAGGCACAATGCCGTGACCACGGTGCTCGCATGGCGGGGCTGGTGCGCATGGTTGCTGCCTGCGCGCCCGCTGAGGCATGGGACTGGGCACAAAGACACTGGCTTCGGGTCCTGCTTGACACGTCTGCGCGAGATGTCGAGGTGGAGTGGGCGGCGCCGCTGCTGGCGGCCTGCATCTCCGACCTGGGCGACCGCTCGCTCGCCCGCGCGCAGGCCACAGCGATCTGGCGCGGTGTGCAACTGCAGGTCCGAATCCTGACCAGCAAGAAGCGTTGCAACGCTGGCGCCCAAGTCATGGAAGCCCTCATGAGATCGCTAATGCGACCGCGGGAGTGCGCCACGACCCATTTTCGCGTGTCAAGTGCCGCACCGCTGGATCTGCAGCAGACGCAGGCGGCGGCCGACACGGACTCGACTCGCGCACCTCGCGCTTCCGCGGAATTGCCGTTGCCAAGGGTCGGCAAGTCGACCGAGGCGCGGGTGTACGTAGAGTGGCCGGGTGAAGAGGATGCACGGGTGGCCGTGAATCTTTTCAATGCGTCTCTCAAAGACTGTGTGCATGTAATTGAAGGGGTCAGCGGTGGGGCCACTCTCAATGCCGCCGCAGTAGGGGCGGAAACAGATGTTTCAAGCAACGGGGACCTCTCGCTTTACGCGCAGTTCTTCGCGGACGCCTCCACCGCCAGTGCCGCACTGGGCGGCCGAGCGGATGCGGGTTTGTGCGAGAGTGCTGCCGCCGTGACACCGCAGAGTGTTCTGGAAGGAACACTGCACTGGCTGCTGCGACTCCTCTGTGCGTGTGAGTGGGTCTTCATCGAGCCGACGCCGATCGCGACCGAAGCGGACCCACAGCAGACGGGGGGCGTACCGTGGTGGGACGTGAATCCACACGTGCGGTGGTGCCCCACCGGCGCACCGCTGCTGCCAGCGCCCTGCAGGCCAGCGTACACGCGGGCGGAGGTTGCCGAAGTGCTTCACAGGTGCGTGTGTCTCCCGATGGTGCACCAGCACGTTGTCGCTCCATTGCGCCTGTGCGGCGTGGAGTTGGCGGAGTGGTTTGGCACCCCTTCTGGCGAGGGGGCTTCCAAGTCGACTGACGACACCCAAACTGATGTGCTGGAGCTGCTGGGGCTGCTCCAATGGCTGTTGTCTTCCATTGTGCGGCTGCCTCAGAAGCAGTGGCGACCGGCTGCTTCGCTCTCGCACTACCTGCGCCGCACCATAGGGAGATCGTGTCCATGGGTGCGTCACCGGCTACCGCTGGGGTGCTGGGCCGAGCGCTCGTTGCAGCTCCAGGTGGAGGCGGTGGTGCACGGGCATCTACCAGTGGCGCAGAAGACGTTTTCAGATGGCGTGTCCGTGTTGCAGAGCCTGTGTCTGTCGCCGCGGCGGTCCGTCTGGGGTGGCGCGATGCGGCTGCTCGTCGATGTGCGCTTTTTCAGATCCCTCGACAGTGCCTCGCTTGCGATGTTTGCGGGACGGGTGCGCGCAGTGGCGACCGATGTCATTAACCAGTGGCGCTCAGGGGTGGCGTCTTCAGCGTCGGAAGCCACCATGGCGAATGCGGCACTGAACCCACAAGAGCAGGTACTGTTGCCTGCTACCACTACAGTGGCAGTCGACGTCTCCGGTGACGGAGACAATAGCATTTGCCAGCCTTTGGCCCCAATCGCGCCAGCGGTGGTAGGCACCGCGCTTTCCGCGACGCTGCGGCTACACACACTGCAAGGGGCCATGGAAGGGGTTCAGACGCTCCTGATGTCACTGACACTCAGCCGCGAGTTCTTCGAGGCGCCGTCAACGTGCACGGAATCGCTTCGCTTCCTGGTTCGCTTCCCGGAAGAGTTGCGCTCTGTCACGGCCGGGCTGCTGCTGCCACGCCTCACAGAACGCGTGCGCAGTGCCAAAGCGCCTCGCATTACCGGTGCTGTCCGCTCGCCTGCCTTCACGGAGGAGTTGGTGCAGCTTGCCTCGGAGCTTGCTGCCACGTACCCTGCGCGGGCTGTCCTACTTGTGGCGTACGCCCACCTCGTCTACTACCCGTCCCCGTGCCGCTGGGTTTCTCTGCGAGCTGTACGGCACTTAACGCGCTTGTCTCTCTCTTCCCACGTCGTCCTTCGGTGCGTGGCAGCCGACCTCTTACAGGCTGTGTCGCTACCGGTCACTGTGCGTGAGCCGACATTAACGGTGTCCGCGGTGCCCGGTGCCCTTGCAGTGCCCGGCTCCTTCTTACTGTCACCAGACGCAGCGAAGGAATTGCTGAGTGAGGCGGAGCAGCGGACGCACGAGGCTGCCGTGGCAGCGGTGCAGGACTGCGTGCATCGGCTGACGGAGGCGTGTCCGCTGTTGCCTTACTATGTCGGCACGAAGGGTCTCGTGTTTCCGCTGAGCTACCTCACGGTGCCCAGGTGCGCGGCGTCGGCACTCGGCCTGCAGCCGATTCAACCAGATCCTGATATGACCTTGAACCACTCCAATGCGATCACCGGGGCTGCCTTCGTGGACGCTATTACGTACACACAGCCGCCCGATGCTGCTGCGTACCGTTGCCACTGGCTCACGACGTTGCTGGGCGGCACGAACGGCGGTGGCGGCGGCGCCACAGTCGTAAGTGCCGAGGAGGGGAACTGCCAAGCAGCAGATTCCAAATCGCCACTGCTGAGTCCGGATTCGTGGGTGCTGCGGCTGCTAGCACAGCCGGTCGAGTGTTCTCAAGTGCACCAGGACCGCCAGGTGGCGTCTCCAACCACTATCGTGAAGATACTCGCCTCGCTGTCTCAGGAGCCGGCGGTGAATGATGCGTCGTTGCCATTCTCTTCTCCTTCCTCGCTTCTGCTCGAGTGGGCCGATGGTGCACTACGGGCGTGGCGACGCCGTCTTGGACCAACCAATCAGCCTCGTGGAGGGGACACACCTCACACACCTGCTGCGGACACAAATGATTGTGACGGCCCTTTCCTGTCATCTTCCCAGCGTGACGTGGCCGACACGCTCCCCACTCACTTTACCGTTGGCGAGCAAGACGCACCAGTGCACGCCAGCACGCACGCCAGTAAGGAGGGCGCTCGAGATGTAGAGGAGGAGGAGATGTACCGTCTTTTCCGGTCTCTCTCGATTGCGTCCTCGGCTGTGCTGCGACTGACTGCCCCACTACGGCCAGCTGCGGCGCCGAAATCGACTCACAACGTCTCCACAGAGGCGGAGCTGCGAGTGCGGGCAGTGCACCTCTTCACAGACGTTGTGGCGTGCGTCTGCAGTCATGCAGCGGTGCCGCACCGTGTGGCGCAGCGGGTCATGTTCGTGGCTTTCACGACGCTAGGCGAGTCGCTGACACCAGAGGAATTGTGGACGGTGGTCCGTGCCTTGCTACGTCAGCTGGGAAGTCCGGCCCACGCGGAGACCGCGGCGGCAGCCACGGATGACGTCCGCAACGCTGGCGGTGATATGTGGTCACAGCGACGACAGCGCCTCTTGTCCTTCATCTGCACCCTCTTCTGCGGCATGCCGGCAGCGGTCATCGGTGCCAAGCTTCCGCAGTTGGTTTCCCTCATCGAGGCGCACGTCCACACCTTCAGCTCTTCGGCGGACCAGGTGCGGCAGATGGCGGCGATGACGGTGGTGCAGCTGCTCGGCTTTACCGCTCTGCAGAGCCGTCTTCGAGTGGAGTTCCAAAGCTGCCGCACCTCCGCTGAGGCACTGATGGTCTCACTCATGCGGCGCGCCAATACCACTGTGTTCCAAGGACGGCTTCCGCTAGTGTGCACCGGGGCTGCAAGCAAACAGAGTCTGCCGATGGCCTTGCCAGCGACCTGTGACACCGCCGCCATTAGCAGCGGCGTAGCACTGGACTCGGTGGGGGCTTTATCCCCCACTCCCCAAGACACTGCGCTGCTCACCTTCATCGCTTTCTGTCTCCAAAAATCTCCGGTGGACATGCTCGAGGCACACGCGCACGACATGGTGCGGCTGCTCTGCTGTTGTCTTGACCTGTCCTTCACGGAGGTGCAGCGGCTGCACGAGGCGGTGGAGGCGGCTCTCGCTTCTCTGATGACTCTTCGGATGTCCAAGACTCTTGTCCATGAGCTGATCGAGCAGCTGTGCAGTATTTGCACAGGCTCGGCCGCGTATGGCACCTCACGACGGGCGAAAGTTGCGTGCACACGAGCACTGCGCCAGCTCATCTTTCCGAACCTTCACCGCATCGGCAAGTTCGTTGTCATGGAGCGGCTCGCTGCCGCAAGCCTTGCTGCATTTGCGCACCGAGACGCCGGCATCCGTGCCGAGGGCAGCCACCTGTTGGCCGTACTTACCAAGGTTGCGGCTGAGGCGCAAATGCGCGTGCTCGTGCAGCGGCTCATGCAGGAGTTGAGTCGGCTCCCATGTGAACCTGCCGCTTCCGCGTCTTCGCCGACAGGGTCCCCGCAGGAGGATGCACCGTCCAGAAGTGGTGCAGACACGTCACCTGTGGGCTGTCGTGTTGTCTTCGTGCAAGCGCTCGGCGCGGTGGTGCTGGCGGACCCAGGTGAACCGTCTTCCTACGTACCAAAGGTGATGGTACAGCTGGCGGGCTGCGCGCGGGAAGGCAACACCGAGTGTGGCCGTGTGGCAAAGCGCGTCTTCGAGCAGTGGTGGCATGCGCACCGTGAGGGATGGGAGCATGTGTACAAGTCACGCTTCAGTTCCGCACAGGTGGATGCGATGTCAGACCTTCTCCTCGCACCACGGTACTACGCGTAGCTGTGGTGTGCGCGGTGGTGTGCGCGTGGGAGAGGGTGGGTGAGGCGTGGTGGAGTGGGCCTTCGCTGCGGCAGCCATGATGAATGTATTGCCTACCCCCGTCCCCCTCTCTCTCTCTGTGTCTCGCTGATGGCGGCGTTTCACTGCATCTCTGGCTAGTGGGCTTTCCTCTGGTCTTCCTTTTTCCCTGTCGGAGGCACGAGGGCTTGCTAGGGTATGCGCCTGCCGGTACAGACACGCGTGCGGAAGCCCTGATCACACACATCCCTTCTTTGTAGGGCTCTCGCCGCCATACGACGTCACCTTCTCCCTCCCTTCCCCGTTGTGGCTGGTAGAGCTTTCGTACTTCGATTCCAGGTCTCCCCGGTCCTTTCGTGCCGCGGCTGCGATGAACAGCTGCGGGAGAGCAACGCAAGAGGCCCACAAGACGCGTGCAGGCGAGTCGTGTGCGGCGACGCGGTTCAACTCCCTCCTTCTATGACCCATATGCTTTCACACCAGTCACCGCTCTCACGCCCCCTCTTCTTCACCTGTCCTCGACGCTTTCACTGATATGCACGCTGCCCCCCCCCCCCCTGCACCTGCACAATCGTGTCGTTGAACCCTCCCGCGTTATGGGCACCGTAGATCAGTCTCACCTCCCCACCCAAGGGCAGCTCCGCTCTTTCTATTCCCAGAAGGAACACTGGGCTGCCAGTTTCTCTTCCACCCGTTTTCTGGCTCACTTCTCGAAGGGCGTACCTGCACACGTCTCTCGCAGCGTCACCTGGCCGCGTGCGTACCTACTCCGTTGCACATTGACAGCCCACCCAACCGAGCCGATCAGGTGAGGCGTTGACGTACGCACCTGTATATATATATATATATATAGCATATACACACCCACACACATTATACGTATACATCCGCATACGCGCCGGGACCTTCCGTGGTGGGTGTAGGAGGGAGAGGGCGTCCCACTCGCGATCCCCTTGTCCTTCCTCGGACGTGTATACCCACGACATGCAGGCAACGGCCACACACGAGTTCCGTTCTTTCATTCATTCTCCCCCTTCGCGTGCTCGTCCTCTCCATTTGTCTCCGGATTTCTCGCACCCAAAGGAGACTGCCTGACGAGCCCGTACTCATCGCCGGTGTTCGCTTCTTTTTGCCCTACTGGATCACCGTGTGAGCCGGGCAGTTTTCGTGTCACCGCTGCTGCTGCCGTCATCTTTTCCCTTCTCAGCGTTGCTGCATTCTTGTGCGTGTGCGTGTGGGGAGACCGCCGTCCGCTCTGCCACACACACACACACACACACGCCCTCCCCTCTCCTCTCCATCTTCTCACCTTGTATGTTTTATTTATTCAGCCCATCATCTGCCTTTCGGCGCCTCCTCACGCTCTGGTCTCCTCCTTTCCGAGCACGCTCACTTTGTCACCGACTATACGCCCCACCCCACACCCGCCCTGCTGACTCCTCTTTCTGCGTGTCGTTGCGTGTGTGTCTTCGGTGCTGCGGTTCGATTTCTGCTCAATAGCTTTTTTTTCCCTTGTTGTTGCTCCTTCGCCCCATTCGGCGCGGTCCGTTTCCACATCCCATCGTGTTGCTCGTCATCGCCTACGCTGAGCACCCCCACTCCCTCCCTCCCCCCACTTTGCAGTCTCTTTCTCTGTGCGTGCGTACGGGCTGGTGACTGTGTGCGCTGGCTGGCGCTCTCGCTCTCCTCATTGTGCTCACGTTCGCGTCTCGCTTGACCCCCTCCTCCTCCCCTCGTTTGCGTTGCTTGGCTTCCCTGCGTTGTGCATTTATATTTCGTGTTGTGAGTAGAGTTGACGCCGCCTACGTTGCTCTCGGGGCTGTGGTGGTGCCGGCTGTCCCTTCCTCCCCCCCTTCACCCCACACCTTGAAGCACTTACAGGCACGCAGATACACTGGAACACCTGGTCCCGTTGATGTATGCACTCAATACCTTGCCGCTGCCCTTCGACATTGCTGTGCATCTCTCTCCCCTTCTTTCTGCTGCTTTGCTTCCCTCCTCCTCCTTTGTTTGTGTGTCTCCTGTCGCGCTGTGTGTACGTGCTCGCAAGCGCACGCAGCAGCGCTGAGGATGCGTGAGTGGTGATGGTAGACCACCACAGCACGACCTCTTTCATTTTTCTCCGTTGCGCTCTCTCGCACGCAGGCAGACCCCAGAGCAACCGGGCGGCACACGTGGGCAGAGCAAGCAGGCTTTGGCGCGGGGCCGCGGTTGCTGCAGCGCTTCTCGCATTTTTTTTTTTGTTTCTGAGGTTTCGGTGTTGCACCCGCTGCGCTCTATACACCGAGTCTCTCGTTTCCTTCTTGTGTGCCGGCCCGGAATTTCCGAGCAGGTGGGAGGACAGCGGCACAACGGATGGTGGACGCCATCATGAGCTCTTCCGCTTCTCCACTTGCCTCCTCGGCCATTGCCGTAGGCCACCCTTCACCCAAAGAACGACAGCTGCGGCCCTCTTCATTCACCGTTACTTCCTCCGCCGAGTACGCCGGCGCGCATGCGAGGTTGACGGCACCCTGCAACTCACTACCTCTAAAGTCGTCGTCTCCGCTGCTCTTGACACAGCAACCTGAGCGGCCGCTGCGAGCGAGGTCGCCCACACTGCTGTCGGGGGAACCGTATCCTCGTGTAGCCGGATCTGCCATCTCGGATGAGCGAACACAAATAACAGAGCTCTTGAAGCTGATCGCGCGGCTCAGTATGTCGCTTATGCCAGCCACAGAGCGGCTGATTCGACTCCGCAGCGCTCTCAAGACTCTGCGGGAGCAGCTCGTCGTCGCTACTCCCCCCGTTGCGGCCGTCACGGCAACAGGTAACATCTTCGCCGGTGCGTCCATCTCCTCCGTCAACACGTCGGATACAAGTGCGTCTCCGCGCTTGTGCGTGGCGGGGACGTCGTACCCCGTCATGGAAGAGGTTCTCTATTTTCTCGTCCACCGTGATTCGCCATCACAGCAGTCCGGAACGGGCTCTGGAGCGCCAGGAGGTGCGAGTGGCAGCCGCTCGCCTGTCTTCAGCAGCGGCAACGGACCTGGAGGCCGTGCTCCCACGCCCTGCGCCGGGATGCTTCTCTCCCCGCAGGCGTCACCATCAAGCGGTGTGCTGCGGAAGTGGTCACGACTCGAGTCCGGTACTGGCAGCGCAGGAGCAAACGTCATGGCTTCAAGCCCCACCTCCGGCGTCTCCGCCAGTGGTCTGTGGCAGCTCAACGCCATGGGCTTCAGCGACGCCTCCTGCCCATCGTCGCCGTCTTCACGATTTCCCTCCACCCCACCGCCGCCGCTGATGCTCATGTCCGGCACCCATGCGACGATACACGACTGCCTGTCCCCCGGCGTGGCCAGTAACCCCCGCAGTCCGACAATGACAGAGTCGCCGTCGCTAGAGCAGCCACCGCTGCCCATGATGCACTCACGCGTTGCAGGTGGTGCGTATCAGGGCGGCATGCAGGCGTCGCGGGACAGCGCCTCTATTTCATTGCATCCTCTGCAGGCCACCCCCTCGCTGCCTCTGCCTGCTACGGTGTCCACGACGACGACCATCCCCGAAAGCGCTGGGACAGACGCTGGGTGTGTTGACGGTGGCAGCACTGCGGGGTGTCGAACAGGCGCCCCCGCTGTCCACAGTCCACATGAGCGCCGTAGTATTTCTCCTTTCCCGCCACCGCTGAGCGTCATCAGTGCCAGCCCGAAAATGGCCACACCACCACCTCCGCTGCCCGCAGCGCCGACCAATCACCGCGTGCGTCGGGTGCGCTCGACGACATCGCTGCAGCTTCACACGTCTGGCGGTGCAGCCGTCAGAGCGGTAACGAAAGGTGCCGAGACGCCGAACCATGAGCTGAGGACGCAGTCGTCGTCACAGGTGGTGACCCTCTACGCCGCTTCTCCGGTGGAAGTCGGCAGCGAGGGAGGTGACGGGAGCATGCCGACCGCATCCATGAGCCTCTCCTTCACTATGCCTGACCTTCCCGCTACTCCACCGCCGCCACTGCCCGGATTCACCACATTGGAGGTGGGTGGCGCTCCATGGCGTATCTCATCGCCGAAACCGGGTAATTCGACGGTCGTCTCGCTACCGTTGCTACCACATCAGAGCATCGGCTCGCCACGGGCGGAGAACTACGCAGCCGGGGCACCCAACGGCACCGTTGCTGCAGGCTGCCAGAGCAGAGTAGGAAGTGGCCATGTCTGCGCTGGCGCCTCTCCTGTGTCGGCTGGTGAGTCTCCGGCGCCGCCGACGCCCATCATGATTAATCCACTTCCGCGCACTTCTTCGCAGTGCATCGAGGCAGGCGAGCAGCGGCATCAATATCGGCAGTCGCTGCTGGGCAGCTCCGTGCCGCCCAGCGCGTCGCGCTTCACCACTCTGCCAACGCCGTTTATGCCGCGGTTGGGGTCCCTTCTGCAGAATACAGGAGCCCGCAGCCTTCGCGAGGACTCCGCCGTTCTCTCGCGCGCATCTTCTTTTACGCCACCGACGATGCGGCTTGCCCAACGGGTGCGGCGCCGCATGCTGCCCCTTAGCCAGGCGCAGATGCTTCTTTCCGCCTGGCACCTCTTCCACACAGACTCCATTAGTGGCCGCTATCAGGCAGCCCTGCAGGCCACCGCTTCGGCGTCGGGTGCTACGAGCCCTATGATCTCACTGACCTCCGCAGCGCAAGGGAACTACCGGGTGAAGAATGAACCGGAAAGTTGTAGGAGCAGCAGCGGAGGCAGGCTGAGCAACTCTCGGTATCAAGAGTATCCACAACACTTGTGTGGGGCCCACACGGTGTCGGAGATGCCGCAGCCGCCGCTACTGGGCCCTCACTGGCTGGTGAGTGTGAACGAGGACGGCTTATTGCGCTACGAGCCGCTGCCGTCCGCTGCGCAGTCGCCACCATACATGCAATCTCCGCCAGTGACCACCACTGCTGACTTCGCCTTCCTGTGTGTACCGTACGAGGCGCTAGCGCGCGGTATAGAGCCAGAGACGGGCCACAGCCGCCATAATAGCACGAGCGCTCCGCGCGGCGTCAGCGCTAGCGGCGCCGGTGTGGCCGTCAGTGACGACGACGAGCTCGAGGAGGTGGCGGCGGCGCTTGATACTCTTTTTGGTCTCTTCAGTGGCGCCAGGCCGCAACACTTGCACGCACACCAGCAGTGGTCGCTGCTGCACCATGACACAACAGGAGCGAAGTCGAGCTTCTTGACCGTGAACAACGGTGGCGGAGGCCCCACAGTTTGCACTGCAGGCATAAATCCTGGGAGCTCACCCGTGCAGGACGGCGCGAGGCGGTTCCCGCTGCCGATTGTGTGCACTCGCAGTGACGACGAGGAGCAGCGTACAGGGCGGGACAAAAGATGTGCGGGGGACTCTACCAGCTCCTACCTGCAGGTCGCCGCTGGGTCAATTGTCGACAACCCCGAGGAAAGGGGCGGCCACGGTGATGAGATGACCTCGCGTGAGGTTAATGTGCCCGGGGTTTCAGGGCCACAAAGGCAAGTCTCCACAGGATGCACGTCCCCCAGTACCGACTCACAGTTGCTCATACCAAAGCGACTGCAACCTACGGGATGTGTTGGCAACGAAACTTCTATCTTGCCACAAGGTCACGCAGTGCCTGGGCTGCCAGCCTCTTTTACTGAGGATTGGCTGGTGCCGCTGCGTCAGGCCCTTGTCGAGCGCACAGTCTTCCTCCTCGTCAAGCCCGGCAGTGAAGAGATGCCGACTTCAACCCTGCACCGTGAGGGCGCGACGAGCAGCGCCGAGTGCTGGGACGTCGCCATGAAGGAAAAGGTGGTGCAGCGGTTTCTGAGATATGCCAAGTCGAAGTATGGAGTCACGGTGCAGCCGTGGCGCGTCATTACCTTCAGCTACCGCGATGCAACACGAGCTCGCAACGTGATGCTGTCTGTGTACGCAGAACGCCTGCGTCAGAGACAGCCGCACCAACAACACGGGCAGGCTGCCAACTTGCAGCCAACGTCGGAGACGCTGCCGCAAGCGCCTCGCACCAGTTATACCGGCGAGGACGCTGTAGCAGACAAAGCTTTTCCAGCTGATGGAGCTGATGTGCTCGTTGCATGTGCCTCATCGCCCGCTCCACACAGCGGCGGCATCCTCTCCCCACTGCAGTCTTCGTGCATGACAGTTGGTTTGCCTGTGATCATAGCCCCTGCCGGGGCGCAGACGCCACCCAATGCATCCCTTACGTCCACCTCGACGCTTGCGCTACCGTCTTTGGTGGGCGGAAGTGAGTGGCGCCGTTGTCGCCATGACGGTGCGAGTGGGTCACACGATAACGCGGATGATCAGCAGGAGTTTGGCGACCTCCTCTACACGCTGTTGACGCAGGAGTTGAGCGTTCAGCCACTGTCGAGGGCGCTGGAGGACTACAAACCGTTGCTGGAGTGTTATCGTGCGGCACAGACGTCTGCGCAGCCCGGTGCAAATGCGGTGGCAACCGCGACATCACCAGTCACTGGCATTTCTTCCCAAGCCAGCTGCGCCGACGCGACGGGGCACGCCAACAGTACGATCGACGAGGGTGAGCAAGCCCTCGTCGACGCTGCCAGCGGGCTTTCAGGGGCAGCGGGCTTGATGTCCGCTGTCGAGGGCACGGCCACGGGTGTCATGAGCGACGACGGCGTGGACGCTTCAGCGGCGGCGACGTGCTTGCATGCGCAGGAAGTTGTGTGGCGCTCCAGCGGCGCAGCTGGCCTGAGCAGCGCTGTTCAGTACTTTCAGCATGCTGCAACCACCCATCGCGTGGCGAGGGCTGCGTTTTCGGTGATGATGTGGTCGTGGCAGCTACACTCGCTGCTGCCGTCCGTTATCACGGACACACAGTCTCGCCGCAATCGATTGCGGCACAACGGCCGCCACTGCCAACACAAACTTCAAGGAGTGCAGGAAAGCATCAAGTTGCACCTGGCCGCCAGCCCGGCCAAGAACGTGACGGCCCTGGAGATGCGTGTAGCGGCAGGGTTCAAGGATATGAGGCAGCGGTTTTTGAAAGACCTCCGTCGCCTGTTTCTCTCGACAGCCTCGCCAGCGGCATATGCATCAGGGCTCGGGCAGCGACAGCAGCACGCGTTGCCCTTTGCATCCCTGGATGCACTGCTGGTGTATGACTCACCGGGCCTTCGAGAGGCGTACCGCCGCCTTACTAGAGCGGTGCTTCAATTTCATGCCTTCTACCTCGGAGGTCAGTTCGCTTTTGATGCGCGGGTGCCAAGCGAGCCCTCGCACACGGGTCAGGGTGCAGCACACCAACAGAAGCTCTCGCAGTTGCCATGTCCTGTATCCGTATACGAGCAGCGCTACACTGCTCTCCGGGAGGCCATGCGTCTCTCGCAGCTGCCGCGGAAGACACCACTGCGGATGCCGAACAACCTCAACGTCACCCCACCGGACGAGTCGTGCACCCAACCTGGCACTTCTTTCCCGCCGGTGCTGTCGCCACTGCTCACGCGAGCGGACATCCCTGACAACACAGCGCCGACAACTGCTGTTCGACAGGCTCCGCTAGGCAGCGCGGCACCGACTCCGACGACCACAGAGAGCGAGGCCGAGGAGGTGCTGATGCCAAGGGTGGAGCACCGACTCAACTCCCGCACCCGCTTGAGCTCCCGCATCATGAATGCGGCAGATTCTTCGACCTTGGTGGCGGGGACGATCGCACCGCTGCCACGCGTAGGGCGTAGGGAGCCCGTTGCTACACCTCACAGAGCGTCCGTCGAAGGTGGCAGCGGTGGATGCCCATCACGGAACTCGCTCCTATCACCGTCGTTCCTTGCTTCAGCGGTAAGAGAGACCGTTACTGCGGAGGCGTCTCCAAAGGCTTTGCGAACTGAAGCCACAGCTACGAACAGCGGCATGAGCTCTGGATACGGTGTCTCTGTACAGGCGAGCGGGTCACAGAGGATGTCGTCAGCGCAAGGGGCAGACGAGGGCGGGGACGATGACAGCACGCTCCCACTCACTCGTGAGGAACTTCAGCAGCGGCGCGTCGTCATGGAGCATCAACTGATTGCGCATGTTTCACAAATCAACACAGAGATCATAAATTTCTTTCTCGCCACTTGTGTGGCTGCCGTGCCGCACTTGCAGCAGAACTGTGTAGGTAAAGAGGTAGCGCGGGTGAAGGACTCGCAGACAGCGATCGTGTCCAGCTTCACGACGGCGGTGCGCGGCCGCAAAGACGCCGCCATGGCGATGTCTCATCTCTACGCCCGGCTCGAGGACTGGAGCGCAGAAATGTCTCACCTCGTCTCGGTTGTGCGGTCGCGGCCGTATCTCGAAAAGTTTATTACACACCTTCGTGCGGTTCTGTGCGAGGACGAGGTGCGCGCCCTTGCGGCCTTTCGCTGTAGCGGTGATGATGGACAGGACTCGGGCGCTGCAGCGTCTGCTACGCGGCGGGTACTGGACACCTCACCGTCGCCACCCAGCGAAGCAATGAAGAGGCAGCGCGGGATCGATACGACTGGGATACGCCCGCCTCCGACACGTGCAAGAGCCAGCGGCAGCGCTGCCGGTGACTTGCGGGGCAGCATGCTGAAAGGGTCACCAAAGCAGAACGCTGTCCCACTCCCTAGTGTGAGCAGCACTCCTGGCACCTGCGCCTCGAAGTGCTTGGCAGAGGAAGTTGGCCACCGGTCCGCTCGGATGCTGCGCTACTACATTCGCCTCCTCTGCAAGCGGCGTGGCTCCAGCGGCAGCGACAGGTTTTCCGACACTGACGCGGCTGCTAACGCGCAGCGCAGCGGTGTGTTCGGGGAGATGTTGACATCTCCGTCGCCTTCCCGGTCGCTGCGCTCCATCCAGTGTGGCAACTCGACGTTGACGTCGCCGCGCCGCACCTCGCGCGTGAAGGGAGGCGGCGGCGGGCGTGGGGCGTTGGGCTTAAGTGTTTCGCTGTGCAGCATGTCAGCCACGTGGAGTCGGGAGGAGGGGTGCTTACGTGGCGAGGACGCTGCCCGAACGCAGCGTGTTTCTGACGCATGTGACGCGAAGGGAGCGACATGTGCCTTTTTCGCCTCCCCAACTCCGTCGTCCATGACGGCTTCGTCCGCAGAGGCGCTCGCGATGCTGGAGGCGACGAACCCGAATCTCCTTTGGCCACCGCAAGCCATGGTGGGCACCGAATCAAGCGGGGCGGCGCTAGACGGCACCGCGTCACCGCCCACACCAGCAGCAGCGACGCACCACTCGGTCGCTACAGTTGGCAGTGTGTGGCAGAAGCAGCTGGCGCAGTGGCGCTCGACCATGACGGACGCTGAGAGACCGGTCTCGGAAGCTGAGGCAGCACCGCTGCTGTGGATTGTTCTGGACACGTGGGATGAGACACTGTTGCGCATGCCATATGAGCTGCTGCTGCAGCTGGACACCCCCACCTACGCTGAATCGCTCAACCGCATGAGCGATGAGCTCCTGAATACACAGGAAAGCTGGAGGCGTAGGTGTGAAGGCTTGCAGGCAAGAATCCAGCGGCAGCTACAGGCGTTGGAGGGGGATCTCAATAAGATCTGTAATGCCGGTGATGAAGTACGCCCTGCGTACGTGCAGGAGTTGCAGGCGGTGTTTAATGCGGCTTCCCTTTTAATCGCCTCCCATGACGACACGGTCATGAGCACCTCTCCGCTCTGTGAGTTTCCAGGCAGCACTAGAGCAGACCTTACGGCGTGAGCGCCGGTGAGGTGGGGGAGGGGTGCTATGAGGTAAGGGACGTGTTGCACCACCGCCACCACCCCTCGCCATCGCGCCCCCTTTCTCTTACACCTGTCGGGTGCAGTGAACGTTTCTGAGCATCGTTCTCTCTGCGGGTGGCTCTGCCGAGGACAGCGCTTCGCTTCAGGCCCGCATTGGCAGCCGTCCGTTGCAGTTGCTTGTCTCTCTCCCTCTTCTCCATCTGCTAATGACTGTTTTTTTTTTTTTTGGTGGGGATGAGGGAAGTATGTGTATGTGTGTGCGTGTGTGTGTGTGCGTGCAGTGGCGCGGAGGGCACGCCCCGGTGCTGCGTGTCTGCGTGGACTATTTGGAATCGTGTCTCCTCCTCTCCTCAACGAGGAGTCATCATATTTGATTTTATTTTTTTTCCGCTTCCCCTGCTACGGCGCGGGGCTAGCAATGTGCAGAGACGAACATGGAGACAAGAAAGGCGAGAGGAACAACAAAGTGCGGCACACGCGGGCCACCAGAAGCGGACCACGACAGGACAACGTCCTACCGCACGTGCCAAGGAGTCTCGAGCGGGGAAAAAAGGTGGTGGTGTTGGTAGGCAAGAAGGAAGGAGGGCGAAGGAAAGGACGCCACTGCACGCGCGCGAGAAGGTGCTCGTTGGCGCAACACGTGCTACGCACTGTAACGGACCCCCCCCCCGCCCTCACGCGTATAATTCCTTTCTCTCATCCTGGCTGCCTCTTGACCGAGGCGAAGGGGGCGAGGGAGACGCCTGTGATGTACGCGCATGGTGATGAGGTCATACGCGTGCGTGACATCTCTCCGTCGACACGCCTCTCGCTAGTTTGCTCCTACCCATGCCGCCTCCTGAGCACATGGCTGTGCTTCTCTTCCAAAATAATTCTCTCACCTTCTTGTGCTCTCACTCTCACGCTGTGGTGGCGTCCAATGCACTGGCGCGCGCATTTCCTTTTTTCCCGCCGTCTCCTCAGAGAGTACCTCTCTTTCCCCCCCCCCCTCCCCCTCCCCTCCTCCTCCCCCTCCCCCCGCCAAATTCGGGTTTTGTGTGCGGTCGTGCCAGCGGTGGAGTGTGCTTCTCGGCAAGGCGCACAGGGGCAAAAAATGGCCTCCGACTTTACCGCTCTGCGCGCCAGCTGCACGGTCCTTTATGATACTGCGATGCCGCCACTTCGATGTGGCTCGGCCCCGTCCATACTTTCCCTCGGCTCCTTCTGTGTCCCCCGACCCGACTTGCTCTCGGTTGTCTCAGGCCTTCGCGCCGACAGGGCTAGCGTTAGTGGTGTCGGTGCTGTGGGGCTGAGCTCTGCACCACTGACCACCACGACCGCTAACCGCAGCGTGGAGGCGGCACTGCTGCGGCGGGAGGGGGAGCTGCGCAGCGAATATTACCGACTGTACGCCGAGGACCAATGGCACGTACGCCAGCAGCGCGAAGCGAAGCGCCTTCAGGACGATGAGGCGGAGCGGAAACGCCTAATGGAGCTGGCGCGGATGATTGAGGAAGAACGCACGCGGCGTGTGGCAGAGCAGCAGGAGCGCCTTCTGCAGAAAGAGCGAGAGCTCGAGGAGTGGAAGCTGGAGCGGCGGAAGGATGCAGAGGCCGAGCGTCGTCGGCAACAGGAGGAGGACGACCGGCGGCGCGAGCTACAACACGAGCGCGAACTTGCCTGCATCAAGGAGGAAGCTGCCTCTCGCGCAGTCTCAACGCAGAAGGCTGAGGAAGTAATGTCGGCGATGGAGCAGTCGTTACAGAAGATGCAGAGCACCATGCAAGAGCAGCTGCGCGAGGAGGTACGCGTGCTGGAGGCGGCGCACAGGTCTGAACTCACACATCGTGAAGGGGAGTGGGTGCATCACGTGAAGGCGATGGAGATGAACCGAAGCACCGAGCTGGCCGAGCTTACACACCAGCTCAAGCTCGACCAGTCACGCGCTGCCCGCAGTGAGGAACAGCTGTGCGAAGCACGGAGTCAGCTTACGAAGCTCCTTCATGAGGTCGATCAACTGCGCCTTCAGCTGCAGTCTGGTGGCCCGCGCTCCGAACGGGATCGTGAAGCGGCAGAGCAGCTGGCGGAGACGCACCGCAGCGCGGTAGAGCGTCTGCAGCAGATGTACGAGGATGACAAGAGGGCGCAGCAACACCGCTACGCAGAAGAGCGCGACCGCATCAAGTATGAACAAGACCGCCGACTGGAGGAGCTCAAGGACAGCCACGCTGCGGCGATGCGCTGCAAGGACGTCGAAATCGACCACCTCAGCTCCCGTGTTCGACAGCTAGAGTCTCAGTTGCAGGATGAAGGCGTGAAATTGGCGTTGCTGCGCAGCAACGTAGAACAGATGATGTCCATGGATATCGAGAACGCTCGCATGAAGGATGAGGTGCGACAGCTACACACAGCCAAGGCAGAGCTGGAGGAGACTAAAAAGCGACTGGAGCGCAATCTGCGCGAGGCGGAATCGCAGATGGAAAGCCAGAGCAAGCAGCTTCGGGAGCTGCATACGGGCACCGTGTCAGGGCAACGGCAACTCATGGCAGAGCGGGATGAGCTTCGGCGCGAGAATGTGGATCTCAAGAGCCAGCTCTCTATGGCACGTACCAGCTATGAGGAAGAGGTGGAGCGCCTGCAGAAGAAACTCAAGAGCGCAGAGGAGGCGGCCGCAAAGTTCAATGTTTTGGATATGGAGCAGAATGCACAGAAAGCTGTAGAGAGGGCTGATGAGGCTCGTCGCAGCGCCGAGAAAAGCCTTGCCGAGGCGACGCGAAAACTGAAGCTCGCCGAGGAGGAGGCGCAGTCGTCGAAGCGTAGCGCTGAGTCCGCGCAGCGTGATGTGGCTCAGGCACGGAACCGCATCCAAGAGCTTCAGGAGAAACTAGGGGAGCGTGCTGCACAGGTGCGCACCCTGGAAACGGAGTTGCAGGGTAACGTCAGCGTGGGCTACGAGGCGCGAGAGGCCAAGGAGCGGTTGGAGCGGCTGCAGGCCGAGTACGATGCAGAGCGCGAGTCGCGCCGCCGGCAGTATGAGGCTGCCTTAGAAGCAAAGGATCGAGAAGTGCAGCAGTGCCGCACAGACCTGCTGGAGGTGAACAAGAAATTGCACGCGCTGCGAGAGGAGTGTGCCAGCTCCAAATTTGATAAGGATGGCCACCAGCAAAGACTGACTCGTCAACTCACAGAGAGGGAGGAAGAGGTGGCGCATCTGCGCCGCCAGCTTGAGGACAGCCGTCAGTCGCTTGAGCAGTGGAAGGCAACGTACGAGGAGCTGCAGCAGCGCAGCGGTACTAGCACAAACGGCTACCAGAAGGCTGTTCACGATCGGGAGGAGGAGCTACAGGAGTGCCGACGCCGGCTACGCCAAGTGCAAGAGGAGAAGACACAACTAGAGAAGCGTATGAATGCAGAGGAAACCGCCCGAATTTCCGCTACGGCGCAGTGCAGTGAAGTGCAACGGCTGCTGCGCGAGCGGGAGGGGCAGATTCAGCGCCTGGAGCAGGATGTGCGGGAGTTGCGGGCGCAGCCGGTGCCTCAGTCGGTGCCGCAGTCGGCCCCGGCCGTCTCGGTCGCGCAACCTCTTCACTTCTCTGGTGCGCCTTCTCCGCTGCCGTCTTCTGCATTGAAGGTCCCTCCACTGTCCCATGAGAGATTGATGGACGCAACTTCGGTCATCGCCGGTAACACAGCTGCCTCGTACAGAGCCGCACCGACGGCGACGCTGCCCGCGAGCGCGTCGAACGAGCTTGCCACACCGGCTGTGCACGGCGCTGATAGCCGCCCGACTGTAGTTCCCCCTGCACCTGCCGCTGCCTCGGTTGCCTCCCCCCCGCTGCCACCGCCATCGATCCCAGTTGCCGAGAAACCCCCGACCATGGGGATGCCGTTGACGCACTCCTTCGACCACGGAACAGCCATGACAGATACCGCGACGGAGGGAACTCCGCTGAGCATCCCTGTGCCAGTTTCGTTGTCGCTGTCATCCTTTCAAGTCGGCCGGCAGAGCAGTGAAGGCCCATCGCTGACGATCGCCGTGCCCACCCCTGCTGGCGCACTCTCCCACACTACATCACCGGCACAGTACGCTCTCTCACCAACTCCGGTGGCCGTGGCGCCGCGCAGCCCCCATGGGGGATCTTCCTCAGTGCAGACGGCACACACGCCGTCTGTTCCCACACTGTCTCCTGTCTTGCCAGCGACCGTGATCACGACCGGCTCCACCAGCTCCTTTCCGACCTCCTCACCCGCGGCACCGCCGCCGCCCCCAGCTGCCCCGTCTTCGACCTGGGGCATCCACAGCGGGAGCGCTGGTGTCGCCCCACCGGTGCCCGTGCCGGTGATCTCCTCTTACCCCACTGCGCCAGTGCCTACGACCAGTGTGCCGAGTGTACTGGTACCTGCCCCTTCCAGCATCTCGCCACCATCCTCGGCTGGAGGGTACAGCGCGCCGCCAGTATGTCTGCCTCTCCCGATGCCGGTCACAGTGCCGTTCTCGACAAGCACGTCCGTCTCCCCCCCCTCGGGTAACGTGACAACGGATGGCCGACATGGCCACCGCAGTCATCGTCATCACCACCGCAGTTGAGCGGAGTGATGGAGAAGGGACAGGGAGCGGCCCCTGCTGCTTTTGCTTGACTTGCCCCCTCCCCCCCCTGTACTACCTCGCTGGTTCCCTCTATGGGCGCTCCGGCTTCTTGCCAATGGGCGCCTAGGTTTGTTCCTGTGCACAGACGGAGGGGTTGTTGATGGGATGCGGCACCCCCTCTCCTCTCCCTCCCAGAGCCATCGAATCAGCACTGCTGCCTTGTCCACGTTGTGCTGGCTGTTGCAGCGTGTCGGTGGCCCTTTCCACACGCCTCTCCCCCACGCACCGTCGCACCTTCCGTTCTTCTCGCCATTGTATCATTACATCGTTGCTGCTGCTTTTTGTGTATGCGTGGCCGTGCCGCCGCACCCGATGCAAATCTTTCTTTCTGCACTCCCCTCTCTCTATAGAATGCGCTCTGCATGAGTGGCGTCGAAGGATGGAAGGCGGCCAGGGCGGAGAGCGACGTATGGAGGTTGGCGGCTCTAGGCCTTCCCTCCCCCTCCCCCACCTGCCTGCCCTCTCGAACACGCTGCTGGTCCCACGAGCGGCAGTCGTGTGCCACAAGGGTGCAAGCGCCACCTCTCCCCCTCGTCCGCAGGAGCGCAAGGTCTAGGGAGACGGAGGACGGGGAAGGGCGCGTCGTGCTTATCCTTGTCTTGCTCTCCTCTCCCCAATGCCTCACATACTCCCGCGCACGTCGGTCCGCTAGCCAGCCAGCCGTCGCCATCTTTGGTCGACACGTTTGCCTCATGTTCCCACCTCTCTCTTCTCCACACTGCCCGCGTGGAGTGTTGGATAAGCAACAAAGAAAGCAGCAAATAGCAGAAGAGGAGCTGAGTCGCACGACGGCTGACCCCCTCCCCCTCCCCCCTGCTGCCAAGGCAGAGGAGAGAGGACAGTGCAAGTGGCGTAGCAGGTGTACCTTTTTCTCACTCTGCATTTCTGTTTGCGAGCCTGTAAAAGGATGTACCTGCGCTCGCACAGCGATCGAAGTCCGCAGGCAACTCCTTCTGTGGCGCCTCTTTTCGGGCCGTGCTGCTGCCCCCCCCCCCCGTGCCCGTTGCCAGGCGCTCTCTCTCTCTGTTCGCCTCATGACGCGCACTCATGCGGCCTTTCCCACTGAGAGCTTTACCACACCTGCCCTCTCCTCGCGTTTTCCTTTACCTATGCGCCAACGCTTCGGTGTAGCGGTGGTCGTTCACTAAAGCTCACACAGAGAGAGAGAGGTGGGCCACATACGACCGGACGTGGTTGAGCAAGCGGGTGCGCACAAGTGCACAGTTGTGCTTCTCCGCCCTCCTTTCCCTTCTCTCTACCGCTTCGTGAACCACATACGGACCGCCATCCACACACTCGACGTGCCCGTCGAAACACTCGCTGATCCCCGCAGTGGTACTCGCGCGCACTACAGTGGCGCTTTGCCGCTCGCATTCATTGTGGTCTTCCCCCCTCAACCATGACATCGCTGCCGTCGCCTGCATTCGGGTGCGAGCAGCAGCGCCGCTATTCTTTCTCCATGCACTGCAAGCGCTCCCTTCACCCAACACTGACGCGTCAGTTCCAGGTGACGTGGCCGTGGCCAGTCCGACAACACAAAGGGCCGTCTCGTGTCGCCGGCGGCAGTGGTGATGCACAGGACATGGTGAGCACGTCCATCACTCCACAGGGCAACGTTTTAAAGGAGGAGGACGAGCCAGGAGAGGAGGAGGAGCCAGAGGGGGAGATCGCCAACGAGGGCATGTCGGGCAGTGACGCATGTGCAGCGGCCTACAGCAGCGCGCCACAGCTTTGGC
This sequence comes from Leishmania tarentolae, assembly GCA_033953505.1. NCBI lineage: Eukaryota > Euglenozoa > Kinetoplastea > Trypanosomatida > Trypanosomatidae > Leishmania > Leishmania tarentolae. The sequence continues at coordinate 497,523 of CP119831.1, forward strand.
GAGAGCGACGCCGCTACGGGCGGCCAACGTTCATTCTTGACTTCTCGAGCGACCCGTTTCTTGGTGGACATGAGACACGTCGTGTTGCTGTGCTCCTCTCGCCAGGCTACCGCTGCCTGTTGCCCTTGATCCAGCTTGACGAGCCGGAGCAGCTGCCGGACAATGCCGGCGTGGCTTTCTGGCGTACAGCCTTTAAGCCGCCGTTCCCCAGAACAGAGCCGTTGTCGTCCTCCTCGTACCCGAGCACTGCCCACCCCCCTCCGTACTGCGCCGAGGTACTCCTCGGTGAGGTTTCCGGGATTGAGGCGGCGGTCCGTCAGCGTCATGCGGGAACGACTGCGTCATCCCGACGCCATAACGCGCGTACGCTCATGAAGCCGTCATTCCTTTCTCGAATTTCGCTTGGGCTCCGCACACAGCTCAGCGCTCCCGGACCGGCACCTGAGGGAGAGGCGAACGTGTCGACGGAAGGCCGCGACCACCCGTCACCGTATGCGAAACACGTGGGACTGCCGCTGCCCTCCGCAGCGTCCGCGTCCGCGACGGACCCAGGCGATGAAGAGACAGTGGCGGCATCGAGTCCGCCAAGAGCATCATCACGATCACAGCAAGGCTCAACCTTCACACCGAAGAGGGTGCTCACCTTTTTCTTCTATACAATCCCGTTCCGCCTTCGCTGGCTCTCACAGCTGCCTGGTTGTATCGTTGTCTCTCTGCCATGCGAGGAGCGATTGCTGACTTTGCACGCACCTCATGCACATGACGGCCACACCAGCGCACCGCGGCCGTCACCGTCGTTGGTGCCTGAAAGTGACAGCGCCACTTCCACAGCGATCCTTTCCATGTCACAGGTGCACAGCTACGTGCTGCCGCGGGGTGTGGTTCCGCTCGATATCTCGGAGGTGTTCGACCGCCCCTTTCTAGCCATCGGCACGGCTGAACACGGAGTATTACTGTGCCACCTCGACACGGCGACCGGTGCCGTGCAGAGCATCGCGCGCTGGATCTCACTGAGGGGGTATGGGAGCTCTCTGTATCCGGTGACGCGCCTCGCGGCGGTGTTTCCTGCGCGTCAGCTGGAGCGTGCGCCTGATCGCTTCACCGACTCCCCCTCAGCACCTCCGTGGGTGAGGCATGTGACGGCCCTCGAGAGCCTCAGCGACGGCGTGCTCGTGTGCTCCTCGCCCTATGAGGCCACCGCCACTGTTGTCAAACTCGGTGTCGCCGCTGAGGGCGTCGTGGAGGACTTCTCCGTTCTCCGCGGCGTTGACACGATTCTTGATGTGAGCGCCGCCGTACAGCCCGATGTGGGACCACTGGTCTGCACAGTGTCGCGGAAACTGCTATGGCTGCGTGTCATTCACTCAGCGAGCGAGGAAGCCGAGCGCCGCAATGCGATTCTGAAGAAAAAGCTGGACGCCGCTCTTGCGGATCGCGTGAGTCCGTGCTTGACACACAACCGAATGCTTCGACTGGAATGCCCGCTTCTCCACGTGGCCTCCAGCCCTGCTGTCGTGCAGTCCTTCACTGATAAATACGTGAGCCGGCGTAGCTACACAAAGCACTGGCAGCTGGCGGTGGACAACTGGAATCGTGTAGTGCTGCTAGACCGCACCGTGAGCCAGTATATTGTCCACTCCACCTTTCAGCTAGGCCGCCAGGGCTCCGCCGCTGAGGAGGGACGCGTGGCGCCGGTCAGCTCTCTTCCACCTGTCTCCGACACTACATACCGTCCCGTCGAAAGGCAGGCAAGGCCGCCTTGTTGTGCAGGCAGACCAGACGATGTGCTCCGCAAAAGCTGTGAGGCGGCAGCCGATGGCAGTAATGACACCTTGCCCCTGTCTCCGCTTCCATCAACGCAGCCCTCGCCAGCTCCTACTCGTGGTCAGAAGCGGACGCGACCGGCGCCGAATACCGCAGCGAACAAAAGGACGCCTGTCCCGACTGCCGAGCGTCGCGGAGCATTCGTGGCGCCGTCCTTCGTAGCTGCGACTGTGAAAGCGGAAAGAAACGAGGATGAGGAGGACGCATCGACTGGCAAGGCCAATTCGTTTTACGTCTTTGCGTCGGCGATCCCCAGTGAAGATGCCTGCAGCGGTGTTGTGGTGACGCGTGCGCAGGATGAGATAATTCAGGTGGCCGCCGCACACGACCGTGACTGCATTTCTCTAGTCACGTGGCACATCGGTCGTGCTACCCCGCCACCGCCACCTCTGACGTCCTCTGCCGCGGTCACCGCCATCACGGTAGTCTCCGCTTCAAATGGCAAGGCGGACGCACAGTCCGAGAGACGTGGTGATGTTGAGGGATAGGGCCTTGCCTCCTGTCCCCGTTCTACACACAGTTGCTTCGCTCATGAAGGGATGTGGCGAGCAGCAGCAGCAGCAGCAGCGCTTGCTATGTAGAGAGTATGCGTTTTCCGTGCAGCCGTGGGCGGAGGCGCAATAGATGGCGAATGTGGGACAGCGTTGATAGTGCTTGGCTGCGGAGGGTTTGGTGGTGGCGGTGGGAAGGCACGGCCTGGGGGAGGGCATCGCGCTTTCGGGCAAACTGTTCGTTCTTTGAAGAAAAGTGGGCTCGCATCGCGCACGATCTTCAGCGACCCCGATGGATGTGCGCTCTCTATCTCCACATCCTCTACCTTTCCCCCCACGGACATCGGCGTGTCGCTCGTTCTCCCCACAACCACCTCTCGCAGGACTGCTATGTGATGCGTGTGGAGGCCACATACGCCAAGGCGCCCCCGCCACCCCTTTTTGCTCGTGCTTGCAGCTCGGCCACCGCTGGATATTTACTTCGGATGGCACGCTGCCATTCTTCTCCCACCTCCTCTCTCCCTGGCACCCATGACCATCTGCATTGTCGCAGGTGGGCCTCCTCCGCTGACGCCACCCCTCCTCTCCCGTTTCTCTGGCCGCACCAGAGCCCATCGGGGCAGCTCGCGGACGGACGCCGAGTTCTCTCATGGTTGGGTCGCCGCAGTGCTGACCTGTGTCTTGGAATGAACATGTCGTCACTCAGACGGGTCTCCTGTCCCTCGCTCCCACTACGTCGCCTCCACCGTTCCTTTGCCTTTGTGTGTGTCGATTCTTCACTCCCGCCACGCATGCTCAGCGTCCGCTGTATAGGAGTTACAGCCCCTCGTCCTTCCTACCCCCTCCCTCTCAAGAAGAACTACACCCGTAGTCGCCACTGCGCCATGGAGGAGTTCTACGGCATGGAGGTCTTTGCCGGCAAGACGGCAAAGCTGAATATCTCGGCCGACCGCGTGCTGCACGTGACGCAGGTGGCGCTACCCCCGAACGCGTCTCACGTTATCACGCTGCTAGTAAAGAATGACGGTAATTCGTTTGTGCTCGCGACACTGGACCCGCAGCAGGCACTCTTCCATGTAAGTGTGGACATGGTCTTTAGCGGTAAGCAGAAGTTGACGTTCACCTGCGAAGGTGTGGCTGGGGCCGTGCACGTGATTGGGTACACACAACCCGCAGAGGATGAGGACGCCTTTGACGATGATGACGATGATACGATGGGCGACGAGGACGTCGCGTAATGCTGGGTCGGAAAGAGGGCGCGGTAGCGCATGTACTGCTCATGTGTTCACATGTCTACTTGTAGGCCCCTGTAAGATTACATCTCGGTTGCCATGCGCGGCGGGCTTGGTGCCATCACTGCGGAAAGCCACGCTACACCACGTCCGTGCGTGCGTGTGCCGTTGATGGGGCTGAAGAGTCGGTGCATCTGCAGTGTACGCATTGTCGACGCTAACATGGGTAATTACGCTGCCCGCGGGGGGGGTGAGGACCCACAGTTGATGAGAGGCCCCCCTGCCTGCATGACGAGGGGACGTGCCTAAGTAAGGGAAAGAGGGTGGCGTTGCAGTAGGAGGCATGACCATGGGAAGCCTCATCTTTTTTTTTCCCGCGATATTCTTCCTTTCGCTGTTCACCGTTATAGAAAAGCCTGCATGGGGTGGGGGCTCTCAGCGGACGCTCTCCCCACCTGTAGAAGCACAGGCATGCGCGGTCCATGAGACTCTTCACTTGTGCAGGGAGCACCCTTATCACACACACACACACACACACACGAAAGAGGATTTAGAAGAGGACAGGAAAGAGTGTTGCCGCACGGTAATGGCTGGTGTGCGGCACTGCCACTCGTGTACCGCTCGACGGCGTACATGGGCGGCGATCGTTGGTGTATGTGCACCCTCTTGGACATCCCCGCTACAGAGCACCTCTGCTCCTCGTTCCCTTCCCGCGGTTACGTGGCCACCTCACGGCGGTGTGTGCGCGTAGCTGTGCGCCGCTTTTCACGTTGCTCGGACCGAGGTGCTCGATACCGTGCCTTCATGCTAAAAAAAAAGAGCGTTTGCCGTGTACGGCATGTATCCCGCTCCCCCTTTGCCTCCTGCACTCGTTACTGCTCGCCCGCCTCTCCTCTTTTCTGGTTGCACGACCGGTTCCCCACACTGGCCTGATGGCGCTCCCCGAACCCCTTCCCCACTTCCCTCGCCGCCGTTCGCCCACGCGCGCAGTAATACACCTCTGTCGTACACTCCTTAATCATATTCACGTATAACGGACGTCGTCTCGCCACGCCAATCTAAGCGACGCACTACACCTTTGTTGAACCCTCCCCCCTTGCTTCTTACTTTTCTCCCTCGTTTCTTTCCACAGACGTCTCTCAGTCTCGGACGAGCTACACTCCTGGCGCTCCTCCTTCGACGTTTCAGCTGCTGCCTGCCAACGTGACAGCGCCTTGTTCGCTGCCTTTTCCTTCTCGACAAGGCGATCCTCCTCCACAAGAGCACACACACACACACACACACACAGTGAACACCTCTATCTCTCTCTCTCGACACGTCTCCGCTCTCGGTTCTCCATCCCATCACCGGCACATCATCATCAGTGTTCATCATGGAGGGCTTTTACGGTATTGAGGTTGCGGCCGGAAAGCAGGTGAATGCCAAAATTCCGGAGGAGTGCGCCCTGCGCGTGACGCAGCTCGCCGTTCCCGCGAACGCAGCTGGACCCGTTTCTCTTGTTGTATCCTTCGAAGGAAAGTTGTTTACGATTGCTACGCTGGATCCCAAGAAGGGCATCTACCAGATGAGTACTGATCTCGTCTTCACCGAGGCTCAGGACGTTTCCTTCTCGGCTCAGGGTGCTGGCGCCATCCACGTCACCGGCTACGTGCAGCCGGTCGGCAACGACGATATGATGATGAATGCCATGGCCGGCGAGTCGGGTGAGGAGGACGAGAGCGATGACGACGACGACCTCGAAGAGGTGTCGGAGTCAGAGAGCCACGAGGACTCCAAGACCCCTGCTGCCGCTGGTGCGGAGGACAGCGACGAGGAGGACGATGACGATGACGAGGAAGACGATGACGATGATGAGGACGATGAAGGGGAGGAAGATGAGGATATGCCTCCTGCGGACCTCGATGACAGCGACATGGGCGAAGAGGACGAGGAGGTGGACGAGGAGGCGGACGACGAGGAGGATGAGGACGACGAGGGTAACGATGATAACGATGATAACGATGATAACGAGGACGACGAGGACGACGAGGATGACGACGACGAGGACGACGAGGAGGACGACGAGGACGACGACGACGACGACGACGAGGATGAGGTACCGCAGAAGTTCCAGCGTGCGGAGCGCGGGGACCACCGCCGCGGCTTCCGTGGTGGTCGTGGCGGCGATCGTGGCGGCTTCCGTGGTGGTCGCGGCGGTGATCGCGGCGGCTTCCGTGGTGGACGCGGCGGTGATCGCGGTGGCTTCCGTGGTGGTCGCGGTGGCGATCGTGGCGGCTTCCGTGGTGGTCGCGGCGGTGATCGCGGTGGCTTCCGTGGTGGTCGCGGCGGTGATCGCGGTGGCTTCCGTGGTGGACGCGGTGGTGACCGTGGCGGCTTTCGCGGCGGCAAGCGTGGGCGCTACTAGGCAGTTTGTGAGTGCCTGAGTCACGTGATGAGCGAGGCGGACAGTGGTGGAGGTCACGAAGGAGATGCAGAGATGGGTCGGGTAGGTGGAAGCATCATCAGATTGCGCTTCCCTATCCCGGGGCTATGCTCTTCTCTTTCCTCCCCGACTCACGCAGGCTTCCTTCTTGTCTCCTCCTCCCCTCCGCACCGTCTCGCCCATCCCTGCCTGCATGACGGAGCAGCCGTTCGCCCGTCTCGATTTCCTTGGTCAGGGCTTTGTCTTCATGTGCGCCTCTTACGCTCGTCACTTGGCGTGTGTGCGCGGGCGGCCTTCACGCGGCTCCTCTACGAAGGGATGCCATGCCTCAACAAAATAACGGGTGGAGAGATTCTTCCAACTCGCATCCGCTGAAGAAAGTACGCACACACGCACGCACGCACCCACCCACCCACCCACACACACACACACAAGGAGAGAGAGACAGAGACACATACACAGATCGCTATGGGGAGCCGCTGCCTCAGCGGGGCTCTTAATGCCGACTCTTCTTGCCGCATGTCGACGGGCAGGCTCCTGTTCTTCTCTTCTCGCTCTGGTCTATTATTTTCTCACGCATGGCTCTGTGTGCCGTCTTTGCTGTGGCCGCTTCCGTACCCAATACGTGAAAGAAAGAGGCGATGCACAAGAGTAGGGAAGGAGATGTGAGACTGAAGGGTCTCGCGATGAGAGGTGGTGCAGGAGCAGGAGCAGCAGCTTCCTCTCTTGAGATTTTCATGGCTTCCCTCAACTCAGCAGCTCCCTTTCACATACGCTCACACGAATTCATTCACACGCACTCTGACTTGTACTGGCGGACAACTGATGGAGGTGACCGATGCATATCCGCAGATGAAGACGGCTCTGCCCACGCGTGTGTGCGTGCCTCTGTGTGGGCTTGCCTGTGCGATGACGGCAGCGACAGTGCGTGCGTGTGCGGATGCTCTCCTAATCTTAAGTTCAAACGCTCATGTCAGCTGCCCACATGTTCTGGTGATTTCTGTTTTACATAATTTTGTTTTTAGTTTTGTAGTTTCTCTCTGCGTCCTCCGCTGCTGCGTTGCGCGCATGGGCGTCTTGTGTATCGACAGTCCGTTGCCGGAGACGGGGCTATGACGGTGCAGCGGCAGCGAGACGAGCCAGACTTGCGGCACGGAGGCAGCAGCGGAGAGAGATGGACGTGTGCGTGTGTCGCATCTCTCTTGACGGTTAAACAGATGAGGCGTCTAAAAGAGGGAGGCGAACAAGAGGACCACCAAGCCCACATCCCACAGCGCTTTGAAAAGACGCGAGGCTGGGAGCGGTGCACGACAAGGACCATGGAGGACGGCGCAGGACCGTTCATCGTGGACACGCCATTTATGCGCGACGCGGGTGGCGGGGTGTGCGAGCTTCGGGGGCGAGGGTGGGTGGGGGGGGGAGGCGCCGTGTCCCACTGCCCTTCGCGTTCCTAGCCGTGTTTTCAGTTTCTCATTTGCTTTCTTTTGTGTATTTGTGCGACGTTGGGACGCGGCAGCCACACTCCTGCAGCAGTGCCGCCCTCCGCTGTGCCGCGCGTGCGTGCCTCACTCCTCCCTGCACTTTGGCGGCATTACCGTTCTCGTAGGGCATGCCGCTCGCTGCCTTCTCCTCGTTCCTCACACACGCACACACAGGCGTGCATGTGTGAGGGTAGGGGCGGTAGAGGACGTCGTGGGAGGGATCACCTGGCTAGATACGGGGGCGGGGCTGTCGATGGAGAGACGCAGCTTCAGCCAAGTGGTGAGAACGCAAGAAGATGAGAAGGGGCAACGTACGAAACTGGGGACGGTACGGAGACAGCGTCAGCAGTGACATGAGAGGTGGCGGATAAGCCAGCGAGCGGCACAGCTGCGCGGTCTTTCCCTTTTACAATAAATATCTTCTCAAGGGATGCGTTTTCTGCACACGTGCCCATCAGTCCGACTCCGCCCACGTACCCGTGGGTGATGTCTATGCGTGGCTTGTTGTTGGCGTCGTTCATGCGCGCACTGAAAGCGAACAAACACAATATGGGTAGAACCAGACGCAGCAAACGTATGGAGAGAGGCGCGCGATAACGGAGGCCGATGACCCTCCTTACAGCCCATAAAAGGATAAAGTGGGTGGGGAGGGGTAAAAAAAGCGCGGATCGATGCACGAGTGGTGAGTCGGTCGTGTCCCCGTCAGTGCGCCTCACGCCTGCCTGACAGCCCATGTGCGTATCTGCTTGAACGGGAGGCTTCTCCTGCCACTCGCGTCTTAAGCCCCCCCTCCCCCCTTCCCCGATGAAAGGTGCCTACCACCGATGCCTTTTCCACCCAACACCCTGCCTCTCTTTTCCGTGCGTACTCTGTTTCGAGATGGTATAGACTGGCCTAGGCGTACACAGGCACGCAGATCTCGCTACTGCTCTCTTATCTTGCGCAAGGCGCTGCATTATTTCTTGCCACGGGCTGCCACACGCATCTTTGGACTCGTCCTTTTCCTGTTGCCGCGTTACTCTTCGCTACCTAACGGTGCCACCACACACACGCGCGCACACACGCTGTTATTGCTGAGCCATTCTTCCTGTCTTCCTCGGGTTCTCTGCCACAGCTATGCAGGAGTTTCACGCGTTCTCGGTGTCTCCGAACAAGGAGCACACGTTGGAGATACCGGAGGGGTGCGGCTTCCATCTCTCTGTCGTATCACTGCCGCGCGGCACCAACGGCAAGTCCACGATCTACGTTTCCGCAGATGGCAAGTCGTACGCGCTGGCGTCTCTCGACTCGCAGCACAACGTTCTTCAGGCACCGACTGACCTTATCTTCAACTACCAGCAGCAGGTTACCTTCTTCGCGAAGGGATCCGCGACGGTGCACTGCGTTGGCTACCGACAGGAACTGGACCTCAGCGACGACGATGAACCTTTCACCATGGAGAGCGGTAGCGATGACGACACCAGTGGCGCGAAGAAGGCGGCGGTAAAGCTGCCGGCGGATGCCATCACAGATGCAGGGGCGGCAAAGAGAAAGCCGGCTGCTGCTGCTGAGAGCGTCTCCGAGGAGGAGGAGGAGGAAGAGGATGAAGACGAGGAACTGACCGACAATGCTGAAGACGCGTCCGCAGATGCGGCGTCTGATGACGGGACCGACGAGGAGGACATGGACGAGGAAGAGGACGAGGAAGACGACGACGACGAAGAGAATGATGATGAATACGACGACGATGATGTGGACAGTGACATTGCCAGGGAGCCGAAGGGGATGCAGACCCGCCACATCGACCCCACCGCCCCTTCTTCGGAGGATGAGGAGGATGATACTGATGGTAGCGACGACGAGGAGAGCGATGAAGAGATGGACAGTGACGACCTCGCCGCCATGGAGGAGGATGAGGACGTTGATGATGAGGAGGACGTCGATGACGACGAGGAGGAGACGGAGCCGCCAGTAAAGATGGTGCGCTCAGAGGGTCGCCCCAGCGGCGGCTCTCCGCAGAGCCGCCCGAGCGGTGGTTCGCCGAAGGGCCGCCCCAGCGCAGGCGGCTCGCCGAAGATCCAAAATAACGTCAGTGGCTCTCCGCAGGGCCGCCCCAACGGCAGTGGCTCCCCGCAGGGCCGCTTCAACGGCAGTGGCTCCCCGCAGGGCCGCCCGAGCGGCAGTGGCTCCCCGCAGGGCCGCCCGAGCGGCAGTGGCTCCCCGCAGGGCCGCCTCAGCGGCGGTTCACCGAAGGGCCGCCGCAGCTTCTAAGCGATTCTCGCCGCTAAGTTAAGCGCCACACAGCCTGGATGCGCGCTGAAGGACAAGGGTTGACTCGCGGTAGCGGAGACCGCTGAGGTGGAGGATGACGAAGGCCGTGAAGGACGTGAAGGCTCCCTTCGTCGCTTGTTCTCTGACCGGCCCTTCAGACTTTGGTCCTCCTTGCTCATATGTGTATCCCGTGCTTCGTCGTGCCCACAGCGCTCGTCCCTCCCCTTCTTTGCTTCTGTGTGCCAGCCACTGCGCCAGTCAGCTTTGTCGTTCTCCTGTTGACTCCCTAACGTGTAATGCTCTCGGTTATTGTTTTATTGCCTGTTCGCGCCCCGTGTTGTGGGGGCTGTGGAGGTAACTATCTTGTCTAAGCTAACGTGCTGAGCGAGCAGGTGACGGAGGCGAGAGTGAGTCTCTGCGCACATCTCCATCTCTGGATCGGTGGTGGAACAGCTGAGCAGTGCTTGTGTGTACGTGTGCAGATGCGCGTTCGCGCCCCTCACCCGCGACCTGGCCGCTTCTCCACGCCGTCTTCCTCGCCTCTGTCTGCTGGTGTGTGCCACACAACAGACGATGACGAGAAGGAGAGAGGAACGCGGGCCAGGGGGCGTGAGAAACGAGGGGAGGGATGATGAACACAGGGCTACCGTTGACGGTAGTGACGTCAGGCATCAGCGCACCCATTGCTGTTGGTGTCGGCGTGTGTGCGCGATGTGCACTGGGCAGTGGGTGTGAGCACCCCCTGCCCAATACCTGTCCCGAGTGTCAAAGCGGCGTCTATCTTCTTTTTATTGGTCAGAGGAGATATCCTCCGCCTTTGCGAGTCTGTCGTAGACACCCCCTCCCCCCATTCTCCCCAGTCGTGCACGTCGGGTGGGTGGGAGAGAGACCCCAGAGGGGCGGGGGGGGGCGACGGACGCGTGCGCCTTCCATACAGTAGTCTTCCCTGCAAGGCTAAGGATTCTAACCTCACACATACGACACCACGACACTATTGCCCTACGCAGGAGCAGCGAGGCGCTCAGCAGTGGCGGGGAACAACGCCTCCCATCACCTCTGCCGCTTAGTTACGGCATGGACCTGGCAATCGCGCACATGTAAACGGAGAGCGCGACGCGCAGCAGTGGGAAGGGCGCGGGGCCGGGGCCGAGTGGGGTAGGGATGCTTCCCGATGAGGCCCCTCTCCAAAGGAATGTGTGGGCTGGGCGGCAGAAAGACGCTCTGCATGGTCGTGGCTTTGACGACGTCGTGGACGGAGGAGATGCAACAGGGGGGGGGAGTAGGAGGTGGGTCGCGCGGTGGTGTGATGGGTCACACTGCGCTTCTATACACCATCATCTCATCCTTCCGCTTCTGCTGTTGTTGCTCTTCCCGACCGTACCAGAATACTTGCCCTCTTGTGCCGCTGTCTTTCAGCGTATCCCCCACTCTCCTCGAGCAGTAGCTCTCCTCTCCCCTTTCTCATCGCTTTACGTCACCCTGACTACGCGCGGCATGAACTGCGCCGTAGGTTCTGCTCCTTCCATCGTTTCCAAACGTAATAACAACGGCACGCACATGTGATCATGGCCGAACTAGCTAACCCCAACCCCACCGTCTTCGAGCCCACACATGACCCGCTCAAAGGCCGCACCGATGCGGAGCGCGCAGCCGAGAATGATGAGGACACGGAAGACCCTGTCGACGCATGGGAGGTGTTCGAGATGATCCGCCGCATCCGCGACCCTGAACACCCTAACTCGCTCGAGCAGCTGAAGGTGGTCGAGCCATCCCTCATCACCGTTGATTGGAGTAAGCGGCACATTCGCGTTCTCTTTACCCCGACGGTGCCGCATTGTAGCCTAACCACGCTGATCGGTCTGAGCATCCGCCTGCAGCTCGAGCGATCCCTACCCGAATACACAAAGGTCGACATCTACGTCACCCCCGGCACCCATGAGCAGGAGGAGCAGGTGAACAAGCAACTCAACGATAAGGAACGGGTAGCGGCCGCGCTAGAGAACCGTAATCTGCTGAATGTGGTGGAGTCGTGCATTAACGAGTTTGATGAGTGACACGACTCCACCTCCTTCAGCGTGGCAGTGGCGATGGGTGCGGCTGCGCGGGTTGCTGGCGTGGCGGTTACTTGTCAGTCACCCAGTGGGCATTGTACGACGGGTGTCATGATGCTTCTCTTTAGGTGCTCTGTGGTGGCCAGTGACTTCTCTGTGCGCGTGTGCACTTGCTGTACGCGTGCCTGCTCTGCTTAAATGTGTGCACGCGTATCTTGCGCACACAGGGTGTGTGTGTGTGCCTTATTCGCTGCGAGGCTGGAAACTATGCTCCCCCTCCTCCTCTTGGTGGTCCTACTTCTCAAACAAAGAAAAACCGAAGGGGGTCATCTTCACGGCGTCACCTTACGTGTCGGATTCGCTGCCAGTTGGTCAGCACCCATACACACACAGACACACACGTGCTGAGGCCAGCTCTGTACATGCGTGTGCACTTTCCCTTCCTTCTACGTGCCTGAAGGCACCGTGGAAGCCCACTCACTTGCCTACACAGACACAGCTGTGGCAGTGTTGCCCCCTCCAACAGTCGCCACCGGTGCACAGGATGGCCGCGAGTATTTACGTGTCTCTTTTTATTCGTCCGCTGTCCTTCCCCCCTCCCCCCCCCCCCACACACACGCTTTCTCTCTGCGTGCCAACGCAGCCGTCCGTGACTGAGCCCAGAATACCCGCGCACTTATCGGGGCGTCCGTTTGTGGGCAAAGGTGAAGCGCTCGCGCGTGTGTCCAGCTCCTAGGAGGGCTCGCTGCACGGCCTGGCACTCCACTCTCACGACATGGGCAGCGCCCTCCCCCCCTGCACACGCTATACCGTCCTTTTGTGCCGTTTTTCTGCGCCACCAGTCCCATCTACTTACTTGTGTATCGTGGAACATCGAGATGCACCTCCCCCCTTTTGTGACACCCGACCTCCGGACACAACCCTGCTCGCACACCTCCGATACGGGTCTACTTTGTCCCTCTTGTACTCATCACCCTTGACGTGCAGTTCGAGGAGAATATGGATGCGTCGGCTGTCAAGCACTCCTCTCAGTGGTCGAGTGGCAGCCCATCGACCTCCCCCGTTCTCTTAACCGACAACGATGGTGACCACGATCTTGGCTGCCATGCCCCTATCGCATCCCCAACAAATGGAACGAGCTCCCCCTATACTCCACTGCTGCTCTCGATGGGGTACAGTGGACTCGCGCCGTCAGCCTTACACAGTCATGCCACCAACGGCGGGGAAGACGCCTCCGTTCAAAACGTGACGTCGACTGCATCGGCATTGCCTATCTCAACCTGCCTGAACAGTTCATTTTCGGGCTCGGAGGCGTGCAAGACGGCTGACGTAGGCGATGGACAAGCCACGATGGACATGGAAGGCATGCCGATGCCGAACTACGTGGGCGCCGCTGCTGCACGAGTCGTGTCATTATCGCGGCACAGCTCCGTTGTACGTCCCTTGGCAGCGTCCATCACAGAGCCCCTGGCGGGGCGCACGGTCGCCGAGAATGGTCAGGATACGGTGGAGGTGCACAGTTACATAACGTTGTCCTCTACGGAAACGACCCCACGAACGTCTCCTGTGACAGCTGCAGCGCCACCACTGCCACGGCCGCGGCGGGTGCTCCTGTCATCCTCCAGCAACGAGCGCCAAAATACGTCCCATGCAAGGGCACCGCCTGTAGAGGAGGCTGGACAGCTCCTCTCCTGTAGCAGTTCTTTCCCAAGCTTTGCCACGGTGCTCACCCCGCCTGCGATGTCGGGAGAGACTTCCGCCCACGCGCCGCGCTCCTTGAGTCCAGCGCCGCCAAAGCCGCCTGCCGGACCCGCTTCTGCAACAGCGACAGTGAGGGTGACGTGTCCCGCCAGAGCGCTTAGCGGAGCTGAACAGCAAGACGTGAAGCACGAAGCTCGCGCGCGACCCTACACGCTCCTCGACTCGGAAGGAAGCCGTAGGTCCACCGGCCATGTTGCCAGCGCGTCGGCGGTGCCAACAGAGAACGAACCGCAACGCCAGCGATTGCACGCAACAGGGACATGGGCAAAACCAGTCGATGGAAAGGTCTGCAATGCTGAGGAGACCGAGGGGGCGGCGCCAGCTGCTCTGGCAGCCACCATCAAGCCAGCCGCGGCGGAGCCGACGCTATCGAGTGAGCAACTCTACGCCTTTCACATGACAGTGAGAGAGAACCGCAGTGTATTTATCACTGGCGGCGCCGGCACGGGCAAGTCACACTTGCTGCGCTTCATTATTCGCGCCTTACCCGCCTCCTGCACCTTTGTGACCGCGACGACAGGCATTGCAGCGCTCAACCTCAGCGGCTCGACGCTGCACAGCTTTGTCGGCTGCGGCATCCCCAGTCGGGAAGACACGCGTGATAGCTTGCTGGGCATCGTTCGAAGCAAGCAGCGTTGCGTGCGCAACTGGCGCAACTGCCGCGTACTGATCATCGATGAAGTGTCCATGCTTGAGCCAAGCTTCTTCGAGGTGGTCGACTACATTGCTCGACACGTGCGCAACCGCCCACACGAGCCGTTCGGCGGCATTCAGCTGATCCTCTCGGGCGACTTTCTCCAGCTCCCGCCGGTGTCGCGTGAACGGCGCGGTAGAGGCCCGCAATTCTGTTTCGAGACAGAGACATGGTGGAGGGCGAACCCCAGCGTATGCCTCCTCTGCACGCCTTTCCGCCAACGCAACCTACGCTTCTTTTCCATCTTGAACGAGATGCGCTTTGGCGAGTTGCAGCCGGACTCGGTCGAGCTGCTCTACTCAATGGACACCACGGAGCGGGTGCACTTTGCGCGGCGCACAGATGGCGCTACAGGTTTGAGAGCGGAGGATGATCACGGACCACGGGAAGGGGCGCGAGTGGGCCTCAAGCGGGAGGGGCATGGGAGCGCTGAGGCTGCCGTACGCTGCGCCGTGTCTTGCAAGACAGAAGTGTCAGCTGCGCGTATGCGGCAGACGCGGCTGGAGTGTGTCGACGGCCTCGGTCGCGCCACTGATGCTCCGTTCGATGGCTACACCATCCTTCGCTCCACCCGCGCCGAGGTGGACGCGGAAAACGACAGATATTATCGTCAACTCGACACCGAAATCTTCATGTACCGCGGCTTCCACAGGGGCAAGGGAAACTTTCCGGATGGTACACTGACAAAGATTGTGCACCTGCGCAAGGGATGCCGTGTTATGCTCATCAAAAACTTCGACCCGCGGCTGGGGCTTGTCAACGGCAGCACCGGCACCATCACCGACTTTGTCAGCTTCGCCAAAGGCTACTTCTTCAAGACGCAGGGCATCAGCGCCGACGACGCGCGGTCTATCTGCGTTGGGCGAGGCAAGATCATGGACGAGCGGCACACGATGCTGCCGATTGTAGCCTTTGACCTGCGCGGCGCGGATGGCACCGTGACGACACGTGAACTCGTTGTGGAGCCGCAGGAATGGAAGGAGATGCTTGGGTCGTGCGAGGTGTCACGCTCTGTACAGATCCCGCTCATCCTCGCCTACGCCATTACGATCCACAAGTCGCAAGGGATGTCGTTAGCTCAGGTGGACATCGACTTCAAGAAGGTCTTTGAGTCTGGTCAGTCGTACGTGGCTCTGTCTCGGTGCACGGATATGGAGCGCGTGCGACTGCACGGGTTCGATGCCCACCGCGTCAGCGCAAGCATCACTGCTCTTGCGTACTACAAAGCGCTGGCTCTGCAGCAAGAGCGGCTGCGCTGGCGTCGTACTCATGTGCGACCGGTTGCGGCAGCTGAGGGGGCTACAGAGGCGTTCAGCTGTACACCGTACGGGCACGTGCTTGCCGAGGAGGCCCAGAGGCCGGAGCGACGCAGGAGAGCGGATCGCTCGACCGGGTCGAGGCTCAGCTGCGATACCTCCTCCTCCTCCTCCTCCTCACCCACGTCGGCCAGCCACTCTTCGCCATCCGATGAAGACTGTCTAAGCGCGGAGGACGGCGACGACGAGGACTGGGCCGCTGCGAGGGTGGCGGGGAAAGGGCGGCACGGCGGCGGGGACGAACGGCGTTGGCAGGGGGGACGCGGAAAGTGCCACCGGCACCGAGAGGACCCCGCGTCGGCGGATAATGTTCGTGCGAAGCGGACTTGTGCAGATCCTCACGACAGGCTCGACGGGGAACAAAATGACAGTCGCGATGATGATGGAGACGATATGAATGAGACGATGCAACTAGATCAGCTGCGGCGCCGCATCATGCCCCTGCTGACGACAGCGGCCATGGTGAAGCGCATCGTCACAAGTCAAGCAATGCCGCTACATCGCGTCCGCAACTCGCGCATCGTCGTCGACGCGCACGCTCTATTTCAGCTTGTGGCGGGGCGCGAGTCTGCCGCAATGTTTGACGTGCTGTTTGGCCAGCAGGACAACATGATGCGGGTTCCGTTGTGCGTGTACACGCTGGTCACGGAGGCCGCAGCATACAGGAGCTCCTCCGAGTCCCTTAGTCAGTCAGTGTTGCCGCATCAACCTGTGGACGGGTCAAGCAGTAGCCACGGTGATGCCCTCGTGGTCTACAACACCTCCGGAAAAAACTTTGGTGGTGCGAAGTGCGAACCGCTAGATGCTCAGCTGCTTGCAGCCTCCCACGTGGCAGCCGAGACTCTTGCGGTGATGGAGCGGGCGAAGCAGGACTTCATTCTCGATGTGCAGCGACCAGAACAAATGTGCGCACTGCCGGAGGCGGACCCGGGCTGGGTGCGGTTCACAGAGGTGTTGCCGCTGCTCCGCCGTAGACAGGTGAATGCCCAAGCGAAGGACAGTGCGGATGTGGATGCTGCGAATGAGGCGGGCGGTGCGTGCTGCGATGTGGACTTCCTTCTCAACCGCGACCCCCGAGAGGTTCTCCACCACCAGGCTATTCTCGCGTATGCCATGTACTTGCGGACCTCCTTTGGCGAAGGCGTTGTCGTCTGCACGGACTCCGTCCCACTGGCGGCGTACGCCCTTGCGTGGCGGCTGGGCGTCGCGTCGGTAGACTACTTGTGCGGCAATAGCATTGTCGCCGAGGACATGTCTGCTTGAGGGGGGGGGTCTGATGCGTTGGGGAGACGAAGACCATTGTGCAACAGAGTGTTCGGCACGATGACGAACACACGCGGGCCCCCTCCCCCTGAAAAAAAAAGCGGCTTCGGATAGTTCAAGAGCGAACTAGTTCGGCGGTCTCACGCGTGCCGACGACGACGGCCGGAGACCAGTGCCCATGCATGTGCCTCTGTGTAGGGTCTCTTGTTGTTCGCTGCAGGAGCCATTTTCCCTTCATGTGGTTGGTTTCCGTGCAGGCTGCTCTGTGTGTCTTGCTCTCGCACACACGCACGCACACAGCGAGGTATTCGTAACCGATCGATCAACAACATGGCGGCACTGCACCTGGAAAGGCAACCCTTCCGCTTCCGTGTGCAGGATGAGGATGGTGGGTCTTTCACCGGACGGCATCGTCATTAACGCTGCTGCCTGATTCACACTGCCCTATCGCATTTTAGCTTGCGCAGGGTCTCTGCTGATGCATCGCCTTCTCATCGTGTCACCAGTCTACGGGTGCGCTGGGCGAAGTACATGCCGCTGGAAGGCAGACTGGAGAAAGAGGGTGGTGCAAGTTGTTTCAGCCATAGGCTGCTTCTTTTCCGGTCCTCCGCATACCGTGCATCAGCGCCACACACCGTGGCTGTCTCGGGGACGGCGCTCCTGACCTTCTGCCCGCTCACTCCCTGACTAAACGGACATTCGTCTCTCTCGGTGTACGAACGTAATTGTACACGACAGCGCCGCCGTCACCTCAACCATGACCATGAATAACACCTCTGCGGGCACACTGTTGGCCATGTGTACCTTGTACGTGCCCAGAAAACGGTGCACTCCTCTCCCCCTCCTCCTTGGGTGACTCTCCCTCTACTCTGACTGACTGCCCCCCCCCCCCCACCCCGCGGGTGTTCTATCGAGTGTGGCACGCGTACATCAACACCAACAGCAAAGACAACG
Organism: Leishmania tarentolae; assembly: GCA_033953505.1. Taxonomy (NCBI): domain Eukaryota; phylum Euglenozoa; class Kinetoplastea; order Trypanosomatida; family Trypanosomatidae; genus Leishmania; species Leishmania tarentolae. The sequence goes on from CP119831.1 coordinate 515,262, forward strand.
ATCCGCCTCCTCCTGTCATCAGTCCTTCCCTTTACACAGGCACATACACCTCTCCACCGCCAACACGACCATGCCCACTTTGTCTTGGCAGGCAAAGCACCTGCTCATCAAGCACAACGGCAGCCGCAACCCTGTGTCCCGCCGCACTCAGCAGCTCACCATCATATCGTACGATGAAGCCGTCACGGAGCTGCAAAAGTGGCGCCAGTCCATCGAAGATGGCAAGTTAACCTTCGAGGAGGCTGCTCGACAGCGCAGCGACTGCAGCAGCTACGCCCGCGGCGGCGACTTGGGCGTTTTCGGCCCGGGGGAGATGATGAAGTCATTCGAAGATGCCACACAATCTCTTGAGGTTGGGCAGATCAGCGACATCGTCGTTACTGACAGCGGTGTCCACATCATCAAGCGCATGGCGTGAAGCGGAAACTCCTCCTCGTTAGAGTTAGAGAGTGGGCAAGAAAGATTGTATTATGCCTTCAAACACAGGCGGGGGAGGAGAGGAGAGGAGAGGTGGGGGTGGGGTGAGGTGCAGCGAGTGCGCAGCTGCCACTGATGTGCACACGCCCATGCGTAGGAATATATCGAAGGGCACAAGCGGTGGACTACCACGCAAGGTCTCCACGCCTCCCCGCACGCATCTCGATTGAGGCATAAAGGTCGAACGGCTGCGAGGCATCAACCAGCAACTGTGGCGTACACTGTGCAGTTACGAGGAGTCGCACCGGGATGCCAGAGGGGCACCGGCGTCAGGGGCTTACAATGGGATCGGAGCACCTTGCCGCGTAGCGCCTCTTCTATCGTCTTCACGGCTTCCAGCCGGCTCTGCAGATTCCAACGAGTGTGGTCTGTTCTTTGCCCTTCGTCCACGGTGCGCGTGACTACAATTTAGAGTTTTCCACCCCTACCTTCTTGTTCGCACCGTCCACGGCTTTTTTTCTCTTCCATCTCTGCCTGCGCTTTTGTCACGATTTCCGGTCTCCTGTTCCTGTGGCCGCCGCGGGGGGTTTACGCGCGTACGGACGCTGGCGGACCGTAGGGAAGGTGCAAAGTATGCCTGTGACGACGTGTGGCCCCATCACTCACAGGCACTTTACCGGCGCTTGTGCGGTGCACCTATCCTGTGCGGCTTTACGAGCTTTCCCCTGTGTACGTTACTTCGCTTGATGCGCCGCGTACAGCTACTTGCACCTCCCTTACACCTTCTCTTCTCCCTTCTTGGCCGCTCTCCACGTGCCGATACACCGCCTCGCGTGCGGACACACACACACACACACACACACACACACACACACACACACACACACACACACACACACACACACACACACACACACCGCACCGTTGCCCGAGTGTCTTCATGTGGGACTCTCCTATCGATTAGTTTTGCTCCCCCACTGCCTTCTGCGTTGTGCGCGCTGCCCCAGGCAATGGGGTGGGCGACGCGTATTAGCCCTTCCCTGCTCAAGGGTGGTGCTCGAGGCACAAAAAATGTATGGTGTGGCACGTCCGTTGTCCGTGCTGTTGGCGCCATCCACGGACTTCACGTGGGCAGTTTGGACATCCCCACCGGCGTGTCGGCGGCGGTGCAATGCACCGTGAGCACGTCGAACTTTTTTTCCGTTGGCGGCAGCGGAGACGCCCCTGACGCGCCGCCGCTTTCATCAGAACCGGCAGAGATGCAAATACGGGGTGCCGTGGCACAAGTGGCTACGCCAGCGGAGGGGAACGTGTACACTGTGCACATCGTGGGCCCCACGAAGTTTGTTGCCGTTGTCTCTCAGGTGCTCGGCGACGACGTCCTTGTCGACCTTGTAGGCAGGTATCATCTGGAGCCGTACGCCTACTGGCGATCCGGCAAGCACCACTGCCCCACTGTGCGTGTTTCATACGATCGACTGCGCAGCACGGAGGACGCACTCCGTATTCTGCGTGCGCCAGACAACACCGCGGCGAGGCAGCGACGCCTCTATGATGCCGTGTTTTTAACCGAATGACTTTGACCTTGACCGCCACACCACGCTGGAGGGAGGCGGGTGCCTGTGAGGTGAGGGATACCGAGAGGCAGGGAAAGCCGCGCACACGCCTCTTTCTCGGTAGTTTCTAGGATGTGTCTGTCTTGGGTTGATGTGCGTCCACCACACCTGGACTCTCTGAGGGCCCATCCTGGCCCGGCGCATGACAGGCGTGTGCACGCACACGTGTGCGCCTGCGCCATACAAGGAAGGAGCGCGCCTCAGAGGACGCACACGCGCATCATCATCAGCCGGCAAAGGCCTTTCGGGCTGACACAACCACTGGCGAGTAGAAGCTGTCGCCTCTGTTCACTGTACTATCTCTTTCCGCTTGTTGCACTATGTTACGCACAGCTGTTTCGTTGGGAGACGATGCGGCGCCCCTTCCTGGAATGGGTCTGCACTCCATTGGTGTTTCTGTGGAGACACTGCGCAGTGTCTGAGGCGTGTGCCGCCAATCGCTTACCCTCTCCCATCTCCGGCGGGGGGGGGGCGCTGAGAAGTGCAGTTGCGCTGCGTACACTGTCCTGCTGCGTCTGCAGGTGTGTGTGTGTGTGCTCTGGAAACGCTCCGTTCGCGCCTGTTCTCATGTCTTTACTGCCTCGCGTCCTCTCTTCATTTTGTATCCGCCGCTGTGTGACTTACTCATGCGGGCCCGCGCACACGTTCGGCTTTTGCTGATGCGTGTTGGCCGCACACACACACACACACACCTCTACACGTGCCAACCGGGCATCTCTGAGAGGGGACAGGGGACATATATCAACCGCCCCTCACAACGGCACGCACCACCGTGCCTACACTTCGTCTGCCGCTGGGCTGTCTCGATTCCTCTATTTCCGCCTCTCTCTAGCCTTGGCAGCGCACCATGCCTCCGGCTCGGACCAGTCCAGCAGCCCATCTCACGACGAGCTCGCCGCCACCACACGGCGTGAACTTTGGAAGGTACCCCCCACGTCGCGCCGTGACGTCCCCGATGCGCAGCGGCTCCGACAGCAGAACTTTATCTCTCGCCCAAGCGCCGCACAGCGACGGTTTTACGACTGCCGTGAAAACGGGAAGGATGGGCAAGCGGGCCCGTGTTAGCCCTGTGGCGGACGCGACATCGTCGCCCGCTTGCAGTTCCTCCCCCTCTCCATCAAGCCGAGCGGCGCACTCTGCGAGCACCTCCGCCTGCACCCCCGCAGCTTCACCCCCTCCAGTCTACGGAGGTGCTGCGTCGCCCTTGATGATGAATTGCGGCACTGGAAGGACCTCTGCTCCTCCTTGTGCCGCCTCCTCACACTCACACACGCGGTGCCTGCCATCCGGGGCAGAGTGGAGCGCTTCTATTTCCTTTGTAGAGGAGCGGGTGCGGCGTTTAGTGCACCCTGTAGGCGTGGCGTCACTGTTGCCGGCGCCGCTGCAGCGCATCCTCGCGAACGTACTGCGCACTCTTCAGCAAGAACGCGCACAGCTGAAAGGGCAGCGCCCGTGTCGGAGGCCCTCTCGGTCGGTTGGCACCGGTATCGATGCAGAGGTCACCGGGTGCATGGTAGACGCGGCGCAGGCGCCATCACTAGTGGCGGCTGCAGACATGTTTTCCTCCTTTCTTTCTGCACACCCGACAGACGACTGCACTCTGCTGTCATCTCCAGTTGTACTGGTTGGTACAGCGCTCGCTGAGCTCGTCACGCTTGGCCAAATCGAAGTGTGCATCACACCAATGCCACAGCTACTGTCCTTCCTTGATGCAGCCATCAGCGTAGGCCACGCCGGTGCGATGCACGCTGTTGCTGTCTGTCTGCGCGAGGGCACCGCGGGTCTGCAGCGAGATTTAAAATCGAGCGAAGCGTGGCTGCGATGCGCAGCCGCGTCAGGTTACCTTCCTGCCATGCACGAGCTTGGCGAGATCTACGAGTGTGATGCACCTGCATCTTCCAAGCTGCCAGCTGAGGCGTCGGATGACGCGGCGGACTGGGGTGAGGCGATGCAATGGTATCGACAGGCGGCGGAGGCCGGGTACCCACCGTCGCAGCTGAACTTGGGCAAGCTTCTTCTTGTGGCGACCGAGCATGCCCAAAGCGAGGGCTCTGCCACCGCGACACAGGTGGCGCATCTTCTCACAGAGGCCAAGCGCTGGCTTCGTGCGTGCGCCGCAACCGGTGTAGAGGAGGCAGTGCGCCTTGTGAAGCGTATCGAGGAGCAAGGTGGACGTTGAGGAGCTCTGCTGCGCACCCAGATGGGGCCGCGCGTGGATGACCACGGGCCTGTCTCTGTATAGATGTATTGTGAGAGGAATTCGACGGGCATGCGCGTCATGGCTTTCTCCCCGTCATCATCTCTTTTTTTTTTTTTTCGGACTCTCCTTCTTGCTGCATTCTCTTCGCCCATTGCTCGTGGTAGTCTGTGCCCTCTACATGGAAGCTAACGGCGGTGCAGTTGGACACGGCAATAGGGCGATATCCATGGCGGAAGGGGAGAGCCCCACGCACAATGCGTACTCCAGAGCGGTGATGGCACGCGCACATGCTTGTGAGTGTACCTGCCTCTACGTGACTGGGTGACACAGTGCCACGTCTCGTGTGCCCTCAGCGCGGGCTCCTTCCTCGTTCTCAGCTCGCCTTCTTTTCTCTCGCAACGCAGACATGTGCAGACATTTACTCGCTTGCCTCTGTTGCAGTGCGGTGCACGCACACGCGCACACCACACGTCAAGAGGGCACACAACACTGTGACACCGTCGCTCGGCAACTTGGTGACCACTCCTTCGCCTTCTTGAAGATCTCAGAGTGCTGTGGCGGTCCAGGTGCCGCCCTACGAAACACATAGCCAACCCAAAGCCTTGGGTGCCGCTGTGGCCCACGCCGTCCCACTCCACCACTCTCTTGTCACCTCTCTTCACCTCCACCACCTCTCCTGTGTGCATCGGGACAGCACTTCTGAATCCCTCAGCCCCCGCCCCTCTCCCTGTCGCACCTGAACGTGGGTGGTCGCCTCCGAAGCGCCCTTGAGCTCTTGCTGGTGTGTATTCTCTGGCCCCATTTCGGTGCGGTTCTCGTGACTTCCGTCGGCTCTCCCGGTGCCAGAGCGCTGTTATCGCCGTTGTTGTCGCCCTCTGTGCCCGTGCGCGTAGGCGTATCATTCTCTTCAGCCTCTTCACGCAGCTCACGTGCGTTGGTGCCGCCAGTGTCGCTCCCTGCGGCACTTTTCCATTCTTCTGGATCTCTCCGTAGGCCACCGTGAGCACACCCTCGTCGCTAGCAATGACGACCGAGAACATTGTGGAGAATAGCATGATTCGGCAGCTCCGGCTCCTGCGGCGCCGTGAGTGGTACACCTGGATCACGGTGTGGCCTTTCACAGTGCTGTACGTCATCTCCATCGCCCTGTACCTCTACCCGGAGCTTGTCTGGGACCGCGTGACGTATTTGGTCCATCAGACGTACATCGATTTCTTTCACGCCATCTGCTTTCCGGTTGTCGTCTTCCTTCACTCCTTCCTCTCCCTCTTCACAATTTGGTCCGTGCGGTTCCGCGCTCGCATTATTTATCGGACGGTGGCGATGGAGCAGCTGACAGAGGCGACGGATGTCCTGGTCGAGACGCACGCGCACAAGGGTGAGTCGGAGATCGTACCGCTGCATCAGGAGGGCGAAGACGGTCAGCCGCCGTGCTTTGTGTTCCAGCAGCGCAAGTGGAAGCTGGATGAGCGTGAACGCATCTTCGTGAAGCCGCGTTTCCCCACCAAACAGAGCTTCTCCTACTACATTCATTGGGAGGGACTCAACAAGGAGGAGGAGCGTGCGAAGCAGGTGGACACGTACGGACTCAACAAGATGGAGGTGGTCATCGCCGAGTTCCAGGACCTCTTTGTGGACCATGCCCTCTCTCCATTCTTCGTATTTCAAATGTTCTGCGTGCTGCTCTGGTGCCTCGACGAGTACTGGTACTACTCCCTCTTCACTGGCGTCATGATGGTGGGGATGGAGTGCACGACTGTCTACCAGCGCATCCGCAACATGCGTACCCTCCGTGATATGGCCGAGGTGCCAGTGCGCGACATTGAGGTCATGCGTGGCGGCAAGCGCGTCACGATTAAGACCGATGCCCTGCTGCCACTGGATATCATTGTGGTGCCGAGCAACGCCCCGTGCCCGGTCGACGCGCTGCTGGTGAAGGGCACGGCGGTCGTCAACGAGGCAACCCTGACGGGCGAGTCGACGCCGCAGCTGAAGGAGGCACCAGATGACGTGAATATGGCCCTCAGCGTCAAGAAGCACGCACGGCACATGCTTTTCTCTGGCACGCAGATTTTGCTGAGCAATGGCCCTCACGGATCCTCTGAGGAAGGCGCCCACAACCGTGACAAGAGCAAAGCGCTCGCCGTTGTGCTGAAGACGGGCTTCGAGACGAAGCAAGGCAAGCTGCTGCGCACCATCTTGCACAGCCAGGGCCGCGTCAGCGAGAATAGCGGTGAGGCCTTCGGCTTCATTGGTGTGCTCGTGGTCTTCGCACTGGCAGCAAGCGGCTACCTTCTGAGGCGTGGCCTCGCCGATCCGCACCGCAGCCGGTGGAAGCTCTTCCTGTCCTGCGTGCAGATCATCACCTCTGTGGTGCCCCCGGAGCTTCCGATGGAGCTGTCGCTGGCCGTCAACACGACGTTGCTTGCACTCACAAAGCTACAGGTGTTTTGCACGGAGCCGTTCCGCATCCCATACGCTGGGAAGGTGGACACCTGCTGCTTCGACAAGACTGGCACCCTCACCACCGATGAGATGCTGTTCGGCGGTGTGGACATGATCGATGGCAACGGGCTGCTGAACAAGCTGAAGACAATTCCTAAGTACTCGGAGATGGTGTTGGCCACGTGCCACTCCCTCGTCTACCTGGATGAAGAGACGCTGGCCGGCGATGAGATGGAGAAGGCTGCGATCACAGCCCTCGGTTACCGTGTCGACAGCGAGGACAACATCCTCTACGACCCCAAGCATATCGGGGACAAGGAGGAGGAGGGGAAGGCAAAGACGAAGAAAGGAGCCGCAGCGCCGGAGAAGATTTACAAGGTGCTACTGCGCTTTCCCTTCCTCGCCACGCTGCGCCGCATGGCGTGCGTTGTCTCTGCCCCAGATGGCAAGTACATTGTCGCCAAGGGGTCGCCGGAATCCATCGCTTCCCTGTGTGAGTCTGTTCCTGACAACTGCCTGAAGATCGCCGAGGAGACGGCCGCAAAGGGCTACCGCGTCATCGCCCTTGCCTACCGCCCGCTGACAGAGGCGGAGCGGGCCTCGAAGGGGAGCATTCTTGCGCTGCGCCGCGAGGACATTGAGAAGGGACTGCGCTTTGCCGGTCTCGCCGTGTATGTTTGCCCTCTCAAGAAGGATGCCAAGGAGACGATCGAAAACTTGGAGGGCGGTAGCCACCGTTGCGTCATCATCACTGGTGACAGCGTGCAGACCGCCATTTCCGTTGGCAAGGACGTGTCGATGCTGATGTGCAAACGCCAGCTGGTGGCGAAGGAAGCCCCAGGGGGCCGGCTCGAGTGGGTGGACTCGGTGTCGAACGTAGTGCAGCCGGGGACGCCCCAGGACATCATCGCCAACACATTCCAACGTAGTCGTCGCACGCGGACGCCACGCGAGCACGAATGGGACCTCTGCGTAAATGCTGAGACGATTGGCCCTGAGTCGATGCATCACATCATAGAGCTATACAACGAACATGTCACTATCTGGGCTCGCTGCGCTCCGACACAGAAAGAGGAAATTGTCACAGACCTCAAGAAGAAGAATCACATTGTGATGATGGCCGGCGACGGCACGAACGACGTTGGTGCGCTAAAGCAGGCACACGCCGGCGTTGCCGTGCTGAACTCCGCCTCGGTCGCCCCCACGGTGGAGAACAAGGGGCTGGTGGTTGGCCCGCAGCCGCACAACGAGCCGGATGTTCCGGCCGATTTGAAGGTGCCGCCGAATTTTAAGTTCACTGTCGTGCCACCGGAACCCCCGATGGGGACGCCATTCATGGAGATGGTGAGGTGGAAGATGCTGGATGCTAAGCGCAAGGTGGAGATCAAGCAGATCACGGCGTGGAACAAGCAGCTGAAGGAGGCGGATAATGCGAAGGCAGCCAAGAAGGCGGCCGCGCCGCCACCACCCTTGGGTGGCACCGGTGACTCAGACTTCCTGATGGAGTCGCTCTTCAACTCAGATGAGGAGAATATGGGCGGCCCGCCGATGATCAAGCTTGGTGACGCATCCATCGCAGCCCCGTTCACGTGCCGCTCCAAAGCTCTTACGTCTGTTTGCGACATTATCCGGCTCGGCCGCACGACGCTAGTGACGACGCACATGATGTACAAGATCCTTGCCCTCAACTGCCTTACGCAGGCGTACTCTATGTCGGTGCTGCACTGCGCCGGCGTGAAGTTTGGCGAAAAACAGATGATCTTGGCCGGTATCATCTTGTCGGTGTGCTTCCTCTTCATGTCTCGCAGCAAGCCGCTGACGCACCTGTGCCGACAGCGTCCTGTCACAAAGGTGTTCCACCCGTACATGATCTGCACCGTCTTTTTCCAGTTTGCGCTGCACCTGTACTGCATGATGAAGACGTCGTGGATGGTGGCGGAGGTGGACTCGGCGACGATGAGCGACATGAGCAAGAACTACCAGGACGTGGAGTTCAAGCCGACACTGCTGAACTCCACCATGTTCCTCCTCACCACCCTCATCTCCGGCGTCACGTTTGCGGTGAACTACCGCGGCGAGCCCTTTATGCAGGGCATACGCAAAAACCGCCCCATGCTCATCGCCCTCATCATCCTCGGCTTCCTCGTCTTCTGCTTTGCCTCCGAGGTGAACCCGGAATTCAACGAGGAGTTCGAGATCACCGCCTTCCCCACCGAGGAGTTCCGGACGCGCTTCACACAGCTCCTCCTGCTCGACGCGCTCGGCTGCTTTGTGATAGAGAAGGCTTCGCTGATGCTCTTCACGGACTACTGAGCAGTGCGGGGTGGGGGGGGGGCTCTACTGGAGGGCATCAGCACGTTTCGGCCGGATAAGAAAGTCGAAGGGGGACATACAGCTGCAGTTAATGTTGTGCGTTGTACTCGAGCTGTTGACGGGCAGTCCCAGACACACAAGGCGCGGAGATGCACGTTGCAGGGGCTGGTGTAGCACGGGACGTCGCAGAGGTTTCGGTTACCTCTGAAGCGCAGTCCGGGCCCTTCACCAGACCCGCCCTTTCTTCGTAAGAGGTCTCTATCGACGCGGCCCTTGCCGTGCGAGGCGGGCGTGAAACAGATGCGTGGGTGCGTGGACCGGCTCGCAGCTCTGCTCGTTGCGCGCGCGTCTTTCTTCTCCATGCTTGTATGACGCTGCGTGCTGGTGTCTCCATGCATGTTTGCACATGTGTGAGTATGTCTGTGTACGCGTGTGCGCCTGCGCAGGTTCTCGTTGCCCCTCTTCTCTTCCTCACCATTTTGCTATCTCACCTTGTGACTCTATTGATGTGTGGTCGGTCGGTCGTCGTTGACTTCTGCTGGCTTGGCAGTGCGCGCGCACGTGACGGGTGATAGCCTCTCTCTACCTCTTGTGTTGTTTCGAATATGTGCGCACGCTTCCATCAGCGGTGCGATGCGTTGAAGTGCTTTGCTTGCCTCGCTGCTCGTTGCTTGACGGCTGTGGTGGGAGTGGAGAGGCTTCGCTCTGAGTTTGGTTGTGCTGCACCATGTGTGCGTGTTGTGTGTGTGTGTGTAGAGGTGGGGGGAGGCGTGTCGCTGGTGACAGGGGGATACGGGGAGGGCCCTATGGCAGGAGATCGAGCGGACGCTCCCAACGGCGCTCTCTCTGTCCTCCAGCTCGCTCAGCACTCAGCGCCTCCACAACCGCTGCTTTCCCGCTCTTCACCAGTGTCCGCTGGGACACTGTCGTGAGGCTGGTGCTGACCGCTGCCTCGCTGTCTCTGGTTGATCTCTTCGGTGCCGTGTCTTTGGTGTAATCCATCTTAATAGCGCAACTTCTTCTGGTGCTCTTCTACGCGTCTGCCATGAGCCAGCGTGTTGAGTGCAATGCGTGAAGAGTGTGCCGAAGAGTTGGGAGGAGAGCGTCACCGCCACCCTTTCACGGCTGTGCCTCTCCCTAATACCGTGTGTTCCTTATCTGTTCCGAGAAGCCGCCATGGCGATGAGTCCAAAAACAACGACGACGCAAGAGCACGAACATGCAGCACTCGTGCCGCGGGCGCAGGGGGCGGGGCGCGTGCAGGGCGCGAAGCGTTTCTTGCGGTGGACCTGCTTCGCCAAGGCGCCACATGTGCATGGGTCAGAGTGGCAGAGCCACTGTGTGGGCGTGTGTGTCTGTGTGTGTCCATCGTGATCGAGAGTTGTTCGTTCGGAAATGGGGTGACAGGAGTTGGTGCGGGCCGGCGTGGGCTCGGTTGTTCCCCCCCCCCTCTTGTAGGCCCACCGCTCGTGTCCCACTCCACACTCTCATTGTCGTGATGGCACGCGTCAAGAATGCGCTTCAGAGGATGCGTTGTTACACGCCTGTGGCATAGCACATGACCAGCGCTCGAGAGCACATGCTCCGAGTAGGCATGCTTTCTACTCTTATCGGTCCTTCGGCGCCTTGCCTTCTCCCCCACTGCGTTTCCTTCTCCTGTGTCGTGGCGCACATAGCACACGTGGTTTCTACGGTACGGTGTGCCACGTTTGGCAAACTTGAGCGCGCACGGAGCACAGCCGCGCACCCTCGCCATACACTCTGTTGTGTGCCCGCTCACTCGCGAGCGCTTCCTCTCTTTTTCTTTACTTCGCATAGTGTTCGTATACCACCATCATGTCGTCACCTGCACCGACGCCGATGGCGAATACCGCGGAAGAGCCGTCGCCCACGACGCCACCGTTCCCCACCGACGACAACCTACTGCCTCCAGCGGCGGCCACCAACACCTCCGCCAACGACAAAGATCTTTCCACGCTCTCCACTCAGGTGTATCTGGAGCGCACGGTGCTGGGGGTGCTGGCGCTCGCTCTGGAGGACGTGTGCCGAGTGCGACCATCGAATCCCGTAGACTACCTCGGCAGCTATCTTCTCCGTAGATCGACCGCGAACAACACCGTCGAGGTGACTTACGAGGACACCATCCCGAAGGCCGTACCGACCACCGACGAGTGAGGTGGCCGTGAAGCGTGGCGGAGGGCGTGGCGTACGCTTGATTGCTTGTGTATCCACCGTCGGTGCTGCTGTCCTCTGGGATGATTCGGTGGCGGCATCTTTCCCTCCGTTTTCTTTTCTGTTCAGTGAGTCGCCACTGCTGACGCTGCTCACCGCGTCAGGCGATTGCCCATGGAACCCGAGATGCAGCAGTAGGCGTAGGGCGGGGGGCGGGGGGCGGGGGGCGGACGAGGGTAGGGCTCCTGCTCCCCTTCGTGTTTGTAGGGACGCGTTCTTGGTGTGCAGGGCTCCGGTGATAAGCATGTACACTGGCCTTGTAAACTGGAAGGTCAAGGCAACGAGATGGTGGCCTGCGAAGCAGAGCGCAGAGTTTCACTGTGAGATGTGAGAAGACGTGTGACCTGGTGGCAGCGCACACCTCCTCCAAAAAAAAAAAACTTCGTCGGCTTTCAGCCCTCCCGCATGCGTGGACGCTCCGTCCTCGTCCCGGGGGCCTCTCACCCCGTTTGGGGGAGAGGTCCCCAGCCCCGCAAAGATGTATAGAATGGCGGCGGTTGCTGCACGCGTAACCCCGCGGAAACAGATTTATGCGGCACGCGCCCCCAGCACAACATACCCATAGCAGAACTGTCGGCGGACTACGCATTTTGCTTGGGGAAATCCCCTCTCCCCGAGCCCGCCCCACGGAGCGCACGCTAACCGGCACGTAGGCGACTCCCTCTGTCGCTTACGATTTTTTTCCCTCCACACAGGCGCACAAATGAGGTAGAGTTGCCCACCTGCCTATTGATGTACAGGCGTGTATGCCCGTGCACCCAACCCTGGAATTCCTTGGCTTACGCTTGCTTTGGCCCGGACCATCTTGCTCCCCTGCCTCTTCTCCCTTTCTTCGTTCTTCGACGGCACCACACGTGCACAGGCAGACGCAGTCATAGGCGCGCACAAGGTGATTGTGCGCAACCATGTGGAAGACTGCTTTGCGGCAGTACCGACTTCACCCCACCTCCCTCGCCGCCTTCCTGGAGTCAAACTGCGTGGCTGTAAAGGCACCCACGGCGGCGCTACATAATGGGTCGAACCTTGTTGTCGCAGAAACAAACAGCTTCAGCATCTTCGAAAACTTGGCAGCGGAGGAGGCGCTCCTGCGTGGTCTTTCGATCGACAAGAAGCAGTGTCTACTCCTCTTCTACGTCAACCATCCCTGCGTTGTGGTGGGACGCAACCAGAACATCTTTCAGGAGGTGTCGCTGCGACGGGCGGCGGCCGACGGCGTTTGCGTGGCTCGCCGCGTCTCGGGTGGCGGTGCTGTTTTCCACGACACGGGAAACCTCTGCTTCTCCTTCATTACGCATCGGCATCACTATGCACCAGAGAAGACGATCCAGCTGGTGCGCCTGGGGCTCTCTGCGAGCTACGCGATCGACGCGGCACGGTTGACCACCACAGGTCGACACGACCTGTTTCTTGACGGCAGGAAGATCACGGGATCTGCGATGCGGGTGCAACGTGACATTGCCTATCATCATTGCACGCTGCTCGTGGACACCCCACACGCGTCGGTTGGTCGCTACCTTCACCCAGAGGGAGATTACGTGGCGTTCAAGACATCGGCGGTGGGCTCGGTGCGAAGTCCCGTCACCTCACTGGCTGAGTCGGGTTGCACGGCGAGTGGGCCAGCCGCCGTGGCTGCGCTCAAGAGCAACATGGCGAACTTTTTCCTAGCGGAGGGTGACCGCGTGCTCGATGCGACGGCGCCGTGGGAGCTGGACGCGGTGAAGTTGCGGGAAAGCTTTGCCACCACACGACAGCAGTGCGCTGACCTGCCTCTCTTTGCCCTTGATGTTGTCGGGGCTGTCGCGGCCGATATGCCCTTCATCGAGGGAGAGGGCAGGCGACCAGCTAGTGGTGATGCTGCCACTCTTGGCGAGGCAGTTCGCAGGGCGGCGTCGAAAGACTGGGTCTATGACATGCCGACGTTTACATCCACAGTACTGCTCAGCAGCAGCGAACTGCAGCGGCGCCTAAAAGCGTTCTCGGCATGGCAGTACGTCGCATCGCTATCCTCCCTTGCAGAGGAGGAGTTGCTAGCGGCACTGCGGATGTGCGTCTTCGGGGGCTCGGAAGGCTTGGAGGAGGTGGCGGCAGCAGTGGAAGGTGGATTGCACCTGGTCACTACAGTCGAGCGTCGCTGTGTCACGTCAGTAGTCGTGATACGCGCGTCGTCCACTGCAGCCAGCGCTAGCTCTGAGGCGCCGCCGAGTGGGTGCTCTGGGGGGTGGGTGCAGAGGTACCTTTCAGCCTTACTGGTTGGCCACCCCTGTGATGCCGCCGTCGAGGGCCTGGAGAGTAATGGCGACACCACGGCGGTTGTGCAGGGCCTGGTGCACGAGGCAGGGCCACTCTGCCCCGATCTGCCTGACGTCGCCCGCGAAGCGGCGCTGGTGATGCTGGCCCGAGTGCTTCTAGATGTCTGGCGAGACAAGAATGTCTTCGACATGGAGCCCTAATCTACGTATCCGTCGCCTCGCGAAAGGTATGCGAGGTGTGTATCGAAGCTGTGGCTCACAGATGTACGCTGGAAGGGAGAAACACAAAAACTTAAGCGCTGTCCTCACAGGTGGCCCGTGCGTCACGCGTAGCGCGTAGCGGAATCCTCTCTTCACCTTCTCCGCTCTCTTTACCACCCAAACCATCTTCACTATTGTTGCTCATGTTGGCAGACCACAACCGCGCACACTGCACGTGACCGACTCGTCTGCGTCGGCCTTCCCTCTTCATATTCTCCTCTCTCCCACTTGCGCTTGTTCAACTATCGGTGCGCACATCTGCGCGTTCACGTGTACGCGTCCGCTCTGTTTCGCGGCCCGATGCTGCGTCACACTTCCGCGCATAGCCATTGCCTTGAATCATCGCGGGAGCGGCTGTCGGAATAAGGACTCCCATTTTCCGCACACGGGTCGACACACGTACACGTGCAGAGTCATCTCCCCTCCCCCTCCCCCCTCCCCTAAACCTGTTCCTACCTCTGCGCTCATGCGACGCATTTCTTTGGCAACATGTCAGCGACGGTGGCTTGCTTCGGCACTGCTCCCCCGCGCCGGGAAGGGAGGAACGCCATGGTCGGGGCATAGATCCATTCTCAATACCGCGGCGCCTCTCACGACCGCGATTCGAGACCTGCGCACGACTTCGGTTTTCCGTGCCCCGAAGGATAATGCACAGTATCAGTGCGGCGAATGCGGCAAGACTTTCCGCCTCGTGAACGCTCTCAACCATCACATTATGACACGCCACGGCAACAATGCCAAGGCACTGATGAAGAAGGACGGCAAGCTGGTCCCTGTAGAGACAGAGCAGCTCAAAAGTGCGGCGCATGGTGGGTCCTCCTCATCACCCACAGGAACGGCGAGCCCCGCAACTTCAGCTGGGGCTTCCACAGCAGCCTCTTTTTCTCCACTATCTGGCAGCGTCGCTTCCCCCTTCTCGGTGCCCTTCGCCGCCCCATTTGGTGGAGCCGCCGCCTCCATAGGAGGGGCAGCATCTTCCTCGGTTCCCGGGGCGCTGCAGGCCCCTGCTCCACCAGCCACCTCGACGACCGGCAGAGTTACCGCAAGCAATAGCGAGAATGGAAACGACACCGGCGGGGCCGTTGAGGAGGCAGAGAAGCGCATGTTCGTCTGCACAGTGTGCCAGAAAACGTTTCGGCTCGAGGCAGCGCTACAGCACCACTATCAGGCGAAGCACAACATGGACATGCCGACGTCCGCCTCGACTCCCTCTTCTCTCGGTGGCGCCAGCACGGCACCGGGGACTGGGGGCGCCTCCGTGCCCGCTCCAGGAGAGCCTGGTGCCAGTGCTGGTGGTAGTGGTACCACGTTTGGTGGCGTGCCTGGCGTAGCTGCAGACGGTACCGCAGCCCCTGTGAACACTTCTGGCTTTAGTGCTGCGCAGTACGTTCGGCAGCAGGAAGGGGCACTGCCTGACGCACCGCAGTACCACCTAGACGTGGCCCCGAACGCCCCAGAGGAGGGCGACATCGCCGCACACTGGCGCTGCGTGAATATATGTGTGCTGATGGGCGACGTGCAGGAAGTAGAGGAGGGGTACGTGTTTGAGGATCATGTGCTGCAGTTCACTGTTGCGACCGAGTTTGCTACCCCGGCCGCTGGTGACCCTGACATGGACTTCCACACGGTGCGTGTGTACGGGCACGAGTTTTGGGCCCCGTTGAAGGCGGACGTGCAGAGGGGTGGCCGCTTCCTCGTCACGGGGCGACTACGCATGGTGCCGCAGTTCGATACGCAGCTCAAGAAGTACTACCATTATCCTGTGATACATGTCTTTGCCGGCACTGGTAACGTGATACGCGTTTGACATGATGACGTTGGTGTGCTGTAGGTTATGTCAGCTGTAGAGGGGTGAGACAGACGATCAGCGGCGCTGCACGGGAGCGGGTCCCGCAGGCTGATGCTGGCGTTTGCTTTCTCAGTGAAGGGTGAATGATGGCGTTGTAGGGTTGTGCGGCGCAGGGCAGGATGCTGCGCTGACATTGATGCAATCGACTGGTCTCTCGTTGCCATGGACCTGCCCGCTGAGGTGGTGCCCACTCACATTGACCTCTTGCTCGTATGTGAAGGGCCTCTACGTCTTTTCGTGCGCTGAAGGGTGAGATGGTGTCGTGACGTTTGGGAGAAGCGGCAACGCTTGGGCGTGCGTGGAGGAGGGTGGTGTGTGTATGTGGGGGGGGGGCACCGGTCCCACCTGAGGGACAGGCTGAGCAGTGGGAAGAGAGATGTCTCTGTGCGCCTGGTTGTGGGGGCGAAGAGGCTTGCACGAGAGAACGTGTAGCTCGTGGCAAGAACACACACACGTGCATCCGCGTGTGTGTGGCGGTGCATCTCGCTGGGCGTCTTCTTGCGGTCCCCCCCACCCTCTGGCAACTCTGCCTCTCTTCGGCTCAGACGGCATCTGTGCTCTCTCACGCATGCACGCACCATCTCCTCCTCTCCCCCCGCCACCATCTAAGTAAGACACGGCGAGATGAAACAAAAGCGATGCCGAGCGGCGAGAGAACGAATCAGCGGGCGCGCACGAGTGCCTCTGTCAGTACTCGTGTGGACTACACAGTCGCACCGTACTCTGATGACAACGCTCACGGTCGATGCGAATCGCTTGCTGGCACTCAAGAACGTTCGTCATGTCTGGCTAGGGAGGGAGCAGCAAGGAGGCGCTGCTCGCTCCCTTGAGTCGCCGGCGCTGACCGCATCGTCTAAAGTGCTGGGAACGACCATTGGTGGTGTCCCTAGGGATACACATTGATGCAGGTGCCCCACTGCAAGGTCCTACCCCCTCCCTCCACCGGCCCATGGACCCCCCCCCCCCCCCCCCCACCTCGCTACCAGAACCTGTGAATGACATCAACACCCAACCGCCCAATAGCTATTTGAATGCGTGCTGCACTGGCTGGAAACCTTCTCTGCCAGGCAGACGAGAGACACCAGGACTCGCTGCTCTGTATCCCACGTTGCATTGATTCAGGACCTGAACGGCGGCGTGCACCTCCACATGCGCCAGAGCCTCTCTTCTTAGCCATACGCCGCTCATATACGTCATTGCGTGGGCTCAGACACACCCATACACACACACACACACACATACATACATACATACACATACATACACCCTACACGTTCCTCTTCCTCGATACAGCAGTGCTCACGTCGTCTTCTCGGAGTATTTTAGAGGGACTTGGGTGTCGCTGCTGAACGATTTGGGCAGCTTTCTGCGACTGACGCATCAGCTCGACCGCTGCCACGGCCTGAAAAGCGGGCAAATCTGTACACACGCAGACACCCACACGGAATTGGTGACGCAATGAACGTTCTGCACACGGCTTCTGTTGACGGTCGCATCTGCTGCGCGGCCAACGAGGAGGTATGGGTGGCGAAGCAGAGCGGAGGCATCCGCATCTTCTCCGCAGAGTCTGGCGACCATTTGACGGACATCGCCGTCAAGGCCGATGACGGGTCGACGGCGGCGCAGGTAACACACGTAGCGGCGGTCTTTGATGAGGTGTGGGTGAGCACGAATGAGGGTTGCATTCACTTCTACAAGCTCGCCACACACACGCTGGCAGACTCAATGCGTATTCCTGGGACAGAGAGAAAGGTGCAGGTAGTGAATCTCTGTTTCAACGGCCATATTGTCGTCGTCGCCACTTCCAGCGGCTCTGTGTACGTCCATCACCCCCTGAATCACCAGCGGCTCGGCGTCCTTTCCACATCCACATCCCCGTGTACAGCAGCGACTCAGTTCTACAGTTTCGTTGTTGGCGGAGATGCGAACGGTGCCCTGTACCTCTGGGACCCGGTAACCTGCGAGTGCGTCATCTTCCACGGCGAGAGCAAGAGTGAAGTCCTGATGCTACTGCACGAGCCCACTACGGGCACCATATGGGTGTCGCGAGCCAACGAGCATGTCGACATCTACGCGGTGAGGGAGGGAGCGCTGCAACTGCAGCATCGGGTGAGCGGGATCGGGCGCGTTACTGGGATGGTGGCGGTGTCGGGCACCGTGGTGGCGACCACCTTCACGAAACGAGTCGTACAGATCGAGGCGGCGACGGCGAAGATCACCGCCGACGTCGCTGGCGCGCACGACAAATTCATCCACGGCTGCTGCAAAGCGATGCACCAGGAGGTGGCACAGGTGTGGAGTATCGGCAACGATGGTGTGCTTCACGTCTGGAAGGTTGCCGGGCTGCAGGTACCGGCGGTGCCTCTGCCGAAGCTGCCACCTGCTGCGCAAGCCGCGCTGACTTCCTCCGTGCGCGAGTTGTGCAATCTACAGCAGAGCGAGCTGCGGGCAGAGGAACGGGCAGAGATGCGTAGCCGGATGAGCGTGGAAGACAAGCTCGCGAAGGTGCGTGAAGAAGCGCAAGAGCTGCGACTTCGCGTCTTCAAAGAGGAGGAGAAGCGGCTCGCATTGGATTCGGAGCTGGCAGCAGAGCGGAAGCACCGCGAGGAGGTAGCGGAGCGCAACGCAAAGCTGGCGAAGGAGGTGACAGACATCGCGTCTAACGTGGCTGTCGTTGAGCGGGAGCGCAACAGCCTGCGCGCTGAGGTAATGCAGCTCAAGACGGACCTTTCCAACGCCCGCACTGACACAAGCCTCAAGCAAACGGAGAAGTCAAACATCGAGAGGCAGCTGTCGGAGGAGCGGATAAAGAATGGCACTTTAGAACAGCGGCTGCGCGACATGGAGGGCAGAATGAACTCACTGCAAGCGGAACACCGTCGTGTGTGTGAGGCAATGGGCAGTACCGCCGCTCATCAGCAGATGAACAAAGTTTCTACAGATAACTTGGTGAGCAGAGATGCTGCGCTGTGCGCTGAGCTGGAGCACGCGCGCAAAATGAACGAGCTTATGAGGTCCGCCATGGCGTCGATGGAGTACACCATCCGCCGCCGTGAGGAGGAGGACCGTGACTTAGTGGCGCTGCTGAACGCCTTCCGTGGTCGCGTCGCTGATCGTGTCACCGATCCGAACCTCTCTGCGCTTTTGCTTGCCACCATTGTACGCAATGCCCCGCGTTTCGACCTTCAGTGTGACGAGTCCACCAAGGCGCAGCTGATGGAACGCAACGGGCCCTTCCTGCAGTTCCTTCAGTCTCTCCGTGCCACCGACCCGGAGGCGTACCAAAAACTCATGCAGTACCTGCAGAACCCCTCCATAGCCCAGGAGCTGCCGGCTGATGCGCAGGTGCTGCTAGACCGCTTCGTCGCGCTTGCCTCGAGAGAGGGCAGTGTGCCGGATGAAAGCGTCGCCAACTTCAAAAAGACAATTCCCTTCTTGACGCACTTGGCGGCAGTGCAGTGCGCGGACCGGGCAGAAGACGGCGCCACCTCTGTTCCGGTTAGTCTTCCGGCCCTGCCCAGCGCCGCTGCAAATGATAGTGCCAAGCCTGCGGATGATGCAGTGGTACCGGGCGGGCACCTCGCCAATGCCGGCGGCGGTCTCACAATCGAGAAGGAGATTGTGAACAGTGTCCTGTCGCGCGAGCTAAATGGGCTGCGACTGATAGATGAGAATTACATACGCGAACAGCAGATAATGTTTGAGTTCATTCTCAAGACTCGCCGGCTTCTAGTCGAGAGCCTCGCCGTTCTCCACAAGCGCACAGTGAGCGCACGGCAGGTGGTGGATGCGCTCTCTCTGAAGAACGCCTCTGTCAATGCGTCCTCTCCGGCCACAACGCCGTCGCGGAGGAGTGCTCAGGCATTGCACAGCGTCTTCGGCAATATCGTGCGTGAACTGGAGGAGCTGACCACCGAAGTAGTCCGTCGCTACCTTTCTGCTGCTGAGAAGCAGCGGCTTGGTGTGGGGTAATAAAATATGTGGTTCACGTGAGCCGTAATCTCAGGAGGAGGGGGCACCGTGGGAAGTGAACATTACCGAAGAGGTCCATGCGTCCGCTTCATTGCGCAGCATCATCGCTGCTGCTGCTCTCCGTGGTCAGGCGGAGAGTCTCTACAAACACGACTGGGCAGTAGATTCCATAGACTAGATGACGAGAACACGTACACGCCTTTCTTCCCTCTTTTCTGTTCGCTGGGCTCCCAAACCAGCCACCGTTCTCGGCTGCAGTGTGATTCTGTGCTGCGATGCGACGAGAGGGACGTGTGTTGTGCTTCTGCTCGTGCGCCCGGTGCCATTCTTGCAGAGGACGGAGAGGGAAGAGATGTGGACTGGCTCGGGGGAGCGCCGCCGAGTGTTCCTCTGGCACTCTCCTGCTGCCGGCTTGACCTAGTGGAGATTCTAGCCCTTTCTTCGGCGGCGCGTGTGCGCCGTTGTACTTACGAAGACAAAAGTGATCTAAAACACAGGATAGCACCGAGAAACAAGCAAGCGCGCGGCGCCGCTGCAAATGCAGAAATATCTGCCTAGCAGCGTGCAAGCCTCCTGCGCACATTCGCTTTTTTTTACGGTCGTCGTTGCTCGGCAGAGCGCGTCGCCCACACGTCGCCGTTTCCACGTTTTCTGTGGAGCGTACCTTATTCTTGTTGCCTTGCTCGCAACGCGTGCGTGCCGAAGAGCCCACACACACACGCGCGCGCGGCACTACCTGCACGCATCGCTGTACAGCTCCTCGCGACGTCCCCAAACTACCCGCCGCCCTTCCAATCTCTTTAAGTTCCCTGGCACTCACCGGCACCGTAGTGAAGACGCGAAGCCGCACACTTCTCTGTGTAATCGAGCGCTGTTTTTTCTTCGCAGTGCCCTCGGAGGATGAAGGGGCCCCTTCTCCGTGCATGACGGCACAGGGCCCAGCGCCACCCCCACCCTGTGTGGGGAAGTCCGAGCGGCTCACTGCTGTTTGTGCCCAACGGCCAGGGTGTTGGATGGCGTTGCGTGGGCGGTGGTGGTGGAGGGGTGGGGAAGCTGCGAGAGTGAGCACGCCTAAGCCATCTGTGCGATAGGCCGAGTGCCGGTGCGACTCGCAGGCGTCTCACCCACGACCCTCACACACTGCCTCCTCGTGTGCGGAGCGGCTGACCGCACCGGGGAGGGGGACGCCACCAAGGGGGATGTGAGGACCGGCATGCTGGGGAGCGCCCGTGAGCTGACTTGGGAGGCGTGCGGGTGTGTGGGTGGGGTCTGAGACTGGAGCCGTGCTCGGGTAGCCGAGTCGGCACATTGCTGCACCTCGCGTGTGCCTGCGGCTGCTCTGCACGACGCAGTAGGGAGGGGGAGAGGGCCCTGTGACGCGCTCGTGTTGTGGAATGCCGTGCGGCAGGGCAGAGAGTGTGGGCGGTGAAGAAGAAATGGCAGTCGCCTCTCCCCTGCGTCCCGCTACGTTTGAGGGGTGGTTCACCTGGATGCGTTCTCGATGGCGTTCATCATTATTTTGCACCTCTGACCTCCTCTACCCCCTCCTCCCTTCTACAGGGCGTACGAAAGCGCGCCGCTGTTCACCTGTTAACCCGCCACCATTCCTTCGATTCAGGGCGTCTGGCTTCTTTCATGGCACCAGAGAACGTTCTTCCGCACCAGCCATATGAGGTGCTGATTGATGGCATCCTGTACGACTGCACCAACTTCCGCCATCCAGGCGGCAGCATTCTCAAATACTACCTCGGCAGCGGCGACGCCACGGAGACGTACCATCAGTTCCACTTGAAGCTGCCCAAGGCGGACAAGTACCTGAAACGGCTGCCAAGTCGCCCGGCGCCAGCACAGCACAGCGTTAATGTGGATGAACAGAAGCGCTTGGTGAAGCTCTCGCGGGACTTCAAGGCGCTGCACGATGCCTGTGTGAAGGAAGGTCTTTTCAATGCCAGCTGGCCGCACATTGTCTACAGGTTCTCTGAGCTGATTTTGATGCACATCATCGGCCTTTACATGCTCTTTTTCTTTCCCATGCTGCGGCCCGTCGCGCTCGTGATCCTTGGAATAGCGGAGGGGCGCTGTGGCTGGTGGATGCACGAAGCCGGTCACTACAGCGTCACAGGCATTCCATGGCTGGACATCAAAATACAGGAGGTCCTCTACGGACTGGGAGATGGAATGAGCGCGTCGTGGTGGCGGTCTCAGCACAACAAGCATCATGCCACTCCGCAGAAGCACCACCACGACGTGGACCTTGAGACGCTGCCTCTCGTTGCCTTTAACAAGATCATCGCACGCCGAGGCAAGAGGAACGCACATATTCGCCGATGGATCTCCCTGCAGATGTATCTCTTCGGCCCCGTCACTTGTTCCCTTGTCGCCCTCTACTGGCAGCTCTTCCTCCATGTCCGCCACATCCTGCGCACTCGGCGTTACACAGAGGCCGCTGCCATTCTGTGCCGCTGGATCGCCGTCGGCGTTATTTGCCACAAGCTGCACGTCTCGTTTTGGCAAGGCCTCAGCGGCGTTCTCTTCTCCCAGGCCTTCAGCGCCGCTTACATCTTCATCAACTTTGCCCTCAACCACTCTCATCTGCCGATGCTTCCGGAGAATGAGCATGCCCACTTTGTCGAATACGCGGCGATCTACACCATGAACGTGACACCGTCGTGGTTCGTGACGTGGTTCATGGGCTACCTGAACTTCCAGGTGGAGCACCATCTCTTCCCAACCATGCCACAGTTTCGCTTTGTGCAACTGGCGCCGCGGGTGCGGAGGCTTTTCGAGGAGAACGGTCTCCGGTACGACGCGCGGCCGTACATGAAGTCGCTCCAGACAACCTTCAAGAACCTCGGTGACGTGGGAAAGTTCATCGTCGCGGGGAACTGACACGCCTGAGGGCGACACCGCAGTGCCATCTGAAAGTGAGAGAAGAGGCGGGGTGTACTGCACGTGCGACGACAGGCGCGTCGCCGGTGTCTACTGTTAAGGATCCCATAAGGGATTGACCGTCGTTGTTGTTGCCCTGAGCGAGGACTCCCTTTGCTCGGGCGCCGCGGGGGGAGGGGGGGGGCGGTGCTTCCTGCTACTCCGTGTGCTGCGAGCTATTCTTCTACTGCGCCACTCCCCCCATCTTTCACCGACGACGAGGCCGTTTCTTTGTAAGAGCTCCTTATTCTTTCCTATCGTGCGTTCATTCTCCGTCGCCGAGAAACTCGTGCAAGAGCTACACATATATACATATGTATATATATATGTATACGCTTGTGTGTGGGGGGGGGGGCGGCTTTGCTGCCCCTCTTTCAGATGTGGCTTGCACCAACATATGCTGTCGTTGCTCTTTGTGTTGGGTGCGTGGCGTCTGCCCATGCCGGTGGTTCCTCTCGCCTCTCCTTCTGCTCTTCTCGCTTCTTGGGCGTCTTCTATGGTCTTCCTCACGCCGCCACCCTCAATCTAGCCATGCCACCGTCTCGCCACTCCTGCCCGCAGTCTCTTTGGTCGTGCTGACTGAATTGCCGAGCCGCACGGCAGAGGCAGAATGGGACCCTCTCCGTGCGTATGTGTGTGTGTGTACAGTGCTTGGTTTCTCTCTGTGGCGCAACCGTCTCGCACTATTGTTATGGTGATCGCGGGCAAGCTGGGCAGTGTGTGAGCTAAGGCACATACGTGAAGGAACACGCAATGATATGTGACGAGAGCGAAAGGGGCGCACCGATTCATGAGCGACGCTGTCGCGCTCTCCCGTTCCTCAGCCGGAGCTCATCGCGGCAGCAGGGCGCACGCTTAGCAGAGGGCGTATGCGAGCTCATGCTTTTGCCCGAACACGCTGGCCTAACATAGAGAGCAACGAGAGTGGAAAGGTGGCTCTGGAGCAGAGAGAGAGAGGTTAGCGCTGCCATGAGATGTGGTGCAGCACCGGGCTTCTTGTCCTTGCAAGTGCGCGTGTGATGGTGCACACACCCATATGTAGGGGCACACACGCACACCTGTGGTAGACAAGCAGGGCCACCGTTAACTGGGGGGTGGTTGGCGGTGCGTCTTCTTCTTCTGGCCTTTTGACGCCCTTTGTCCACTGCGGTCTACCACGCCATGCTGGCTCGGAATATCGCCTTTTCACGTGCCTGTATAAATACGAGCGGGGCGAAAAAGGGAGGCAGGCCAGGCAATGAAGCGGCATCCACCGACTATTAACACACCCACGCCTTCACCTGCTCCTCGTTCTGAGGATGTACTTCATGGCGTGCTAGGAAGCACGCCTGGAGACCGGCGGCATACACCTGGATGTGTGTGCTTGATGACTGTTCGAGTACAGCCAAACTCTTCCCTCCACGTTTCTTCTTCTGTCTCAAATGTGTTCGACTCTACCGTTTCAGATTCTTAGGGACCTCACGCACGTACGCGCGCACAGATTTGCACGGCACAGGGCACGATCTGTTTCGCATGACAGCGGTTGGGTCTGATGACGCGGCGTCGTCTTCAGAGGCCTCCGTCGACAGTTCTTCCTCAGACTCCAGCGCAGAGGCTTTCTCCGACGATGACGACGTGCAAGATGAGCTGGCGTGCAACGCAACCCTTAAAGGTCTCTCGGGTGGACACACGGTCGAAGCAGTCGAGGTCACAAAGCTGAAATTGCAGCGGGAGCAGCGGCTTCGACGGGTGCTGTCCCAACGCCACCTTGGCCAGCCCGAGCCTGTTCCGCAGAATGCCTTCTTGTGCACTCGTACTGCCCTCTCTGAGGAGGACACCATTTGGCTGTACACGCTGACCAATAGGACGTGCTTTGAGCGACTGATGAGTGCTGTTAAATCCACAGCGATGACAGCGCTGACTGGTCACCTGGACACGGTTCTCTCGAACGCGAACCCTCTCTTTTACTTCAGCTATCGAATGCCTGTGAAGGCTGTCGATAGTGCCGATGATGCGGTCCCCACGTCCCTGCGGGAGGCACCGGCAATGCGGCGCTGGCTGGAGGATACACCACCGGTTCTGCGCAAGCGACCGTTGCCGAAAAGTGAGGATACAGGGCAAGCAGAGCGGGACGCTGATGGAAAGTCAGCCACTGGAGGCTTCCATAAGCATCCGAAGACATCCGGCGGCAGCTTCTCTCCATCTGCAGGGCTCGTGGCCCAGTCGATGAAGGCATGGGAGGCGCATCTCACAGCAGCGCTCACAGAGGAGGGCGAAACGGTGGAGAGCTTCCGGCAGAGCCGCACGAAGTCAAGCTATACGGACAAGAAGAGATTTCAAGAGAATGCAACGTGGCAGGAGTACACACACGAGATGCGTATTCAGGCACAGCAGCGGGACCGCGAGATCAAACGTGCGCTGCGCCGCGGCGAGATGGATGAACTGTGATGGCGATGTACACATTTCTGTCTCTGCCCCTTCCGATTTACTTTCACACGCATCGTCGCACACGTAAACACCAATACCCACTCTCGTGTGTTGTCGCGGTGATGGAGAGGACTACCTCTGTGCGCTTGAGCTGTGCGGCTGTGAAGGGTACACACGGAGGAGACTCGTCTACTCAGAGACGTGTGTTGAGTGCCCTTCCTGTACTTCCCCATCCATCCCTGCCTTCTTCACATGTTCCTCTCTTCGTTGTGTCATTTCTTTGCTGCTGCAACGGCCCGCCGAATTTCCGAAACAGAAGAGCATATCGATGTCGTGTGGCGTGCAGTGCAGCTCTGCGCTCACACGACGGTTTTTTTTTTTCGCTGCGACAGGTCCTTCATTTTTTGAAGTGACTTCGGTGTATGCGCACTCGGTTGCCACCAGCGGTGGCGGCGTGCACTCTCGCGGATCCGTTTTCCATCCTCGCTCCAATCGCGGCAAACGACACCGATACCGCCCCCTCCCTCACTCGTCCTCCGTCTTTCGATCTCTTCAACTAGCGACTCAGCACGTACTGTTTCTTTCGGTAGTGGCTCCCTGTGCAACGATTATCACTGTGGCAGCTGCCCACTATTCCCACTGGCCTTTCGCTCTTCCTTCTTGTTCGTTTTACATCGAACATGGGGCACTCTGCAAAGATCACCCGAGGCGGCAATAAAAAGCGTATCAACCAGGGCCGCCTCGAGGCCAAGCTACGTGCGCAGGGTGCCAAGTCACATACCACGACGGCGAAGGAGGCCGTAGATGCAAAGCGTTTCCTCAGGCAGAGGGCGCAGGCCATCGCAGGAGAGCTGAAGGCAAAGGCCCAAACCAACGGTAGCGCATCCAGCCTGCAGCAGCAGGCTCGCCCTACGAGCGCGGGCCCGTCAATTGTGCGGATGGCACCGAAGCCCATCGTTAAACCCAAGCCGTCGACAAAGTCAGAGAAATAGTGGGCAGAACCGTATCTGCAGCTGCGTAGAGGAGGTCGTGTTGTGTGTCTCTGCATGTGATGAGCTAAACGAGTAAACATCTCTCGGGGAGGAACCCGCGTGCGATGCCGTTATCTTTCTCTCTCTCTGTGTACGCGGGAGAGTGCTTTCCGCTGATTACCAGCGAAGCATTGTGGAATAACGAATTCGAAGGGCAACCATTCTTTTAACGACGACAGACAGGTTGTGTCTCTTCATGTCTGTACTAGCGAGTGCATGGACTCTTCTACTGCAAGAATGTATTAAAGCACTGCTTCTCTTCGTTTCTCTGCTGCTTGCGGCGAGCTGTCGGCGTCATCTTGCTTCTCTCCTCCATCCGCCCATTCACCTGAGTCTTATTCAGTATTAGTGTTTAACATACGCTGAAGCACACATCTACTTACGCCACAGTCCCCCCGCACGTGCACGCCCATTCGACGACATTGTCACGTACTTCTCAGGACACAGCTTGTGTTTTCGCTTTTTCATCACATCATAATCTATCCTTCAAGCAAGATGATGCGCCGTGCTATTGCTCAGCCCGTCGCCCGCCGTGCGGCGGCCGCCTCCAGCGCTCTAGTGGTTGCTCCTCGTCAGGCCTCTACTGTCGCCATCTCCATCCAGGGTCTGCACTACGTCGGCACCGGTCTCGGCGCCATCGCTCTCGGTGGTGTTGGCATGGGCATCGGTACCATCTTTGGCTGCCTGCTGATCGCCTGCGCTCGCCAGCCCAACCTGACCAAGATGCTCTTCAACTACGCCATTCTCGGCTTCGCCCTGACGGAGGCCATTGGCCTGTTCGCGCTGATGCTCGCCTTCCTCATGCTCTTCTCGTAGGGTGGGGGGGGTACGTGACGTCTGCGTTGTAGTTGCGTAGCAGCACCTAGGCGGAACGAAACGGAACTCCGTTGAAGCGACCGTGAGGCAGTGACGCGATGGTGTAGGGCGAGGGACGGCTACTGTCGCAGACGGTGCATGAGGACGATCGTGGGAGGAGAAAGCGACGAATCTCAATGAATTGGTTGTGTAGGCATGTTCACCAATGCCGTTTGTGTGCACACGGTGGGTCTGTTGCTCATCTCTTTCCCTCCGCAATGACTTTCCGTGTCACATTCAGCACCCCTGCCCGCTTCCCCGCCAGCCCCTCCTGTGTGCTCACAAGTTCCCTCCTGACGTAGACTCTCTAACCCTCCGTCTCGGCCTGTCTGCCTAAGGTGCCTTATGCCGAAAGGGAATCATGCGCGCGTGCCGCTGTGCGCGAACGTATGTGCGTCTCCGTAGCGGGTGTGTGAGGGGGTGGTTGGCAGTGGCGGTCCTCCATTGTTTCTCTCCTTGTGTGGTTCCCTCGTGTTAGTCGATTTCGTATTCCTTTTGTGTGTCTTTGTTTAACTTAGCGGATCTTCTCTCTCAGTGACGTGGTGACGTGGCGGGAGGGGGGGGGTAGGAGACAGAGACGGGGCATCAGAGACCAACTGGGAAGGATCCGAGACACCGCCCTTGTGTGACCTCCTCCACGGCGGATGTGGGCACTGTCTCTCTCCCTTTCCATACCTGCGCCTCCCTCGACACTCTCTCTCCCTCCTCTTGTCTTCCCTTCTAGGTGGATGCATGTGTGTGTGGGGTGCGTGTGGCGCGGCTCTCCTCGACGCTCTGCAGATCATCACGAGCAGGGGGAAAAGAAAAGAAAACTCGTCAAACACAACAACTAACAGTGTGGCAGCTCTGACCAGGGGCTGGCGCAGCAGCAAAGAAGTGCCCCGGCTCTTGTATAGAGCGTGGGAGTGGACGTGTCACCACAATGGAGTCCCTTTACCACTCCCTGACTGCCCTTGTAGATTGTCTCAGAGTACCCAGAGTCCCCACGGCTGCGCCAGAGGGGCTGGGTGGACGTCACCATGACGGAAGCCCACATGCGCTTGCCCTCGTTCTGACTTGTGTCCTGCATCTTGCGCGGCGAATGCACACTACTTCCTGCGTTACAGTGGTGATGGCGACAGCGGAGGAGGTTCTGTGGGAGATGGCGATACCTGGCCCTCACGCCAATGTTTCTTCAATGCGCATGCGTGGTTCTCTCTTCATCGTGGATAATGATGCCTCCTATACATTTTCTATTGTCGGTGTGCACACCGTACCCACGCCAACGTACATACGCGCATATTGGTACACACACGAAGTTTTGTGTGGAGTATGTCACTCAAACACGTCGCGTCGGTTGGAGCTGTGGGCGTCTTATCTGTGGCTAGCATCTTCGGAGGATCGCGATGGCGCCGCGTGGAGCTGCGCCGCGCCGAGTTAAACGAGGAGTACACGAAACTCATGACTGAAATGCGCACCTTCAATGAGGAGCGTCTCACCCGCGATGAGCGCCTCGCAGCCAAGGAAGCTGAAGCGAAGGCAACGGCGGAGACGGTGGATATATTATGGCGCGATCGTCTGGAGCGTTATGCGCAGGTAAACAAGGACCTGCATGCCTACCTGGCCGCTCTGCCTGAGGCAATTGGAGCACTGAAGGGTCTCTCGAACCACTATCGCTACATGTCAGAGGAGATGCCGAAATTCATGGGGTTCGACATTGCGTGCTCCAAAGTGCACAACCTGGCGCTGATGCTGGAGCACGGCAAGGCCGTAGGCATTCAGCGAGTAGCGGCGACGGTACAGGAGATGTTTTCCGCGGAGCCGCTTGTGCAGACGGTGTGCACGAGCATCTTGGACACCCCGGCTCTGCCGCACCCCAATTCTATCGCGGAGGCCAGCGCCACCTTCACGTTCTGCATGGAAGAGCTTGACAGCGCCGTCGGCGCTGTTGCTATGCGGTACGCAGCGACACTGGAAGAGCCCCCCAATGCCACGCCTGGCATCATGTCAGACAGTGTCCGTAAGCTTGTAAGGATGACGCGAGCAGACACGCTTAGCAAGGGCCAGCTCCAACTGGCGGAGCGCCGAAAGGACTTGGAGCGCGTGCTTCGCCGTGCCCAGCGCCAGCTGCACACGGAGGAGGATATTCGCGCAGCGCTGGATTACACGAAGGAACTGCGCGAGCATCTTACGGCTACTCCGCCGCGAAGAACGGATTTGCTGCTTTCCTCGTCTTCCAGGAAAAACGACTTTCTGGACGCCGTGCGGTCGGAGAAGGAGGTGAAGAAGGCCATCCAGCAGATGGAATTGTGGTGTGATTCGGCCACCGCTTTCTTGGTGAACCGCCAGGCCGAGGACGCGCTGCAGAGCTATTACCTCCTCTTGGCCGAGACGCTGACAGCAGTGAATGAAGTGAAGTAGTGGAGGGGCAAGCGACCCGGCAAAATGTGTTGAGTTCCATGCAGGAGACAGCACCGCCCATCACATAAGCGATACAGCACCCAGCGAGGTCACACCCACTGACCACACCGTAGCCGTAACTCTTCCGTTGCGCAGGGGCGTGGGGCGCGCGAACAGGACGCTGATGCTGGCGGAGGGGTCATGTGCGGCTTTGGGGCGGGTGGCAGAGCACACAGAAGCCACATGGGTGAACGTCTGGTAAACACAAAGGTTGCCAGCGACATCGAGGTCTTTACTTCATATCGAAAGCTGCCATGTTCACGCTTTGCTCAGGACTATCGACTTCCTCTCGTCTTTTATCTTGCCATGTCGATGTTTCCTGCATCCCTGTCCGCTCTGTTTGCCTGGGTGCGTTGGCTCTCCTCCTGCACTCCTCGCTGCTGTGCTCAATGGCGCTACATACAACAGGATAAGAGAGGAAAGAGGCCCCATCACCGTGCATGACGGCACAGGGCCCAGCGCCACCCCCACCCTGTGTGGGGAAGTCCGAGCGGCTCACTGCTGTTTGTGCCCAACGGCCAGGGTGTTGGATGGCGTTGCGTGGGCGGTGGTGGTGGAGGGGTGGGGAAGCTGCGAGAGTGAGCACGCCTAAGCCATCTGTGCGATAGGCCGAGTGCCGGTGCGACTCGCAGGCGTCTCACCCACGACCCTCACACACTGCCTCCTCGTGTGCGGAGCGGCTGACCGCACCGGGGAGGGGGACGCCACCAAGGGGGATGTGAGGACCGGCATGCTGGGGAGCGCCCGTGAGCTGACTTGGGAGGCGTGCGGGTGTGTGGGTGGAGTCTGAGACTGGAGCCGTGCTCGGGTAGCCGAGTCGGCACATTGCTGCACCTCGCGTGTGCCTGCGGCTGCTCTGCACGACGCAGTAGGGAGGGGGAGAGGGCCCTGTGACGCGCTCGTGTTGTGGAATGCCGTGCGGCAGGGCAGAGAGTGTGGGCGGTGAGAGATAGAAGGACAAATCTCTGCTGATTGTCGTTTTGGCAGCCGTGTACAGGGATGTGCGGTAAAGGCATCCGAAGAAGAGAGCATTGGACGTGCTCTGCACATCGAGGATGGGTGTGCAAGTGACTTCAAAGGGAGCAGGCACACCCGTGCGCGTGCGCTGGTAGAAGAGACGTGACAGAGATACATGAACTCAATTTGCCGTAAGGATCACGCTGCTGTCTCTTGCGACACCGTGTTGGTGAGTGCTGGGAGAAGCGGACTGTGCGGACTCTAAAGCACTCTTATGTCGTTTTCTTCGCACCCTTTCGCGTGGCTGTGATGAGTCGTGCGCATTGTATCTTGGATGCCCTTTTCTTGAGGATTCTTCGCCAACTCTCTTGTTGCTTCACTTGTCTCGTGCTTCTCTCCTTCCCGCTGCTTCTCATGCCTCCACGCGTGGTTGATACACTGCCTCCTCTCTTTTCCACTTTCACACTGGCTTCGAATCGCATGTGGAAGAGGAACGCGTTCACCCACCCGCATCCCCCTTGCTTTCTTCTTTCCCTCGTATCCCTCACCCGTGAAGACAGTCGTGTGCTCTCGCTGCGCCGCACTGTCACTCGTATAGGCAAGCATCCCTTTCGTAGTCACCCATACGAGCCCACCTTTTACACGGCGCCCCAATACTTTACCACGCAACACCCGCGCCCATCGACTGTGTCTGGCACCTTGTTCAACAATCACGGCAACATCAGCAGCAGCAGCGCAGATGGTCGAGGCGTGCTTCCTGTGCCTGGACTCGACGGAGTACATGCGCAATGGGGATCAGTACCCTACTCGCATGATGGCGGAGCAAGACGCGGCGTGCCTTTTGGCAAATGCGAAGCTGCAAGCGAACGCTGAAAACACGCTCGGCTTCCTCACAACGGGTGGAAATGCGTGCACCGTATATGAAACGCTCACCAACAATGTGGACGCTGTCATGACCTCGATCGGCAGCATCCCGGTGAACGGGAAGCGCTGCAACTTCAGCTCGGGTCTGCAAATTGCATCATTGGCTCTCAGTCACCGCACCAACTCACGTGCTGAGAAGCGGATTGTCGCCTTCGTTGGCAGTCCGGTTGGGGAGACGGAGGCGGAGTTGGAAGCGCTCGCGAAAAAGCTGCGCAAAGACGACGTCGCTGTTGATGTGGTGGCGTTTGGCGTGGAGTCGAACGTGGAACTGCTGCAGGCCTTTGTGAAGAAAGTGTCCAAAAAGGAGAACTCACGCTTCCTGGCGGTGGGTGCGCGCGAGAACCTGACCGACAAACTGATGAGCAACGCCATTCTCCTCGGCGAGGACCTTCCCGAGGGAGCCGACGTAGGTGGCACCGGCTTGGGTGGCTTTGGAGTGGACCCCAACATGGATCCAGAGTTAGCCATGGCTCTCCGCCTCTCCATGGAGGATGAGATGCAGCGCCAGGCGGCAGCGGCTGCTGCTACGACCTCATCCGCAGCCCCTGAAAGCGCACCGACTCCTGGCAGCGCTGCGACTTCAGCCGCTCCGGCAACCCCAGCCCCAGCGCCGGCACCGGTCGTTGACGAGGAGGAGCTGAGTTACGAGAATATGTCAGAGGAGGAGATGATGCGTCGGGCCATCGCTCTCTCATTGCAGGACACCACACAGGGCGCTTCAGACAGCACTTCCCCGCAATCGGCGCAGCAGCCGGCCACTACCTCTGAGGCGTGCAAGAATGAGGAGGAGACCGAAGACGAGTTTGCGAAACGCGTCGAAGAGTCCTTGGAGAAGTGTGATGAGGGAAACAGCTCGTGAGGAAGGATCCTTGGAATTCTCCCTTTCTCGCACGTGCCCTGGTCTCGCCATCTTTCCTGCACGCGCTTGCGGATGCGGCGCCTCATTCTCATTTCGTATTCAGTGCGCTCTGGGCATGTTGCCGATATACGAGAGCGTTCATCGAAAGCTCTAAGCTGAGGAGCGGGTGCGCTGTGGCCAATGTTGCAAGAAGAAGAGTAAGGGCAACGTGTGCACCTTAGCTTCGCCATCTGTATGGGTGGGCGTGTGTCTCTTTCGGTGTTCCATCACCGCTGCCAGGGTTGCGCGTCGGTGCCAACAGAGCGCACCAAACGCACAGGCAACGCAGATGACGTGTGCGGACTTGAGGGCACTGCCCTGGGGAGCACCTGAGGAAAAACGATGCCCGACGAGAGAGACGTGCCAGGGATTCCGCATCGTATTTTTCGTGTGGATGTAAACGGCTATGATGGAGACGTGAACGATGATGATGCCCTTCATGCGCGGTTCGTGTTTCTCCTAG
The DNA here is from genome assembly GCA_033953505.1 of Leishmania tarentolae. Lineage (NCBI taxonomy): Eukaryota > Euglenozoa > Kinetoplastea > Trypanosomatida > Trypanosomatidae > Leishmania > Leishmania tarentolae. Next base: position 547,717 of record CP119831.1, read on the forward strand.
AAACTTCCCATTTCTCGCTTTCTGTATCCACTCACCCGTGCTGTCTTGTGCGACACGCGCCGCTGCGCCTTCGCCCCCTTTCACCCGTGCATACAGATGACTGTGCCGCTGCTTGTTTGCTGTGCACACACGCGCACTTTAGCAAATCGTTCCGTTCTCTGCCTCTTACGTAGCTGAACTGTGAGATCACCTCTAAGCCTGCTGATGAAGCAGGTGGTGTTGTGTGCATGTGCGCTGAGGGTGGGGGGGAGGGTGGCCTCCCGGGACTCTATCTGCTACTTCCTGATCTTGGGGTCAGGCATCCATCGTCTTGCTTATCTTTCTTCTATGCCTGTTTCCTTACGCTTCAGTCATGCGGTTCTGAAAGGGCCCCATCTCCGTGCATGACGGCACAGGGCCCAGCGCCACCCCCACCCTGTGTGGGGAAGTCCGAGCGGCTCACTGCTGTTTGTGCCCAACGGCCAGGGTGTTGGATGGCGTTGCGTGGGCGGTGGTGGTGGAGGGGTGGGGAAGCTGCGAGAGTGAGCACGCCTAAGCCATCTGTGCGATAGGCCGAGTGCCGGTGCGACTCGCAGGCGTCTCACCCACGACCCTCACACACTGCCTCCTCGTGTGCGGAGCGGCTGACCACACCGGGGAGGGGGACGCCACCAAGGGGGATGTGAGGACCGGCATGCTGGGGAGCGCCCGTGAGCTGACTTGGGAGGCGTGCGGGTGTGTGGGTGGAGTCTGAGACTGGAGCCGTGCTCGGGTAGCCGAGTCGGCACATTGCTGCACCTCGCGTGTGCCTGCGGCTGCTCTGCACGACGCAGTAGGGAGAGGGAGAGGGTCCTTTGACGCGCTCGTGTTGTGGAATGCCGTGCGGCAGGGCAGAGAGTGTGGGCGGTGAGGCCATCAAACATTTCTCTCTCTGCCAGTGCTGAGTTTTTTTTTTTTTTGAGCGCCGGCAGGGCTCTGATGTGTTTTGTCTTTGAGCTGCCGGCGGCGCCAGGTGAGGGCAGCACGCATGTTTCTGCGAGGCGGGGCAGCTCTCTTTCGATCTTTCTTCTGCCAGGGGGGATGCCCATAGGCTTTAGTACCGTGCCTGTGCGCACAACTCATTCGTCGCCGAGCAACTCCCCAATTGTTTTCCCCACGGAGGTGGTGCGCGAAGGGCGCGATAAGAAGGAATCGACGCTGCTCTTTCTCGGAAAGCATCAGGAAGAGGAAGAATAATGCCGGGAAGCGCAGCATACATAAACCGACGCGCTCTACCCGGCTAGGCTGTCCGCACGTGTGTGTGTGTGTGCTGATGTGCCACAGTATGCCATAGAAGTGAACGGGACACCTCAAGACAACAATTTCTCTCTTGTTCTTTCAACTCTCTCACGTTTCACACCGACAAGGGCGGGAAGTATTTTATACACGTTTTCCACATACAGCTGCACACCGCCGCACATGAGCTCCTCGTTCCACGTCCTCGTAATCGGTACGGACGCCTTTCATGTGGAAGGCGCACTGCAGGGCACGGCCGTGCACACCCACCGTGCCTGGAACACATCCTACCAGTTTTCCTGCATCTCGGCGCTGAGCGTGGACAAGGTGGACAAGCGGCTTCTGCAGGTGTGTCACATTATCGTGTTGTGCAAGGGGTGCCGATCACCGGCGAACAAGTTGAGCTACAATAACCGAGCGGTTCTGGCGCTGCCAGACGCGACGGCTAGCTGTGTGGAGGAGTTGAAGGGCAGTGGCTTTTTCTATGGCACGTGCGCCCTCGAGGAACTCAAGTCGAAGGTACTGACGATCGGCCTCGCCCCGCCGCATGTGATCTTCGATACAGCGCTTGATGGCTTCACGCCGGTTGGCAAGGCTGCGTTTCAGCGAGCTTTTTGGCTCTTTGACCGCGACGCGGATGGACTGCTGCGGCTACCGGAGCTGGTGGGGTGGCGCAAGCAGGTCGAGCCGGCCTCCTACTCGGCTGAGGATGACGTCAGTCTGTTCTTGTCGAAGTGGGGCGGTGCCGTCGCCGCGGAGAAGCAGGCGGATCAGGCACAGTTTCTGGCCCTCCACTTGGAGTGGCTGCAGAAGGGTTACACGCTCGAGGCGTGGGCCACGCTCCACGCCACCGGCGTCCACCCCGACGGAGTGCCATACTCGTGGTACGACCTGAACTCCATGCATGTGGATGAGGGAATAAACACGTACCTGTCTTCCCACGCGATCCAGTTCTTCACAAATGTGTATAAGCTGAAGCGATTTTCGGACACGGCGGACATGTGGGGCGTTACCCCTGGCTGTCCGTGGGACTCTGTGGCAGGGTTCCTCACAGCGCACATGCCGATGTCCAAGTTCGTGGAATACTGGAAATACATGGCACTGATGCGGCGTGACGAGGTGATTCGCTACACCCGGTACTGGGGATACAAGGGTGACATCCGCTACCTCTTCACACCCCGCGCTGCCCGTGCATTCCGGCAACCTGGCGAAACGGTGCCGAACACCATTCACGTACTCGTGGCCGGGTCGAAAAACTGTGGTCGGCGGAGTCTCATGCATGCCTTGACGACTAGCGGTCCGGGGGTCTTTCAAAAACCAGAGCATACAACAGACACGTATGTACGCACCACCACCTTCTTTACGACGAAAGGCAGCGAGCAGGTGGAGGAGGCGCAGACGCTGGTGTACTCGACGACATCCCCCGAGGCGTGCACACGGTTTCTCTCCGACCCGGAGCTCTCCAAGACAGTAGACGTCGTTCTACTGTGCTATGACGGCACCGATATCGATAACAGCGGTGCGTACGCGATGTCGCTATTTGAGCAAGTCAGCGCTAGAGAGGCATGTGAGCGGCTGCCGTTTATCGTTGTGATGACTAAGGCGGATGCCGTGCAGCGCGTGACGGGCGCTAAAGAGACACAGACGTTGCAACGTCTAAAGGATTTCTGCCTTGCCCATCAGTTGCTGTGGCCGCCGGTCATCACGAGCAGTGAGCACCCAGATCAGAGCGAGGCTGCTTCACTGAACGAGTACATGTACGCCGTATCCTCGGACCCGACGCTGGCGATCGGGCAGCCTCCCCTCACGTACGTGCGCATTCTTCGCCGAGCGACGTTGATCGCCATGATAGCCATCGCAGCTGCTGGGGTTGGGCAGACCATCATCAGTGTCCTGCGGCGACGACGACGTTAGCTCTCTCTGAGGGTAGGAGGGAAGGCGAAAAGGAGCGACAAGGCAATGACCCCCTACATGGGTCAGTGCTCATCATGTCACCTGTGTGTCGCCGGAGGCTGCTGGAGTGTGCGTGTGTGTGTGTGCTCAAGGGATCCGGGCTGATATCGTTGCTGTTGTGACTTGTTTTGTTTTACGTGTGATGGCGTAGCTGGCGGCTTCTTTGCAAAGTCTCGTTGGCGCTTCTCTTGTCCGACAACCCCCTTTCGTCCTTGTGTACCTTACTCTATGTGCGGCCTTTCTCGAACAGGATGACACGCGTATTCGCTAGTAGACATGGACAGCGCCGCACTTCTCTCTCGCCGTTTTGGCACGCGTAGCGTGTGCTCGTGAATCGGCCGTCCGCTAGGGGGAGAGTAGATGCCGTGTACACCTTGGCAGAGTTTGTTGAGAGACAGACCTGACTGGGTGTCGCCTTTGAAGCTTCTTTGACCTTTGCTGGAGGCTGTCGTGCGGCTGCTGCTGGCTTTTCCGACGCTGCTTGTCTCTTCTTCTGTTCTGTTCATCTCCTCCCTCTATACTTCTTGTGCTACGCTGACACATATATACCAGAATCACACACACCTACTCACATACCCGCACCACGCATAGTGAGCTGTGGACACCCAGGCACTTCCGTTGGCAGCTTCCTCCAGCATTTCTTCATCTCTCTCTCTCTCTGGCCCTTTTCATATATCGTTCTGCTGCTCGGGTGCCACACTGCTACTTGCAAACGCAAGCCTTCTTCCACACACACACACACACACAAGCGATTCGAGTCGTGTCTTTCCAATCCCACGCACCCACATACTCATCACCGACCACTGTTGAGTCACCGCACCAGCAATCGGTAACCATGCCCACGCCTATCAGAGCTACCTTCGCTGCCGGATGCTACTGGGGCACGGAGCACTTCTTTCTGCGGAAATTCAAGGATGGCATTGTGTCGCACCAGGTCGGTTTTATGGGCGGCGCTGAGGAGAGGACAATAACTTACGCTGAAGTTAAGAACGGCAACTCAGGCCACGCGGAGGTCTTGGACTTGATGTATGACCCCGACAAGGTCACATACAAGGACTTGCTCTCTTTCTTCTTTCGCATGCACAACTCCACGACCCTGAACCGGCAGGAGGGCGACGTTGGTACCAACTACCGCAGTGCCATCTTCTACTACAGCGACGAGCAAAAGAAGGAGGCGGACGACTACATTGCCAAGCTGAACGGTGCTGATGAGAAACTTCATTCCGCTTTCAGCAAAGCCTTTGGCGGAAACCCGTGCATCACCAGCGTGGAGAAGGGCAGTCAATTCTACCCCGCGCATGAGGAACACCAGAACTATCTCGACAAGAACCCGAATGGCTACTGTGCGCATCGCATATACTTTTGAGGTTCCCTCGGTTGTCTGAATGTGTGCCCATGTGCGTGCTTGAAGCGGCCGCAGGTAGATTCTTTCCTTCCTCCCCAGAAGGCAAGAACTGAGAGCCGTCTGCTCAGTAACGAAGCGTATCCCAGATGGGGAAGGCGCTGGTGCACCACCATCCTGTTACAACTCTTATTTGCCGTGACGAGAATCAGCACCATTGTGCGTTGTTAGTTTTTGTGCTCGGTCATCCTTCCTTGCTGGCCATCTCGTTTCCTATCAGTGCAGTTCTTACTTAATTGCAAAGACGGACGCCCGCTCTCCGCACAAGCAGCGGCTCATGCGGTAGGGCTTCGTGTACCAGGGGTGTCTGAGCAAGGGTAGAAGGCGCGTCTTGTCTCTCGATCCGGGAGCAGCCGCGTTGCTTCACCCTTAATGTGTTTTTTTTTTCCTTTCTTTTCGTGTTCAATTGAGTGCTCTGCTGTTCGTTCCCCCGAATCACTGGAGGAGGAGGAGGATCCTGCACACCGCGGTGCGTGGTGCCACAGGGCTCAGTGACCTTGCTTTCTGTGGAGAAGCCAAACCGCCGCCTCCTCCCCTTACCGCCATACCAGCCAATCTCCCAAGCAACCTCTGGTGGTGAGATGGACAAACACTCACGGAAGAGAGGACACTGGAGCAGTCTACTGCTACTTGCACCAGTTGTTACGCCTTGGATGGTGTGGTGTCGGGGAGAACTGCGGCACTGAAAATGCTAATGCCGTTTATATAAGAGCCAAAGTGTGAACGCGCGACACACAGAGATCCCCCCTCGCCCTCACACTGCCTACTTGTGCACCGAGCGCCTGAGCGGTTATGAACCGACTTCGGAGGCGGGTGAGTGGATGTGTGGAGCCTGAGACGGGGGCCGTGCTCGGGTAACCGAGTCGGCGCATTGCTCCACCTCGCGTGTGCCTGCGATTGCTTTGCACGACGCCGTGTGGGGGAGAGAGGCCTGCGACGCGCTCGTGCTGTAGGCAGTAAATAGGCGCGCTCAAACTGTTTTCTTTTTCTTCATGCGCGTATTGCGTGCATGCCGTAACTCTGCTCCCCCGTTCCCCCGTAGGCTGCGTGCGCACACACACTCTCTCTGTATGGAGAGAGCAGATGGCAGAGGGGCCCACAGACGAGCTGCGCCGTGTGGTGCATACTTGTTGGAATAGCTGTGGGACTTGGCTTTCGTTCCTCGCCTCCGCTGCACTTGCCAGCTGTTGTTGTTCAAGGATACGCATGCCATCCCTTTTCTCTGCCTTGTGCTTTTCTTCGTCATGGAGAGATGATCTGTGCTGTACTTTGGCAGTCGATGCTCCCTTCCCCCACCATCTGTCACCCTCGCTTCTGCGCTCGTAGGCCCTTCTGGTGACGGGGGCTTGCCGCCTTGGGCGTGTGTGCAAGCACGTATGGATGTTGGCGGTAGAGACGGGATTGGAACCTCGGAGGGGGGGGGGCGCACTGGTGCTGGAGGGCCAAACTCGTGCTCGCTCTTCCAGGACGGGGTAATCCTGAAATGGCAGAGGAGACGAGCACTGGGCGAAGCTGCATAGCAGCAAGTCACATCGAGGAGACAAAAATGATCGTTGTGCTTCATTAGTGTGGGGCGCACAAGTACGTAGGTTACTGCGCACCTGATCTGTGACTACTTCATGTGCATGCAACGCACACACGCATAGAATGATTGACAGCTCAGCAATCGAGCTGTTGTGATGGAAACAAGCATCCCGTACACATCGACGCACGCGTAGGGATGTGCGACCATATCTGTACATCGCAAAGCGTCTGTGCTGCGCCTGCCCTTGTCCACCATTCTCCTTGCCATCTATTGCTGCACACTTGCCGCCCTCCTTCTGTTCCTGTTTTCTGTTGCCGGACATCTGTACTCCTTCTGGACACACACATTTCCCTTCGTGTGTCTGTATGTGTGTGTGTGTGCAATGGTGTGTGTCTTGCATCTGGCCAGTGCATTCTACAACACCCTTGCCGCATTAAGCGGCGTGGCACGCACAGGCACCGTCCGCTGGCCTTCTGTTGTTCTTATCATTATTAATTTCCTTGCACTATACAGACCGTCGCTGAGTCGACGGCGGACCGTCTCACGTACACGGGGACGGGGCGAGACGCGAACGCACGCGGAGACACGCACACACCCATCCACAGCGAGAGACGGAGAAATAGTGAGTCTGCATACCTTCTTTTTTCACTCTCGACACCCGCAAGGTTGACACATACACACACATATATATACATATATACATATACCTATATACATACAGATATATATATATATATACATGTATATAGGTATATATGTATGTATGCCTTGAGAACGCGTTGCTCGCTTGTTTCATCTCCGTCTGTGTATCCGTCTGCTCATTGTCCTGATTCTATGTGTGTGTGTGTGTGTGCTTCCTTCACTGTGTGTCTGCCTTGGATTGGCGTGGTGGCCCTGCTCCTTTCCCATCGTCTCCATGGGGCTCCCCATAATCATCCTTGTTTGTAGATTCTTTTCGCAAAGGCGGTGCATCTGTGCCGTTCGAGTCGTCAACTTACATTGATTTGCTATTTGCTGCCTTCCTCACCGTCTCTTAGCACGACCACCGTCATCACTTGTCCGTTACACACACACACACACGAGGACACTGGGGTACACACGCAAAGCGCTTCCTTCTTCCTTTTCTATCGGTGTCCTACCGGGTGCAGACATAATGCAGCAAATGGTAGTCACGTACGTCCTTTCCGGACTGGCAAATATTGCCGATGTGAATCCGAGGGACGTTCACACCTCCTTGTTTAACGGTAATGTGCGGATCAACAACCTGTCACTGCGGCCAGATACAATGAACAAAATCTTGCCGCTGCCTATCGAAGAGGGTACCGTGCCCGAATTGGAGCTTCAAATTCCGAACCCTTCGACAGCGACCCCGATGGAGGTCAAGGTACACCGTGGACGACTGCGGTTGCCTCTAGATCTCTCCTCACCACCTATCGACCGCACACCGGAGCAGATTTTGCGCGGCATCACGGACCACTCCATCCTTGGCGCCGCTGCTGCGGAAATGGCGGATGCCAGCTCGGAGCCAATCTCACCAGAGAGCGAACCAGAACCGGAATCGTACGACTACTCCTGTGGAAGCTCTGAGATGGATGAAGAGGACTTCGCGTCGTGTGTCAGCGATGGCGATCTTTCGGATAGTGATTCTACCTCCAGCGCCAGCTGTTTCGGCTCCCCGACGTCGGCTGAGGTGCAGGCGGCTGAAGCTGATAAGCAGGGCGCTGGCTGGTTTGACTACCTGCGCACACGCGCTGCGCAGTCGGTGGAGTGGATTTGGCGACGACAGCTGCGCATTACCTTCACCGACCTCATCTTGGTTCTGCCGTGCGACGCACGCAAGAAAATACAGTTTGAAATTAGCCTTGACACTTTTGTTGTCACAGTTGAGCCGGCGCACAGTACCGGTTCCGAGCAGATGAAAATTGTGAGCATAGAAATTGGGGGCGGCAGTGTGTTTGCCAGCACCGACGGCGTCCGCACCCGTGTCATCGTCGTGGAGTCGCTATCTGTCAAAATCACAACGGTGTACGAGACAAATACGGAGCGGGTCCTGCGCAAGAACGCGGCCCTCTCCTTCAACGGCACCAATACGCTAACGGCCGACGAGGTAACCCTCGTTGCGCTGCTCAAGTGCCACATGTCACGACAAATTCGCCTTAGCGTGCCCGCCTACTGTCTACCATTCTCGAGCCTTCGTGCTCACAGCTCGCTTTGGCCGTATGTGAGGTGCTGCGTTCTGCAGGGACTGCAGGACTACAGACAGCGCTACAACTTCAACGCCTCCTACTTGCGCTTCTATGCCCACGCAAGGGAGCGCTACGTGCAGTTGCTGAACGAGTGCCACCGTAATAAGAGTATTGAGGACCGGCGTCAAGCGCTCGCCGACACCGAGCAGGACCTCCGGTATGAGGACGTCATCTTGTATTTTCGACGACTGGTGCAGGCCAAGTACGCCGCCGTGCCTGCTGGGGAGGATGTGACGGAGCTGGATCCCACTATCGTGTCTTCCACACACTTCGAGTGGAAGTTGATGAAGGTTGTCTTGCCGGCACGTAACACTATATTCGCCCGTAACACGGCGCTCGTCTTTCGAAACGGGGAGACGGTATTCACTATTGCCTCCATCTCACTCGACACCGACGGCGCGGTGCAAACCATGGCGGCTCCCACAACGAGGACTGCGGCACCATGGGAGCTGCGTAGCACTGCGTTGAATGAAGAGACAGCGCTCGTTTACTGGCATACAAAGGAAGACTACGTCTCCAGCGAGACCAAGATGATCATGCAACAGGTCGCAGTGAGAGGCAGCATAGAGGGCGTGCTACGCTGTCTGATGCCTATCGCCGAGGCGCTGCAACAAATCGGGGAGCAAGAGAAATGTGGTGCGACCACTCGGGTCGTGCAGCCGACCCCCTCCATGGCTTCGCCGCCAGCGGGTGTGTTGAAGCTTTCGACGACTATTGTAGCGGTGCACAGCGTGTCAGTACAGCTGGATGACTTTAACTTTCTCCTCGACCGTCTTTCTGCCACCAGTGCCAAAGCACCAGGAGCCCCCGACAAGCTCGGCTGCACTCTGCGACAGTGTTACCTGCGCCACAAGAGCACCTACATCTTGGCCCCAGTTGAGGTACGCATGACCGCACGTGGTGGCGTGGTCGTGTCGCGCATTGCGCTCGAGGTGCCACGAGAGACGTGGACAGTGTGGCGCCGTGATGGCGACCGCCTGCGTCTACTGTTCCAGAAGCTGCCATGCCTCGCCAACCCCGGCACTGTGCACCCAGCTGCTGTTCCTGGTGCTTTTTTCCCCAGCACCGACCTAGACGCCCTGAGAGCCATGACCAAGGTATTACAGTGGTCGCCGGTTTCGACCTGCCCGCCCTTTGAAGTGGAGGAGGTTTCCGTAAACTTCTCCCCACTCGACTGCACAGTTGCGGTGCATCAGATCTCCACGCAGACAGTTACGCCATCGCCTAGCAAATCATACGGCACGCACGTCCGCCTTCGCAACGCCTCCGTGGAGTGCCACTACACAGGCCGCTTGGGTGTCTACGTAGAACTAGATGACGGCTTGCACGTTGGCATGAGCCCGGAACCCACTGAGGCTGTTGTGGTATCGATGCGCTCCCTCCGCGTCACAGGGCGCCGTAAGAAGGAGGCGGCCGAAGTGGCACTGCTTGGAATTCGGCACTTCGAGGCGGTCGTACACAAAAATGTGCAGTATGCGCACATCTCTGCTCTGTCGCTGGCCGACGGCGTTCAACTAGCGGATGTAAGTCTCCTTTACAAGACAGACCCAGGTGTAGAACCGCTGGCTGACCGACCGTGCCTCACCTCCTACGTGCAGGTGGCGGTCGAAGTGAACGCTATCGACTTGGGCCAGCTATGCGCCGTGCCATCGCATGCGGTGGCATGTGTCTTGGGCGAGATCTACCGCTTCGCGTGCGCAGAAATGATCTCGGAAGAGTATTACCGCACCTTCTTCAGCTGCTTCAGTGACGTGGCGCTGCAGGTGGTGATGTGCGAATGTGTTGTGCGCTGTGGACCCGCTGAAGGGTGCCTGCCGCCCGACAGGGAGTTGCTGCTCTCCATGTCCAACACTGGCAGCGAGGATCGCCTCGCGACCCTTGATGTATATCAGCCGTGCCTCTTTGCTACGTCAGAGAACTTTCCGATTCTAATTCGCAACGATGTTGGACAGCTTTCCATGGACATCGATGTGTCGAAGTTGACGGTACTCTTGTCGGCGCCGATGTCGACATCTCCCTCCACCGTGAAGGTGGTAGTGAACATGATGCGATGGCGGATGCCGCTGGAGAAGATGCCATTCTGGTGTGCACAGGCACAGGAGATTCCGCCGGTGCCGCAGCAAGTCACCTTGGGAGCGGTGGGGGTGATTATACGTCTTGACCACACGAACGCGGACCTGCAACCCGCTCTCGAGGCGTCTCTATCAACACTTGCGGCGGAAACTGCACGCGAAACTGACGGGGGCGTGGCGGACACGCCTGGGCTCTTCATTGCAAAGGATGCCCAGATGAGTCCGTCGGAGAGCGACCGCGGCAGCTGCGCCTCCTCTACTGAGGAGCAGTGGGAGACGACGCATGTGTCACTGCGGCGGTGGAATGTTGACCTGGACTTGTCGGCGCCTGTCGCTGACTTCGGCAAGCTACAGCGCATGCTTGCCGCCGTTGTCTCAGCACAACAGTGCCTCACCCGCCGTATCGTTCTGCACGAGAGTGTGTCAGCAACAGACTTTGACCTAGACGACAGCGGGGACGTCTTTCTTGACGCGCCCACTCATATTCTCGTGGTGGAGGCGTGCTCGTTTCGTGCATCTTTGAGCGAGCGACATATTGTAGTTTGCCCAGGCACCTCGGCAGTGTTTCGGCGCTGCACGTTTTCGCATCGTAACGGTGCCGATTTTATCCGCGTGTCAAGCCGATCGGCGCTCTTTCTGTGCGAGGACTGCTGCGTCGAGGGTGAAACAGCACCTGTGGCCGCGGCTTCCCCAGCCGCCACCGCGGCTCCCACCGTACCGTCGCCGAGGAACAGCGCTGCTGACACTGGCTTGAGGCCGCGACGACGCACGCAGATGACCATTGAGGAGGGCTGCGTCGCCATTGGGCTCGACGCCAGCTCACGGCTGGTGCTGACGCTGCGAACACTCGCCTTTACGTACAAGCATAAGACTCGCCGCTCCTTCTACAAGCTGCGCAACAGTGAATTTCGCGTGGAGTACGTGGATGCAGAACAGCGGCTGCCTGTTCTTTCGAAAACGTCCGTGGAGGGCGATTTGGCCCTGTATTTACCACACCGCTCGTGCTCCGCGAGCTGTTCTGTTACGTGTGGCGAGGTGATCATTCCACTTATGCTATCTAAGGTGCAGGCTGCTCGGGAGCGTTTGGAGCTGCTGACCAGTTTCTCGCGCGCCGAGGCAGCGTCGGCTGGCGCAGCCGAGCGAACAGCGGCGTTCTACGTTGTCCCTCCTTTACCGTCGGCCACCCCACGGCAGCAGCAGCGCTTCCCTTACGACTCGTGGAAGCTGCTGCTGTCTGTCTCCCTGATTCCGGTGACGATGAGGCTTCTAGGTGGCATGACGGTGGCGAAGGTCACCTTCTCGAACGCCTTTGTCTGGTCGAAGCGGGAACCTTTTTCTGAAGCGCAGCTGGAAGCCCGCATCGCCGTACACGACATGGCACTGTGGGAGTGGCGTCAGCAATCCTTCCAGTCCGTCGTGAGCAGCCCCGTCTTCATCGGCGTGCAGGGTCGTATGCCGACCTCCCTCAGCGCGACTGTGACAGCGTCTGTCTCTCCCGTGGAAGCTGTCGTCTCGACAGATCAGCTAAGGCTGATGCTCCACGCCCTGTCTGGCAAAGCAGCTGCTCCAGTATGCGCGCGTGGTGCAACAGCACCAGCAGAAAGTGCAGACGTCTCGCCGCATGGACTTTTCTGTCTCAACTACACCAGGCTCGCGCTTCAGGCTCGAGGAAGCCACGGCACGTTTATCCACGTTCCCGGCAGCCAGCAAGCAGCAGGGGACGCGGTGTCAAAAATCTGGGAGGTGGCCAACGCGGGCGCATCGTTCGTCGTCACGGAGATCGACGGGACGGCCGTAGAGCATGAGGAACGCGACTTGGTCGAAAAGGAGGGAAGTGGGAGGGGCTTCACGCCTGGCTACCTGACGCCGCTTTTTGTGTCGCGAAAGACGCTGGTGCTGGCAGACAAGCGACGCTTCCACGTGACGTCCACGCTGAATCGCAACTTCGTTCACGTCATCTCCGTGCGCACGCTTGTGCAGATCGAGAACGAGACGCCGCTTCCTCTCGTTCTCACGACGGGCAGCCAAAGCCCCTACATTGTCGAACCCTTCACGCTCTCATGTGTGCCTGAGCCGATGTTGCACTGCACTGACCTCAGTGTGGCGGTAAGGCTGACAAACACGGGTGCAGCTACGCTACGCGAGCCGCTACTGCCTGAGGCCATATCTGCCATGGATTTCTATACCTGCTGCCATCAACAGGGCCATCCCCCAGCGGAGATGGCGCGGGAGTTTGTCTCTCAACTCGACGGGTCTTCAACGTTCATGGTAACGATGTTCGAACTGCAAGGTTCTGTACTATTCTTGCGCTTCCGGGCTGCGAGGCCGCACCTGGTGAACGATACTGTGTACCCACTGCGCGTCACTGCAGTAAACATCCGCGGTGAGCTGCTGGCGAGTGAGGATGTGCTTGCAGGAGAGCGAGCGTACTTCCTCAGTTTGCCTCCGACCGGATCGGTGCACGGCGATGTGCATCTTTTTGTGGACGATGACGTATACAAGGCACACGTTGACGGAGCCATGTTCGATCGTGGGACGGCCCGCGTGAACAGCAGCATTCTCATGGCTCACGAGGCGTACCCACGGCGCTACTTCTTCGAGTTGAACTTGTCTGTGGAGAGCAGGGGCCCCGCGGGAGAATACGGGATAGCTGTCACGGCCGGCAGTCACTGCCTCGTGAAGAACTGCACCACGGTTGACCTTTTTTTCTGCACCGATGAGGGCGACTCTGTGGGGACAATGGGAACGAGGGGGCTTCCAGGCTCGACTGCCTCCGGCGCGGTCGGCTACGTTCCCTTGAACCAGGTACTACGTATCAAGCCAAAATGTGCTGCCTTATCCGAGGCATTCGAGATTGACGGGAGCAGCGCGGGGTGCGTTATCCAGTGTGACCATGCCCCCAAGGCAAGCGACGCTTCTGCTTTGTATTTCCTTCTGCGCACCGTCTCGGCCAGCCCTACCCACCGCCTCGCGGTGCTGCTGCCTGCGGTGGTGTTCCGCAACTGTCACGCCCGCTTTACACTGCTCGTGAAGCACGTCGTCCGCGAAGCCGGTTCCACCAAAACACTGGAGGAGACTGTGTTCGAGGTGCCACCACAAGGGGACTACTCTCACTACACCCTGTCTAAGTACGGCTACACGAACGACCTTCTCTTCGCGTGGTCTAGTAGCAGCGTCGGCGCAGAGGCCGACGCAAGCAGCTTCTCCTCCGTCGTCGAGACCGACCTGGCTCCTCGCACTACATGGAGCGGATTTGTGTGCATTGGCGACACTCATCATCAGATTGACATTGCGAAGGGAAACCTCTACGAGACGGCGTACGTGACAGTTAGCTCGGCTCTGCTGCCGAGGATAAAGCTGGTGAACTTCTCGAGCGTCGACTTCCGTGACGTGGGCCGCTACGAAGTCGCCTTCCCTCGACCATCCAAGAACAACAAGTATTTGCTTCTCACGAGCACTGACGGCGCTGTGTACACGGTGGATCTGCTGCAAGAAGAACCGTTGGAGCTCGAGGCGGGGGTGACGGTGCAGACAATCCGTGGGGAGGGTGATGGGTGCTGTGTGGTGCTGTCGAGCCGGTGGGTGCTCACGACCAGAGACAAGACATGGGCGGAGGAGGTTCAGATTTCGGTCAATGCGCAGACAAACGGGATGTCGCTGCGTCTGCGTGACGCGGGCACCGATCCGCTGCATCTCTACTGGAGGTCACTGGCGGCGAATGTCATGTGGACTCAGATGGTCTCTGTGCAGTGTAGTATCACTGGCATCTGCCTCGAGAGCAACTACGAGGGCCACAAGCAGCAGGTAGCTGAGCCATTTGACGCTGATGTGAGCCTTCGTGAGATGCTCTGCACGAGCCGGGATATCTACCTGAAGGGTTTCTATCTTGGCTTGCAGCGGCTCACCATCACTGTGTCCGAGGTTCTGTTGTATCAGCTGCAGATGGCCACATCGCGGTGCCGTGTAGAGGCGGCATTTGACCCACTGGCATGGGTACAGGACCCTATCGTAGTGGCGTTGCAGCAGAGTGTACCCGTCACCTCGCCACAGCGCCTACACATTGGCAGCGCTAGCATCGCAGAGACGGCTCTGGAGCTGAGCTGGGACCGCAGCACGCGACCCCCGCATGACTTTCTGCTCGGCGACTCAGCAATTTCAAAGCTGATTCCATCCCTTCATCATGCCATGCTCGTTGTGCCAAAATTACACCTGCGAAATGTGTCGCGTGTGTCCCTGGCGGAACTGATTTCCCGTGTCCGGCAAATTCTCATCATGGAGGTGGTGAAGCAGATACCGAAGATGGTCACCACGGTGGGTCTCTTCAAGAAGAACTCGTCCCTCTTCGAAAAGATCACTTCAACAATGTCGTCTTTTTTCTTCCGTCCCTCAGCCGAGACGCACGCCACTGACGACGGCGGGTCAGCGCTGATATGACGGGAGGCACCGCCGGCGGTGTGTGATGTTTGGGCTAAAATAAACCAACCAGTGTGTATGTGCGTATGCGCACACATGAGATGCGGTTCTCAAGGTAGCTCTCAAGTATTGTCTTTTCCCCCATGTACGGAAGCTCACAAGTGCAGTGACAGCGCTGTGTGCCAAGGTGCTGCGTGGGTCACACATCTTTCAATCCCCCCCCCCCCCATACGCTCGTTTTTTCTCGTCATGGTGCGCATCCGACCACACTGTCGCCGTTGTGTCTCCGGCGCTTTTGGGTCCTTCCCCTTGCTGCTGGACACGGGCGCACTAGTGGGGGTGGTGGCACGTAGCGGCCCGTGCCCTTGCAGGGAACTACTGAACGTAGGCTTCCCACGTGCCAGTCTCCGCACAGGCAATCTCCGTCTCTTCGTATGCCATGGTGCCGTACTTCGCTCGTCTGCATCGCATCGCCCAGGACAATGCAAAACGAAAACAACTCCTCCCTGTGCCCTTTTCGCGTGCGCGCGCTCTCTCTCTTCCGGGTGCCGTGGACCCCTCCCCCCTCCACACACGTACACACGTACACGCGCACCTACACATCGGCAGAGTAACTTACTAAAACGCTCTTCAATCCACTTGGGAGTCCTCCGGCCATTTCTCAGCACATATCTCCATTTACCTTTGTACGCACGCTGCTTTTCACACGCTCCCGGCTTCCCTCCTATTCCCCCCTTCTCGTGTCGCTGGAACCTCTTCTGCAGTGATATAGTGTTCTGTGACGAGTGAGTGTGTGTGTGATCTGCTGATTGTCTTCCCGCACTCTGTCTGCATCGAGGTCATGTCACGACTTGCAGGAGAAGCGCCATCGATGGCCCCGCAGCGGGGTCTTACGGATCCTGCTCACCACCCCCACGATGAGGGGGCGAATATGAACTCCAACTCCACATCCTCGGGCGCTCCAGTCTTACAGGAGAACAGCCCCGAGATGACAAAGAAGCCGCAGGTGGAGACGGACTATACCAACCAACAAGAGTCTCTGGACGAGGAGGACGGTGTGGAGGTGCCTCGTAAGAAACGCTTCTCCAAGCTTCGCATGTGGTTTCAGAGGGCCGTGCCGCCGGGCGGTGTCGTCGCGAGCTCCTTCACTCTGGGTAGCTCTACTCTTGGTGCCGGTATCCTCGGTCTGCCAGCCGCCTTCAACAGCATGGGCTTTGTGACTGCGCTGCTTGTGCTCATCTTTGTGACACTGCTCACTGTCTTCTCTTTGTGGCTGCTGGCGCGGTGCTCGGACGCAGCGAAGGTTCGGACGTACGAGGATGTCGCTCGTGTGTTGCTGGGCCGTGGCGCCGACTATGCGGCCGCGGTTTTTATGCTCGGTTTCTGTCTCGGCGGCGCTGTCAGCTACGTCATTTCCATCGGTGACCTGCTGACTCCTATCTTCGACGACCCCAGTGTTCCAGAGCTTCTGCGAAGGAAGACCGGTAACCGACTGATCACGTCCCTGATATGGCTTGTCGTCATCCTACCCTTGTGCCTACCCAAAAATATCGACTCACTCCGCCACACGTCCATCATAAGCGTCACCATGGTTGTATTCTTCGTCATCTGTATCGTGCAAGACAGCTGTGAGTACATGTCAAAGAATGGCTGGCGAAAGGACATAAAGCTATTCAACACTGGCAATGACGCCATTCAGGGACTGGGCACTGTCATATTTGCCTGCCTCGTTCAGATCAATGCGCAGGAGGTGTACTATGAGATGGCAGTTCCGACGCCGCGCAACATGGTGCGTAACAGCGCAATTGCTATGAGCGGCTGTGGCATCCTCTACGTTTTAGCTGGTGTGTTCGGCTGCGCGCGTTTTGGATCCACGGTGAATTCGTCTATTCTCCTCAAGTACCAGCCCCGTGAGTCGCCCCAGTTTTGGTTTGCCTATTTCGGCATTGTCATGAAGATTTGCGTGGCCTTTGCTCTACACCAGTTGCCCTTGCGCGACGGCCTCTACCACTTCTTCTCGTGGGATGTCTACCGCATGCCTTGGTGGAGAAATGCTCTCATTTGCGGCAGTATCGCGGCGGTGGTGCTGGTCGGCGGTCTGTTCGTCCCTGACCTCAACACCGTCCTCGGCCTAGTTGGCTCCCTCTGCGGCGGTTTCATCGGCTTCATCTTCCCAGCTCTCATGATCATGTACGCTGGTAAATGGAGCCTCAAGAGTGTGGGCTTTCTGGAGTGGAGTGCGACCTATCTTCTCCTCTTGGTGGGCGTCGTCGCTGTCGTCTTTGGTACCTCCGCTTCCATCTACTCAATCGTCTGAGTGTACGGCTGGTGTGATGATGAGCAAGTGCCGATGGGACGTGTTGGAGGGCTGCTGGCGGTGGGCTAGCCCGGCAGTTGCTGTACCCTTCATGCGCTGTGTAGTGCAAAGTTCTTCGAAGGACACACATATGACAAGAACGGCTCCTTGCATGTACTTTACCAACTTCTTGTGCGCCTCTCTGACTGTGTTGCGAGTCTGTGCCTGCGGCCATCTCGTGGGACTGGGCTTGTGCTTGCCCGTACAAGTGTCACGAAGAAGGCGCCCGGTCCACCGCTGCACTTGGCGGAGGAATATACAGACACTCACGACAGGGACCCGGTTACCGGTGTCTTGACGTGTGCGCACGTCGATGCTCGCGCGAAGCATAGGATAACGTACAGAAGGGCAAAGACAAACGAGCATAAGGCAAGTGTTGTCCTGTCGTGTCGCCCTCCCTGCCTATCGCTAACTGCCCCTCCTTTGTCACTTCTCTTTCTGATAGCCTCCTCCCCCCCCCCTCGTGAGCCTTTTCTGCTTTCATGTGATAACGGCGGTCGTCCGTATCCGCTTTTTGTGTTGTTTTCCTTTCTGCTTCCACGCTCATACCCCCTCCCCTCCCCTCCCCTCCCCACTCATCCGCTCCCCCCTTCTTCTTTTCTGTTCTTTCTTGCTCTTTTAAGCATTTTGCTTTGTAGGATTATTTTCTCCAGGTTGCACGTTGTATGCCTCCTGGCGCCCATGCTTGCTTTGTCGTGTGCTTGTGTCTTCCGCTTCTCTGACGTAAGCGATGTGTGAGCATGCGCCGCTGTACACCCTCTTGCCACGCTTTCTGTCTGCGCATGCTGACATCCCTTCCCTGCGTCCACGCTGTAATTACCAGAGGAGGTGTGGCACCCGCTGTGCTACGTCGTCCCTGCCCCCTCTCTACGTGCCTCCGTGCATTTCTGTAGGTTACTTTGTGGCGCATAATGATCTGCTTTCTTTCCCGGCAAGGTCACATATTTTACATGTAGAGAAGCGTCACGTAGAAGGGTGCATCGCACGGAGCTGAATGTCCTCTTCACACCGTGGTGCGAAACACTCTTCTAACCTCTGTGCTATCTCTTCGTGTGATGCTCGGGTCTGTGTGTATCGGTGCTCTTGCGGTGATGGTGCTGTGCACTTGTCCTTGGTTGTATCGGACATGATTTCTCCAATGTACCTTCTCACTCCTTCCATCTTCAGGCGTGATTCCTGGCGCCTGCAGTCTTCAAAGGGTGAACACGCCGTGCTTTTCGCTGCGACTCCTCACACAACGAAGGGTTTGCCTTAGAGAAGAGCAGCATATATGCGAAGTGTGCGAGGTACAGCCATCACAAATTGCCTTGCCCCCACTTGTGCACGTGTGCAGTGAGCGTCCTTTGGTGTATACCAATGCATGCCTGCTATGTGGTTCATAAACCCGCTCTCGTTCTGCTTTCACAGGGTGTCCCTTCGATTTTGGTTCTCTCCAACACTATCATATGTATATCCACGTAATCTTGCGCGTGAGTTGCTATGCCATGCGACATGAGGTCACACCTGACACTTCAATGCATAAAGGCAAGCGATGCGTGTTCAACTACGGTAGCTGTGAAACGATGACCTCCAATACGCTGAACGCGTCTGAACGTCACAAGCCGTCCAAATGACTCACAGGAGGAGGAGGAGGAGGGGGTATCACCACGTGCTTCAACTGCTGCTGCTGTTGCCTGAAAACAGGCAGGGGCCCAAGCTCTGCACGTAGCCTAGTATTATCACATCGTCGCGTAGCACCTACGTACCCCCTTTTTCGTACTCTCTTTTTCCTACATGCACGGAGGTAGAGACACTTGCGCCAATGCAGCACTGACAACTGTTTGCAATACTCACTGGAAAAATATGTAGAAAACGAATGCAAAAAAAAGCAAAGGTTTTGTAAAAAAAAAACGGAGCAGGAAACAGTAGTCCTCGATGAGAGAATGAAAGAGCACAAAGAGGGGAGCCTTGCAAATATGGGACATTTTTGGAGAAAACGCATCGAGAAACCTCCAACCCTTCTTTTTTTTTTCACCAACGCTATCGCGCGGTCTCCACGCGAGTCGTCGCATCCACTCTACCGTGCCCTTAAGCCTCATGACGCGCTAGCTCACTTCTCTCCTGCTTCGCACACTTCCGGCCAAGGAAGGGCCGAGGCTAGGTAGAATGCGGGATAGCTGAGTTTAGTTGCTGCTGCTGACGTGCTCTTTTTTCCTTGTTTCGTGTTTTCTCGCCCCCCCCTTCAACCTTAGTTTTTCATGTTTTTTTTTTTTTTTGCGTTTGGTGCCTCCATTCCCCAATTCGAATTGTTTTTTTTTTTTCTTCTGTCACCAACCGTTCTTTTCATGCTTCCGTTATCGGGGCTGGTCGTGTTGTTTCCTGTTCCTACTACATTCGGCCTATTTTTTCGTTTTGTTGTATTTTTCGCTTGCTCGATTTTATCTTATCTTTTTCGCTTGTCGTTTCCAGTTTCCCTCGCTTCTTTCTCTTCCAGATGCCTGGAGGTCTTGTCCCTCTCTTGCTTTGCCATCAGACGTGTACCAACATACCCCCACCACACACACATACACAGACACACGCACAGGCGGACCCACAAGCAGAGGCACTGACACCGACACGGATAGGCAAACTGACGCCAGCTCGGACTGGCAGAAACAGAGCTTCTGCTTGTGCAAAGGAAGCGCATGTGTGCGCATGTGTGAATACGCACGAACAGATGCATACGTATCCCTCAATCTCTATGAATGCGTGTGTGTACGTACTGCAACTTTTCCCATACAGAATTTCGGCATTGTCTCTGTTTTTCTTTTTCCGATATATATATATATATATATGTAAATCTCCCAGATCTGTTGCTGCGGATGTACCAGGAGTTTCGTGTGGTACCGCAGCGCACAACAGCTCTACATGCTTGCTCGAAAACGAAAGAAAAACGAAGAACACATAGCACACAAACAGCGAACAAGAAATTCACGCGATGTACGCTCACACAGCCATACAGAGGCATGTGCGTATTCTCGTTTCGCACCCCTATTCAGGATGCTGAGCTTTGCACCTCCTGTGGTGTCGCTGCAGTAGCTCGCAGTGAGTGTGCCTCCTCCTATGATTCCTGTGTCCCAGAGTGTTCTTTGGCCGCCAGCTAAGAGTGCATATGTCCTGGGGCCCAGTTTAGAGGGCTGTGGGACCTGGCGCCTTCTGTATGACTTCAAGGAGCAAGGCACGTCACCCAGTGTGTTAGTCGTTCCACTCCTAACTGAACACACACATATATAGAGTCATTCTGTTCTCGCAGCCCTAGGTCTTCATGAAGTCTCCGAATGTCTCTGCCATTCTTCTGGAACGCCCCCCCCCCCTTCGTTTAACTTTCACGCTGCGTCGTTTTTTCCTTCTGTGTGTGTGTGTGCCGCGTAGCGCTCTTCTCCCTTCCCGTGTGCCGCTTCGGAGGCACTCGACTACGTGTTGTGACAACTCCTGCTATACCCACGTCATATCTGGTGCGGTGAAGACCCATGTACCCTTTTGTCATGGACTAAATTGGGCGATCTACCGCAGCCAACCAAACAGGGGGTGTATATGGGTCACTGCACACGCCGCGTCGGATCAGTGTACTGTTTACACCCTCGTGTCTGCATCCCTGAGTTTGCCTCCCCCCATCTATTCTGACCGTGAACGGACCACATTGCCCGAGCTGCTCCGACGCTCCTTAGCTACACCCAACGCTTGCATTCGCGCCACATGACCTGAAAATATCAGGCGACATGCCCTCACATGACCACACACCTTTTGCCGGCTGCTGCTTGCTTCACGGGCATGC
This sequence comes from Leishmania tarentolae, assembly GCA_033953505.1. NCBI lineage: Eukaryota > Euglenozoa > Kinetoplastea > Trypanosomatida > Trypanosomatidae > Leishmania > Leishmania tarentolae. The sequence continues at coordinate 568,731 of CP119831.1, forward strand.
TTGAGACTGGTGGCAGCCCTCACAGAATGAAGCTTGACATGTTGTACGCTGTCTGCACCTCCGCATCCTCACTCAGGCTTTCGGTCAAGGTACCCCCGCCGCCAGACGTCACCGCTGAGGACTAGAATACGTGGCAATGTGCCACATGCTCGTTCGCTACTCCATAGTGGCTAAGGGGCCTACGTCTTCCAGGGCGGGGGTGCACGGCCGCCCGCGCGTTCGAGGTGCGCCTTTAGGTGAATGCGCGGGGCTCTCTGGATGGAGACTCTGGGAGGTCGGGCGCGTCATGCCTTTGGGTCCTAAACGCGCCTTACAGAACGGAGAGCAGCATCTGCAAACCGGGTCATCTGCCCAGCGCTCCACTTCATCATACTGAGAGCCTCCCCAAGGTAGAGTTCTCTACACCCTTCGCTCGCATTCCACTCCTCGAACGGTCGATGACGACGGAGAGACCACTACAAAGGGCCTACTGGATTAGGTACCGGTGTGCAACTGCCACCCCTGCATGCGACCTAGTACGGCTCCCTCGAAGGTTTCTCTGCGTACGGACGCGCCACAACTTTTGTGTTGCATATCGCTTGTAACACCGATGCTTGCATAAGGAGTGACCTGGGTGACTGCCTGCATGCGTGTTTTGGTGGATGCTAAGGAGCGCAAACGGCTGCCACGGTCGCTATCACTAGCAAGTACATTTGGGATTCGAAATCCGAGACGATCGAGACGGTAACGCTTGTACACCGGTCACCCTATCTGCAGGCCGATTTAAGGGGTCGACGTGAGGAAGTGTGCGGAACACCATATCCCTATGCACGGGGTTACCAGTACCAGCCCGCGCAAGAACCAAGGTGTGTCTGCCTCCTCCTTCCTTGAATGGTTTGTTGTGGCGGGATTTCTGCTGTGGAGTGAAGACTGCTGTGGAGGCGTGTTTTGCCATGGTGATCACCTCTCCGGGCCCCAAAGTGTATCAACTCTTATTGGGTGCGTCGCTGCCCTTATGGTGGGTGGACTTGACGCCGACTTTCATTGCTGGTTTGACACATCTTATTTGTATCCTCTTTGGCTCTTGCGCCGCTGCTGCTTCTTTTTCTATCTCACTACACCACTTCTTCTGTGCTCGCTCTCTCCGTAACTCAACACGAAAGATGACAGAAATCACACATGTCTTGGGCTCACTAGCGCGCTGTGCTCCTTAACGTTCCACTCACACACCGGCGCACAGGTTGGTTTCCCGCTGTCCTCTTTTCATCTGCGCATCACGCACATAAAGGGCTTATCGTTCTGGGTGCACCATCCTCATTGCGCATCCTCTTTACTTGACCTTTCTTTTCCAGTGTAGACAGCCAAGGGTTTTCTCGGGCAACTTTGCCGTACACTGACATCTACTAGGTCACCTTTCAGCACG